>OZ020181.1:53834213-54381775 GCA_963971135.1 Stenus bimaculatus
TATGGATATTCATACAGGGGTAAAACCGTTTAAATGCCGCCACTGTGATTTCAGAACGAGATTAAAAGATATATTAGTTAGTCATGAACGAAGGCACACAGGAGAAAAACCATTTCAATGTAACATTTGTCAAAAAGTAAGATTATTACTATTTTTATCATCATGTGCATGAATAATAACTAACAGAAATTTTTATTTAGACCTTTAGTCAACGTGGTAGCTTAAGTTTACATGTCAAAACCCACCAAGGAGACTTAGGAAAACCGTTCCCTTGTCTACTTTGCGAAAAACGATATGTTCGTAAAATAGATCTTCAATATCATATGCGTTTTCATACAGGTAATTTCAGTTTCGTTTGTTTTTCGTTTCAAATATTTTATTTTTCTATTATTTATTAAATTAAGTGATTAAATTCTTTTTCCAGGTGAGAAGCCTTTTCGTTGTAACCTTTGTCCAAAGGCTTTCAAGCGTAGCATTCATTTGAAATATCATCTCGATGTTCATAGCGATGCGCGACCATACATTTGTGCTTATTGTGGTGAAGGCTTTAAAGCAAGAAATACTTTAAAGAATCATGAACTTATACATAAAGGTTAGTATAGATTTATGATTTCTTCAACATTTTCATACATCTTTTTCAGGAGAAAAGCCATATAAATGTGAAATTTGTAAGTATGATTTTCGTAAAGCAGGTCACCTGAAAGTTCACATGAAACAACACAATCAATAAACCAAGAAGAAATTTCAAAAAATATTCAAATCATTTTAATGTTTGTAAAATTTAATTAAATATTTATTAATTTTAGTTATAACATTTATTACACATTCTTTTGTATCTCTTTAACTTATTTAAATCTCAAAAAGTATGTTTTAAATTTATTTAGTTCTAAAATATTAAATGTTTATTTTCTGAGTAAACTAACTGATTGAAATATCTCCCATATTTAAGAGACACCCTATACTTTTTAACAAGAAGAATCGAAACTTAATATTTAAAAAAAAAAATTATCTGATAAAGGCAACCAAAATAACACAATGCAAGCTAAGACATACGTTGTAAGTACAAATTTGTTAATAATTTCATATGTTATAATAAAATTTTATTTACATATTGTTAATAATAATAATACTTATTTAACTTAGATTGTAGCATTTTTGATAAAACTATTAATCATTTAAAAATTATTTCCTAAATTTACACCTCTTGTAAGTTTGGTTGCCTAAAATTAATTAATCACAATATAACCTATAATTTTTCTAAGTAAATAGTTTCATGTAAAAAGTAAACAATTTTCTTATAAAGATTGGATAATATGAATGCGTCATGTAGAGCCTGTTTATCCCAAGAAGTTCATTTATACACCAATGAAGAAACTGAAAAAAATGAAATTTTATCGGGGTTGTTGAACACTTTTACAGCCCTAACAGGCTTCGAGGTATTTGTAATTTTAGTATCAAAACTCAATATTATAATGATTATTTTAGACTCATCCTATCTTCCTTGGAGGTGTCTTTAATTTATGTGAACCCTGTGAAGCGAGGCTTAAACTTTGTAATGAATTTCGAGAAATGTGTTTACAATCTTATACTCAACTCGGGCAACAATTCTTGAAAGTAGAAGAAGTAGATAAAGATGAGGAAATTACAGTTAAAAGTTTTAGTGTTTTGGAATTGAATAACGAGGAGTTTAGTGATTCTGTAGTCAGTGACGAAATTGAAACAGTGGAAAGTTTTGATTCTAAGCATGTAAAACATAAAGGTAAAGTTGCGACGATTAATAGTAATAAACGCTTGGAAAAATATTCAGAAGAAAGCGTGAAGAAATTAATTGATGAATTAAATATTAAATTAAGTAAATTAAAAATGTGCGTCAGCTGTAATTATATTGCCGTAAAATGTGTAGATCTTCAACTACATATGGTTAAAAAACATCCGTAAGTTTCCAAGAACTTTTTAGTTTTTCTTTAGTCTTATTAAATTTTAGATACCTAAACGATAATTGGTGTAATAAATGCAATCAACTTTTCGATCCTTCCAAAGAGCATGAACATCAGGAGAATATTTTAATATGCAAATTATGTGGAAAAATTGCGAAAAATCGTACAGACCTTGTAATTCATTATCAAGCACATATTGGTATATTATAAATAAAATGAAGCATCGTAGTATTTGTAATTTAATTTTAGATAATCAAAACTATGATTGTGATCTATGCGATAAATCGTACACCACAAAATGTGGTTTACGAACGCATTATAATTTGCATATGAATGTTAGTTACAAATGCAAATTTTGTCCTCGAACTTATAATCATTCAACTTCCTTACGAAGGCATTTAACTAAACACACGCAAGGAGACTTACAAAACGATTGTAAAATTTGCGATAAATCATTTAATAACCCAGAAGATTTGGATAACCATGATTGTGAAGTTGTAAATCCAAACGATGTGCCTGAAAATAGTTTAGTAGAAACGTAAGTTTATTTAAAATTTATAAAAATAAGTTGATGATTTTATTGTAATGAATTTTTAGAGATGCTATTATCAAAGAGGAAGTTGAAATATTAGATATTTTCGATTCTAAAATTGCAAAACATGAAGATAAAGTTTCGACGTTTACTAATAATAAACGTTTGGAAAAAAATTCTAACGAAAGTGCTTTAAAAGGTAACTTTATAAAACCAATAAAATAATTTTAATGGATTTTTAATTTAAGGTCGTAAAAAAATTTCTTGTGATAAATGCGATAGATCATACACTACAAAAAGTAATTTAAATGAGCATTATAAATCGCATATCATTCAAAGTTACGCATGCCAATTTTGTCCTAATACCTACAAACTTGGGAGATCCTTACGAAGGCATTTACTAGCACACTCTCATCAGGTAGAATGTGAAACTTGCAAGAAAAGGTTTGACAACCAAGAAGATTTGGAGAACCATGACTGCATTAATGAAGTTATAAATCCAAGTGAAGTGTCTGAAAATAGTTTGGTAGAAACGTAAGTTTATTTAAAATTTATAAAAATATGTTGATGATTTTATTGTATTTTTAGAGAAGCTGTTATTAATGAAGAAATTGAAATGGAAGAATGTTTTGATTCTAAAATTGTTAATCATGAAGATAAAGTGTCGACGTTTACTAATTATCAAGATTTGGAAAAATGTTCTAAGGAAAGCGCTTTAAAAGGTATAAAACGTTTTAAAACAAATAAAATAATTTTAATTGATTTTTTAATTTAAGGTGGTAAAAAATTCTCGTGTGATAAATGCGATAAATCATACACTACAAAAAGTAATTTAAATGAGCATTATAAATCACATATCATTCAAAGTTACGCATGCCAATTTTGTCCCAATACTTACAAACTTGAGAGATCATTACGAAGGCATTTAATTGCACACTCTCATCAGGTAGAATGTGAAACTTGCAAGAAAAGGTTTGACAACCAAGAAGATTTGGAGAACCATGACTGCATTAATGAAGTTATAAATCCAAGTGAAGTGTCTGAAAATAGTTTGGTAGAAACGTAAGTTTATTTAAATTTTATAAAAATATGTTGATGATTTTATTGTATTTTTAGAGAAGCTGTTATTAATGAAGAAATTGAAATGGAAGAATGTTTTGATTCTAAAATTGTTAATCATGAAGATAAAGTGTCGACGTTTACTAATTATCAAGATTTGGAAAAATGTTCTAAGGAAAGCGCTTTAAAAGGTATAAAACATTTTAAAACAAATAAAATAATTTTAATTGATTTTTTAATTTAAGGTGGTAAAAAATTCTCGTGTGATAAATGCGATAAATCATACACGACAAAAAGTAATTTAAATGAGCATTATAAATCACATACCATTTCAAGTTACGCATGCCAATTTTGTCCTAATATCTACAAACTTGCGAGATCCTTACGAAGGCATTTAATTGCACACTCTCATCAGGTAGAATGTGAAACTTGCAAGAAAAAGTTTAAAAACCAAGAAAATTTGGAGAACCATGACTGCACTAATAAATCTGGAAATTTAAACGAAATGCCTAAAAATACTAAATCGTGAGATTCTTTAAAATTAATAAAATGATTTTATTATTTTAATATGTTATGCATTTTAGAAAACGTCGAAGAAAAATATCTTTAAGAAACAAATATTACTTATGTAGTATTTGTGGTAAACAACTATGGTAAATATCACTTAATTTAATTATTTATGCTTTTTATGGTTTCATTTTTTTTATACTCGCTAAAGGATTTGGATGATTATTAGATTTGACTTTCCTAAGCAAAGATATTTTAATAAAGAGCTTTCAGGAAGCTAATTTTACTAATTAACTTTTTCTAGTTGGTTGGTTTTGTACTGAAGTTCATTCACGTGTAAATTTGGTTGCCTAAAAATTAAAGAACAACTTCTAATTTTTTTAATTTATTAATTAATTTATTTTCCGTAGAAAATTAAGTTTCATTAATTCTTACTTGTTTAAAGTTGGTTTTTATTTTAATTTTTTTTTATAACTTAATTTTCAACTGAAAAAAAAAATTAATTTATTTAAAAATAAATTAAAAAGTTGTTTTTTAATTTTTGGGTTAGCCGGGAGCGCTCTTAATGTTACGATCCTTGTATCACAATACTAATTAATAATGTGGTGATTAAATTTTGCTTTTAGTTCAGTTGCGAATCTAAAAATCCATATGGATATTCATACAGGTGTAAAACCGTTTAAATGCCGCCACTGTGATTTCAGAACGAGATTTAGAGGAGTAATAACTAATCATGAACGAAGACACACAGGAGAAAAACCATATCAATGTAACGTTTGTCAAAAAGTAAGATTATTACTATTTTTATCAAACAGGTGCATAAATAATATTTAACAGAAATTTTTATTTAGACCTTTAATCAACAATGTAGCTTACGTTTACATTCTAAAACCCACCAAGGAGACTTAGGAAAACTGTTTCCTTGTCAACTTTGCGAAAAGCGTTATTATCGAAAAATAGATCTTCAATACCATATGCGCCTTCATACAGGTAATTACAGTTTCGTTTGTTTTTCTTTTCAAATATTTTTTAATTCTATTAATTAAAGTGATGAAATTTTTTTTCCAGGTGAGAAGCCTTATCGTTGTAACCTTTGTCCAAAGGCTTTCAAGCAAAGCAGTTATTTAAAAGATCATCTTGAGATTCATAGAGATGTGCGACCATACATTTGTGCTTATTGTGGTGAAGGCTTTAATGCAAGATTTACTTTAAAGAATCATGAACTTATACATAAAGGTTAGTATAGATTTATGGTTTCTTCAACATTTTCAAACATCTTTTTCAGGAGAAAAGCCATATAAATGTGAAATTTGTAACTATGCTTTTCGTAAAGCAGATCACCTGAAAGTTCACATGAAACAACACAATAAATAAACCAAGAAGTGGTTTCAAAAAATATTCAAATCCTTATAATGTTTGTACAATTTAATTAAATATTTATTAATTTTAGTTATAACATTTATTACACAGTCTTTGTATCTCTTTAACTTATTTCAATCTTAAAAAGTATATTTTAAATAATTTTATACTTTTTTCAAAAAACGAATCGAAATTCTTAGGCCTGATTGCACGGTTGAAGCTTATACTCCAAGGGCGTGTTCCAGTAATGAACACTAAAGCCCACGACGACCGCAAAGTCGTTCTACATGGTTCTACATAAGACCGCGATTTTTTCTTTCGTGCATCGATGGCGACCGCAAGAAGCTCACAACGACCGTATTTATTCGTGGGTTTCTGTGGCATTCTGTCGTTGTTTGTTGAATGGTGACCTTTTGAGCTAGTGGAACGGGAAAATTTTCCGGTCGTGGTCGTGGGCTTTAGTGTTCAATACTGGAACGCGGCCCAAGTAACTAAAAAATCTGACAGAAATACAAAAATTGGTCATTTTCTTAGTTTAAGTGTCGCTTGAAGCTTAAGCTTCATCTGTGCAACCAGGTGAATATATTTATATGGCCTTATATTTTAAAATAAAAATTATCTGATATAGGCAACCAAAATAACATAAGCTAAGACATACGGTTTTCATAACAAATTATAGTTATTTAATGATATAACCATGAATTAAAATTATATTTACGATTGAAATTATCAGTATATTTATTTGAACTAAAATATGGCATTTTTTTTACTTTTTAATAATATAATATTTGCTAAGTTCACATTTGAAATTACACGTAAGTTTAGTTACCTACATTTGATTCAAACACAAAACATAACCTAAAATTTTTTTTATTAAAGTATAAACGGATGGTTATTGTTTATACTTTCTACTAAAACATGGATAGTATAAATGCATTATGTAGAGCCTGTTTATCTCAAGAAGTTCAATTAAACACCGATGAAGAAACTGAAAAAAATGAACTTTTGTTAGGATTGTTCGAGACATTTACAGCTCTAACAGGCTTGGAGGTTAGTAATTTTACTCCCATAACTCAATAATTAAAATAATCATTTTAGACCCACCCAAATTACCTCGGACGTATCTTCAATTTGTGTCAATCCTGCGAAGATAATCTAAAATTTTGTTATGAATTTCGCGAATTGTGCGTACAATCTGATTCTCAACTTAAGCATCAATTAACGAAAACGAAAGTGGAAGAAGAAGAGGAAATTGTAGCAAATAATTGTGGTGTTTTTGAATTAAATAGTGAATATGTGCTGATTAGTGTAGAAGACGATGTAATTCAAAGTGTTGACAATGATATTCAAATCGTAAAACAAGATTCGACCACAACTCAGGATGAACACTTGAATTGTGAAGAAGACGATAACGAAACTCAACAAGATGAAAAAAATGAAGATAAAGTTGCGGATAAGAATGTATTTTCTAAAGAAGTTGTACAAAAATTAATTGATGACACAAATTATATCTTAAATGGATTAAATAAGTGTGTCGCTTGCGATTTTGTTGCTTCAAAATCTGAAAATATTGATGATCATATGGTTGAGCAACATCCGTAAGTTTTCACAAAATGTCTTATTAATTTTATAGTTATTAATTTTTAGATTCATTAAAGATAAATGGTGTAATAAATGCAATAAAGTTTTTGATGAATTAAAAGATCATGAACACCTGGAAAATATTTTAACGTGTAAATTATGTAACAAAACTGTAACTAGCCGCTCAAGCCTTATGAGACATTATCGATTACATCTTGGTATATTAGAAATAAAATTAGGTAAATCAATTTAAACGATTTATAATTTTAGGTATTCGAAAGCATGTTTGTGATCTATGCGATAAAACATACACTACTAAAAGGGGTTTAGATGTTCATTATAAATCGCACAATAATGAATATTACAACTGCAAATATTGTCCTAATAAGTACAGACATCCCGATACTTTACGGCTCCATTTATCAAAACACCCTGAGGCAGCATTAGAAAATAATTGCAAAACTTGCAAAGAAAACTTTAAAAGCCGAAAAGATTTAGAGAACCATGACTGCACAAATTCAAATGATGACCCTGAAAATCCGGATGAAATGTAAGAAATCAAAATCTACAAAAATATTCAATTATTTAATGTGTGGTATTTTTTAGAAAAACTAAAAAAAGACCTCAGAAGAAGAGAAATAAATTATGTAGTGTTTGCGGAAGACAACTGAGGTAAAATTAGTTTAATTTTTATACTTGGAGAATTGGGGTTAAAAAACTCCCATAAGTATTATATTTAAATAATTTTAAACTTTTAGGACACATGCAGAATTAAGCGAACATATGACAATTCATACAGGGGAAAAACCTTACCACTGCAAGGTCTGTGATTTTAGGACAAGAAAAAAGAATACTTTAATTGAACATGAACGGACACACACAGGAGAAAAACCACATAAATGTAGTTTTTGCCCAAAAGTAAGAGGTTTTTATTAACTTTACAAAAATTGCAGATAAAATTAAATTGTTAATAAATTTTAAATTTAAAGAAATTGGGGCAGATATTCGGTCCTGGAGGGTTTATTTATATACATTTGGTAAAATTTCAAAAATTTATTTAGTAGAGCAGGTTTTGCTTCAAAATTTAAGACCTCAAAACCTTTAATAGCTCAAGTAGTTTTTGATTATTAATTGTTTTCTAAAAAACAAATGTTGCAATCAAAATTGACCATAATTCACATTTAAATACATGCACTAAAATTCTTTGTTTATTTAGAGTTTTGGTTACCGCAGTAATTTAAATTTACACGTTAAAATCCACCAAGGCAAATTAGGAAGACCGTACCCTTGCGTACTGTGTGAGAAACGATTTTGTCGAAAAAGAGATCTTGAACTACATATGCGCTTCCATACAGGTAATTTTAGTTGGATTTGAGCTGTTTTTAAATATTTTTTTGTATAAATTGATGGTTTTTTTTTTACAGGTCAGAAGCCTTATCCTTGCAAGATTTGCCCAAGGGCTTTCAAGCAAGCAAGCCATTTAACAGACCATCTCAAAACTCATAGCGATGTTCGAGCATTTGTTTGTTCTTATTGCGGTAAAGGTTTTAAATCAAAGTATCCTTTAAGGAACCATGAACTTATTCATACAGGAGAAAGACCGCATAAATGTCAAATTTGCGGTATCGGTTTTCGAAGATCACATCATCTTACAGCTCACATGAAACAGCATAACAAATAAATTAAAAAATATACGGGGGTGTCCAAAAAATGGCGGATAAGTTCTCCAGAACGATGTTGAGGACCATTCTGGGATCCCCAGAAAAATAGTTAAAAAAATCCTCATGATCAATTGACCGAGATATGGAGGGTCAAAGTTTGGAATTTAACTTCTTTATTTTTGTGAATTTTGAAAAACCGTCAGTTGTCCTGTAAAGTTTGGCTTTTCTTTAGTCGCTTAGTAATAAATTTAATTTAAATTGTGTATTAATAACTTCACCATTTATTTTTATAAATTGGAAATTACCTGTCATAATCACTTGTCATAATTTTCAATTTAAAAAAATAAATTGTGAAGTTATTAAAACACAATTTAAATTAAATTTATTACTAAAAGACTAAAGAGAAGCCAAACTTTACAGGACAATTGGCGGTTTTTCAAAATTCATAAAAATAAAGAATTTGAATTCCAAATTTTAGCCCTCCATATCTCGGTCAATTGGTCACGGGGATTTTTTTAACTATTTTTCTGGAGATCCCAGAATGGTCCTCAACATCGTAGTGGAAAGCTTATCTGCCATTTATTGGACACCCTGTATACTATAATATTTTTCTTAATTGTAAGTAGTTTAATATAAGTTTAATTAATCAATAGTTTTTTATTACATCTCGATATCCATTTACTTTATATTTATTTAAAGTTTATATAAAATTCGAATGAATTTTCGATTTTTATAAACAAACTATTATAAATTATTTAAAATACAGGCAACCAAAATAACACCTTGAAAGCTAAGACATGCGTTTAAACTACAAAATAAATTTTTTTAGTTATATTTGCATATTTTATTGATAAATTTTATTTTCCATTAAAATTATTACTAATAAATTAATTTAATAAGTTCTTGGGAAGTTTTTACTTTTTTTAAAACGCATTAAATCAAAGAAAATTAAAAGCTTGTTTGCTAAGCTTACACCTTAAATACGTGTATTTGGTTGCCTACATTAAGTCATTATTCACATTCGATTACAATACTAAAAATTGAAATACCATCCATAGTTTAAGTTTTTTTTAATTTATTAGAAAAAAAATTTGTTAAAAAAAAACAAATTTATTTAATAAGATAGGTAACTAAAATAACACAAGGCAAGCAACGACATACGTTATAAGAACAAATTATAGTTATATCATGATATTAATACGTTTTAAATTGAAATTATTAGTATAATACTTATTTTAAATAAAATATGGCATTTTTTTCATTTTTAATGAAATTATATTTACACTTGAATTATCACGTAAGTTTGGTTGCCTAAATTTGCTTCAAATACAAAACATAACCTATAATTTTTTTAATAAAAGCAGAAAATTGTTTCTACTAAAATATGGATACAAATTCGTTATGCAGGGCCTGCTTATCTGAAGAAGTTCATTTAATGACCAACGAAGAAACTAAAACAAATGCAATTTTATATGGTTTGTTAGAGACTTTTACAGCCCTAACGGGCTTCGAGGTTGGTGATTTTAGAACCAAAACTAGAAACTATAACTAAAATTATTATTTTAGACTCATAACAACTTCGGTGGTGTTTTTAATTTATGTAAACCTTGCGAAGAGAAGCTTAAATTTTGTTATGAATTCCGCGAATTGTGTATACAATCTTATTCTCGACTTCAACAACAATTCTTGAAAGTGGAAGTAATTCAAGATGAGGAAATTTCAATGGAGCATGAGTTTGAATCAAGTAATGATAATGAAGAAGATGTGATTAATGATGATGATGTGATTGATGAAGATGATGATGAGGAGATTAATAATGATATTGTTCTCGATAAAGTAATTGAAACTGTAGAAAGTAATTCTCCAACTGTTAAATCTGAAGATGAAGGTGTGACAACAAGTAAAGGTAAATGCTTGGAGATATTTTCAGAGGAAACTGTGAAAAGATTAATCGAAGAATTGAATAATATGTTTAATAAATTCTATAAGTGCGTGATTTGTAAATTTTTTGCTCTAAAAGCTGCCGATCTTCAGCTTCATATAGATGAGGAACATCCGTAAGTTATCACTTATTTTTATTGCGATTTTTATCGTTATAATTTTCAGAGACATTAAAGATCATTGGTGTAATGAATGCAATAAACTTATTGACCCGTTAAAAGAGCATAAACATAATGAAGAAATTTTAATTTGCAAATTATGTAATAAAAGTTTAACTAGCCGTATTTGCCTTATAAGACATTATAAATTACATACAGGTTTACTATAAATAATACGTAAAAAACATCAAATGAGATATAATTTTAGGAATTAAAAAATTCGTTTGTGAACACTGCAACAAATCATTCGCTACAAAATATAGTATGGAATTACATCGTAAAACACATGGGAATCCAACTTATAATTGCCAATTTTGTCCAAATACCTACACACTTCCAACTTCTTTACGAAGGCATTTACTTAAACACACTCAAGTTGACCCGCCACATAAATGTAAAACCTGCAAAAAAAAATTTAATAACGAAGAAGATTTAGAGAATCACGATTGCGTTAAACCAGTGGTTAAATCAAATAATGTCACGAAAGTTAAACCAATAAAAAAGTACGATCATTTATAATTTTCTATTAAAATGAATAATTTCTTTCACTTTTTTTAGAAAAATTTCCAGCGATTTAAATTTATCAAATAAAAGAAAACCTGAAAACAGAAATAACTTATGTAATTTTTGTGGAAAACAACAGAGGTAAATTAATTAAAGTAAATAATTTTATAATTTATTGACAAATTTTTAGAACACTTACCGCACTTAAGGAACATATCAGACTTCACACTGGGGAAAAACCGTTTAAATGCCAGTACTGTGATGTTCGAACAAGAAAAAAAAATACTTTAATTGAACATGAACGGACACACACTGGCGAAAAACCATTTAAATGTGATTTTTGTCCAAAAGTAAGTGATATACTGTGCGGACATAAAGTAAATCCCCCCCTGCTAACTTTTGAACGGTTATGTTTTCGATTCTGCAAATTTGTCTACGAAAATACTTAATTGCGTACTTTCTAATGAAGGTAATTTTGATTTTGTGGAACTTCCGGTTATACCGGAAGTGGATGGCAACTTTTTTATTTTAAATGGAACACCCAGTATATTTTTACATTTTCGTGTTCTCTATAAAAATACTATTAAATTGACCTATCATAGTGTGATCTACTTTCGGAATTACGCCCATTTGAATATCGCATTTTTATGCAACTTCGCTTACACCGGAAGTTGGACCCAACAGCCCCAACTTCCTTATTTTAAATGATTTTTTGCAATTATGTTAATAACATTAAATTAAAAAAAAAATATGTTTAACCAGTAATAAAATCTACAGGAAATCTGTTGGGTAAAATTTTTCAAAAATTCTAGGTTTTTATCATTTAAAATAAGGAAGCTGTTGCAGTTGGGTCCAATTTCTGCTGTAAATGAAGTTGCATAAAAATACGATTTTCAAATGGGCGTAATTCCGAAAGTATTAATCGTAGACCACACTATGCTAGGTCAATTTAATGTTATTTTTATGGAGAACACGAAAATGCAAAAATATACTGGGTGTTCCGTTTAAAATAAGAAAGTTGGCATCCACTTCCGGTATAACGGGAAGTTCCAGAAATTCAAAAATACCTTTATTAGAAAGTTCGCAATTAGATTCCTCCGTAGACAAATTTTCAGAATCAAAAACATAACCGTTCAAAAGTTAGCAGGGGGGGGATTTACTTTATGTCCGCACTGTATTTCATAATTATTAGTAACTAATTTGTAATTTAGACTTTTAGTCATCGTGGTAACTTATATTTACATGCGAAGCTCCACAAAAATATTTCAGAAAGACCGTTTCCTTGCCTACTTTGCAAAAAACGATTTTGCCGAAACAGAGATCTTGAAATTCATATGCGATCGCATACAGGTAATTATCGTTGGTTTTTATTTTTTAAATGTGATCATATCTTTTTGCAGGTGAAAAACCCTATACTTGTACGCATTGTCCAAAAGCATTTAAGCAAGCGAGTCATTTAACACATCATCTTAAAACGCACAGTGGTTTACGACCACATACTTGCATTTATTGTGGTAAAAGTTTTAAAGAAAATTTTACTTTAAAGACTCATGAACGTCTACACACTGGTTAGTAATAATTAATTCCGTATATCGTAGTTTTTATTTTCTTATTTGTTTTTAGGAGAAAAGCCTTATAAATGTAACATTTGTAATCGGGCTTTTAGTAAATCGTATACTCTCACAGTTCATATGAAACAACACCAGAAATAAAATTTGCAATTTTAAGCTTATAAAATTTATAATTTTTTATTGACTTTTAATATAATATTTATTAAATACTTATTTATATCATTTAATTTATTTAAATCTCAAAAAGGAATTTATTTGGTGCTTAAAACCAATAAATAAGACAATAATAGAACTATAATTCCTTGTTTAGTTCTTTGATTTACACCTAAAATTATTAAAACATTAAGAAATTCTCATTTATCGTATTTTAAAATATTTACTTACCATTTTGAAAGGACATATCTAAAAGCAACAAATAAAATTTATCAATATCTATTTAAAACGTTTATCTACATACATTTGTAACTAATTTTTACACCATGAATGTTTAAATTATTGCATATTACCTGCTGGATAGTAAACGTAAGAAGTTTTTTTAGCGTAACCAGTGTTGGGTATTCGCATTTCACATGTAACCAAATCACCTGGATTCAAATCGACAAGTTTCGCAGTAAAAGTTGTGAATGTGGTGAAACGTCCATCCTCAGGGTGTTTTACCGTTTCCCATTCAATAGCATCAAAAGGATTCCTACAAATATTAATCGAAAACCTAATCATACTTTAAAATAATCACAAATTAATTTATATCAATTCAAATTTAAATTGATTTAATAAGGTAGGCAACCAAACCAACACATTGCAAGCTAAGACGTACGTTTTAATACAAATTAATTTATTTTTTTAATTAAAATTATTATGGTATTTAATTTAATCATTTCAGTTAAAAAAATATTAGTACAAATAATTTTGTTTGCCAAATAAAATTATTTGTTGGTAAGCTTACACTTAAGTTGCGCGTATGTTTGGTTGCCTACATCAACGCAATAAATTCAAATTTAAAACAGTTATTTGTAAACTAATTGATTTTAATATTCACCTGAAATTATCAAGTGGAACTTCCTTATATAAATACAATCTCGGTCGTGGAAAAACTTCTGAAGCCAAGCATGTAAAATTCACTCTAGTTTTATCAGGAGTGAAAGAAATTAAAGTGAGCGCTCTTTCTGGTTCTAAAAAATTAATAAAAAAAATCGTTTTGTAGGATTGACCTATAAATTCTTACCAAAAACAATCATGCTCTTCTTGCTAAAATCCTCATCATTAAAAGTAGAAACGAAACATTTGTACTCTCCAGCAATTTCAGTTGTTGGGTTGATAATTTTAAGAGCTCTAAACTGCTCGTGGACATTTGAAGAGGCTGAAAATGTAACATCGATTTTATCCTTTAATAAACCAAAACTCTGGGGGCCTTTTGGTGGAATCCATTGGTAAACAATATCCTCGTTTAAAAACCACTTTACAACCAGGCCTGTATCATCAGGTCGAACTGAATAATTGCAATCGAGAATTGAGGGTCGTCCAGTATTATTTTGTACGGCAGAAGGAACTTTGATGAAATTAATTTGAACAGAAAGTGATAAACGAAAACCTAAAAAATTACAGCTTTTGCAATTTTTTTCAAATTATTTGTGAAAATTTTAAATGAAAACAGTGTAATAAATGCATTTAAAACTTACAAAAAGGTAGTAGTATGATGGGAGTAACCCATTTTAACATTTTCATCCTTCTTTGTAGTTTAATGAAGCAAGTATTGGGTGAAACTGATAAAAGCACATTCTCGCTCATTTGATTATACATGCACATCAACGAACAACGCGCAGGGATTCTAACATTTACCGATAAACCCCTACTTTCTCTCATATTTTCTAAAATAAACCCAGGTCAACCCAATTTAATGTACGAGGAAACAGAAAATTGCATGGAATTAAAAGAAAAATAACCGCCACTTTTTAATGAAAAAGAATATTTTCTAGTTCAAATACTCATTAAATAAATAAATTATAAAGTAAATCCATTTAAATTAATTGAAATACTTGAAGACATGCAAGGTTACCTGTAAAATACGTAGATTGGTTTATAAATATTTGATTTTGATTTTTTTAGAAAGAGTTTATTTCAAATAAAGCTCTAGTTTTGTACAAAAATATAGAACGAAGCCTCAATTTTATAATCCCAATAAAAATGAACATTGTAAAACTGCATAAAACGGCAAAAATAGAAAAAAATTCAAAATGTAACCATGAGTACGTTCTACTAAAGGGACAAAACGCATTCAAGTCAATCATTAAGTACGGAGTGGTATGGAGTCAATGCAGTTTCTACTCCGTTTATTTGGCAACCCAATATACAAGGGGATTCTTTTATATGTAATAATAAAGCACCCTCTCGTCTATTGATTTTTTTTATATCATCCTACTCATTGTAATATACGGTCTCCCACATATTTTTGTGGTGATGGTGATTAAATAATATTATGCGCTATTTGTCTTTAAATAACTACATACAAGAAAGGCCTAATAACGGCTCTACTTAAAATTTCGTCGATAAAATAGCAATAGTGGGGTGAGCGTTGTAAGCGTTAAGTGGGACGTACTGTTTTTGTAAAACGTAACCAGTTACTCTATGTTATCTGAGTTCTATGGTAGATCACATCTTTCATAACATAACCTTAAACTATGAATTGAAATATCAAAAATGTAAAAATATAATTTATAAAATAAGTAATAAGGTTCTCTAACAGATTAATTTGAAGCGCATGTAATTTAAAACATCTATAAAAATGAAAAAATCTGAAGTTCTTGAATCTCTGCAAAAATATTTTAAGTTTAAGGAATTTAAGTCGAGCATTCAAGAAGAGGCGACTCTAGAAGTTATTAATGGTATGATTATCCTCAATTTTATTAAAATTACTATCATTTATAACTTATATTTAAATATAAACCATTAGATTGCCTGAATAAACATTTTTATTTGTTATGATTGATTTAGGTTGATCTCTCCGTTTTTTTACTCGTCCCTTATTAAATCTCGTAAATTAATAAACACTTTTTATGTGTATTTATGTACAGCAACTTGTAAAATTAATTTCTTGTCGCTAAACATCTATTAATAGCTGCTTTGCAGGGGTTAATATAAAATAAATCGAACATCGAGCGTGATTCTATAAACCTTATATAATTTTTACTTTTTAGGTAAACACGATGTATTTATTTCAATGCCTACAGGCTCTGGAAAATCTTTGTGTTATCAATTACCTGCAGTTTTATGCAAAAATAAAGTAACTCTCGTTTTCTCCCCTTTACTAGCTTTAATTAAAGTAAGTAGTTAGATTTTTTTACTTCCAAATATTTAACCTACATTTTAGGATCAAATCGATCACCTAAAAGCTTTGGGTATAAGAGCGACCTCATTAAACTCAAACACTTCAAAAGCAGATCGTGAAACTATAATTGCTGACCTTAAAAGCACATCGCCTAATATAAGGTTACTTTATATTACACCTGAACAGGCAGCGACAACAGTTTTTAAGGTAAATTCATTAAAATAACTCATTTCTTTAAATACCAGTAACACATGTTATTTGATATATTTGCAGGATTTGTATGGGAATCTACTTAAATTCGAGAAAATTGCGTATATTGCGGTAGATGAAGCACATTGTGTAAGCGAGTGGGGACATGATTTTCGGCCTGATTACCTTAAATTAGGTAATCTACGGGAAGGTAATAGTGTTCCTTTTATTGCACTTACAGCCACAGCTGGTAATCATGTAAGTTTGGTTTAAAAAATTATTTGTTACAGTAAATAATTTTGATTTTTAGGTAATGAAGGATATAATTTCAAGTTTAAAACTATCAAAAAATTATAAAAAGTTCAAAACTTCTTGTTTTAGAACTAATTTATTTTACGATGTATTTTTCCAGAATATTCTAGAAAACGAGTACAAACATTTGATTTCTTTTATAAAGCAGTGTGTAGATTTTAAAAAGGAAGAAAACGTACCAAAGGTTTGTGTTTTATTTCAACCACAACTTGTGTTATTTAATGTTTTTAAGGAATCACGATCTTGCGGTATTATTTATTGTAGAACAAGAGAACAAACCGAGTCGTTAGCGGAAAAATTAACTAGTCTAGGCATTCAAAGTCAGTGCTATCACGCCGGTCTTAAAAATAAAGACAGGCTCGATTGCCAGGATAAATGGCAGTCAGGTGATTATCCTGTGATATGTGCTACGATTAGTTTTGGAATGGGTGTAGATAAAGCTACTGTAAGGTAATTAATTATACAAAATATAATAATTTTGAAATTTGCGGTTTTGGTCGTCATTTTTTTTCCAGTCGAGCTTTTTTAAAATTTCTTTTTTGCTACCAATTTCTTATTTTTTTGTTTTTGTCAAACCAAATAGTCATACGGCAGCAGTAAAATAATATTTTTTTCCAATGCTAGCAATAAGTTTATAAGTTATCTTTTACAACACTCCAAATTTTTTTAAATTTTCTAATAAATTATTTTCCAAGGTTTGTTGTACATTGGGGTGTTCCGAGAGATCCCGCTTCGTATTACCAAGAATCTGGTAGAGCTGGACGTGATGGTAAACCTTCGTGGTGTCGTGTTTACTACAGTAAAGCTGACAAAAATGCAGTAGAATTCCATCTAATGCAAGATTTAGCGAAAGCAAAAGATCCATCACGTAAATCGAAAGTAGAAAATTCAATGAAAGGATTTACAAAAATTGTAAACTTTTGTGAAAGTAGCAGGTAAAATCATGCTATTAATTTTGGTGTAATTAAATAAATTATTTTATAAATTTTAGTGAATGCCGTCATAAATTATTTACAAATTATTTTGGTGAGCCTCCCCCAAAGTGCCGACGTAAATGTGATATTTGTACCGATATAAAAGCAGTTGAAGAAATGGTTAATTTATTTCACACTAAAGCAATTCAATACTCTTCCATTTACAAACCATCGGATGATGATTATTCAGATTTATATGGGGAAGGAAAAAAAGGAAAAGCCGAGTAATATTCTTCAAAATTAATGTGATAAATTCAAATAATTATTTTTTAGTGATGAGATGGAATATTATAACGACGGTGAGACTAGTTCTAGCTACGAAAGAGAGCAAAAAGCGAAAAGACAAGCAGATGACTTTATTAGAAAACAGTTTGCGATTAGAAGAAATCCACAAGTAATGTTTCAACTTTGTTTTTAAGCTTTAATGCATGCTTAAACATTTCTTTATTTTATTATTGAAGGAAATGTCGCAAGAGACTTTAGATAGCTTGTGTTCAAAACACGCACGAGTTTCCGCCCCCGCTTCCACCTCCACTAAAGTTAAAGGCTTAACACTTACCACTAGGGAACAATATTTAAATAAATTAACCGATGTTTTGTACGAAAACTATAAAGAATGTTGTCCTGAACCTATGTTTGACAAAAAAGACATTGAGGACTGTTGTGTTAATTTGGAGTATTCTGTTTTTGCTTCCACAACTAATTTAACCATATATCGGAGTTCAATCGCTAAAATGGTAAGTCACACCAAATACAGTGAATTCAAATAAGATTGAAACCAATGACATTGCAAGGTAGGAAACCTAAGTTTCCCATAGTTAGCTACAATGAAATGAATGCGTTGTGCTCCGGTGAAAAAACCATCGCGAATAATTTAACAGCACTAATTTTAGTTTTGAAAAGCACTGTTTCTTATAAAATTTATAAAAACACACTGAGAAATTATTTGAAAAAATATCCGAAGAAAAACTGCTAAGAGACGCTTTGTTTAAAGTGATAGATCAGATTTAAATTTGAATGAAAATTAACAGGTACGCCAACTTAGCAAGTCTAAAATCACTACAGAGTATGTTTGGTTGCATAGTTGCGGTTTCAGTTTTTTTTGAATTCACTGTATTAACTTATTTATACAGTACGGATATAAAGAAAATCCCCCCCCCCCCCCGCTAACTTTTGAACGGTTATGTTTTCGATTCTTAAAATTTGTCCACTAAAGATTTAATTTTTTTCTAATAAAGATATTTTTGATTTTGTGGAACTTCCGGTTATACCGGAAGTGGATGGCAACCTTAAGTTCGTTAATTTTCCACTTCCGGTGTAAATGAAGTTGCATAAAAATGCGATTTTTCAAATGGGCTTAATTCCGAAAATATTAATCGTAGACCAACTATGGTCAATTTAATGATATTTTTATGGAGAACATGAAAATGCAAAAATGTACTAGGTGTTTCATTTAAAATAAGAAAGTTGCCATCCACTTCCAATATAACCGGAAGTTCCACAAAATCAAAAATACCTTTGTTAGAAAGTTCGCGATTTGAGTCCTCTGTAGACAAATTTTCAGAATCAAAAACATAACCGTTCCAAGCGATAATACAATTGCTTTAACTTAAAATTCGATTATTTTGTAGATTTCAAAGGTAAAAAAACTAACTAGCGAAAAAACTCTTCATTCAGCTTTGGAAGAGCATGAACCGAAAGCTCCAAAGTACGACACTTTAGATGATTTATTTAGAAATATTAAAAAAACGCAACAAATTAATAAAACCTTACAAAAAGATGATAACGTGGTAAATTTTAATAAAATCAAACGTAGAATAAGTTATGGTTTTAAAAAAGCCTCAGAATTGCTTGAAGAAAAAAAACCGAAATTAGATAACTCACAAAGTTCTATAGCAAGTTGTTTTCAAACGAGAAGTAGTAAGTATGAAGATGAATTAGAAGAAGATTTAGATGAACAAAAATCGAGTGATAGAAATGGTGAAAATAAAGTTGTAAAAGAAAACATTCGTTGTTATTTTAATGAAGAATTCGATGAGGACGATAAGGGTGATTCTGAAAGCTCAGAGCATTTAAATGAGTTAACGATTACATCAAAACCTAAATCAACCGAAGAGAAAAAGTTGAAGAAACTTTTTGGTGATTCTGATTCCGATGAGGAAATGATGGAGTGTTCCAAAAAAATTGATACGAGTATGACATTTGATCATAAAACTACAAGTAGTAATGTAACGATTGTGCCTAGTCCTTATATCAACGATATGAAAAGCAAACAAAATCCAAAATCTGATGATGACAATATAAAACTTCCAAATCCTCATAAAAGTGATGACAGTAATAACAAACTTACGAATGAAGATGGAAATAAAAGTCCTCCTAGTCCTAATAAAAATGATAACGGAAAAATTAAGCATTCTACTAAGAAAGTTGAAGGCACAAAAAGTAAGGATCAAAATTTATTGAATAAACGAGACGCAGGACTTTTAGTTGTAAAGTTGTTAACACCAGCGTATGGAAATAAAAGATTTGATTCTAAAGATACTTTCAAATTCATGGCTCGGAAGATTTGTCACAAATTAATTAATAAAGGTAAGATTGTGTTACAGCTACTTTTTAAAACTTTTTATTTGTATTTTTAGATGAGCGTGAAATTAAAGGATTTGTTCAAAGCTTCTTAAAGAGAAACGAGAAAATTACATCGACTACACCAGTGTAATTTTATGTATATTAACTAATACAGGGTGTCCCGTAACTTATGCATAATAATGAAAGGGGTTATAAAGGACACCAAAACAAGCAACTTTTGTTAATAAACCCATGTCCGGAAATTAATCGTTAAGGTACTAGGGTAAATAAAAAAAAAGATTAAGTTAATTTTTTATTTATAATATTTACAAAAATTGTTCAAAATTTTGCCCATTGTGTTCGATACATAAGGTAGCACGATGGTTCATTGATGTTCGAACCCTATGGAAGACCCCAGGTATGTATGAAATTTTCAACCTAGTGCCTTAACGGTTAATTTCCGGACATGGGTTTATTAACAAAAGTTGCTTGTTTTGGTGTCCTCTATAACCTCTTTCATTATTATGCATAAGTTACGGGACACCCTGTATATGGTGTAATAATGTTGTTATTTTAAATAAACATAATCTATAAATTACATAATTATTTGATTTCTGGAGCAAACTTTTTGTAAAATCAATCCTTGCCGTTCGAAAATTGTGAAAAATAAACTATAGAATTTCATATTTTTTGTTGAAATTACTGTCAACTCTAATTTGCGATTTCGGAGATTAGATACGACCTCATGGTCATTTGATGAGTAATTTGGACATATAACTTTTACCATTCAATTAAGTAATAACCGATAGTATCGTAGTCCATCGCATCAGTTGTATGTTGTATCTAGTAATTTGCAAAATAAAGAAAAACACAGGTCAACTTTAAAATGGCCGCCAGTGATACACAAAAAAATGACAGGTTGTCCGGTAGTTGCCTATACTGTGCATAGACCGGACAACCTATCATTTTTTTGTGTATCACTGGCGGCCATTTTAAAGTTGACCAGTGTTTTTCTTTATTTTACAAATTACCAGATACAACATACAACTAATGCGATGGACTACGATACTATCGGTTATTACTTAATCGAATGGTAAAAGTTATATGTCCAAAGTTAGCTCATTAGCAGATTAAATTTTCAAATAAAATCACCTATTTTAAGGTTATGTCAAGCGTGTCCGGTCTATGTATAGCAATAGAAAACATAAAAGTCTTTGATGCAAACAACAGAAAACATAGAAGTCTTTGCTTTACTCGTCTTCCTCCATTTTGTTACAAAATAGTTACAAAATTTATGTTATAAAATAGGAGTTCATTTTAAATTGTCACTATAAAAAATTTGTTGTCATGATATGTCATTTATCCGTACGATATTGTAATAATGGGTGGTCGTGGGAACTGTGGCGCCTTTCAGCAACATGTAGTATGTAGAAATAATGTTCCACAAGGTGTTTGCGGAAAATGCATGCTATACAGTTTCATAATTTTTAATGTCCTCATGATCATCATAGGGGCAGCCATACTAGTAATGGGAGTTTGGTTTATCTTCGATTCTAAAATGGACGATGAAGTAATGGGAAGTGGACATTACTTGTACTCTAAATTTATCTTAACAGGTGTTGGTGGTGTTTTAATTATTTCTGGTTTATTTGGAATTCTTCTAGTTAAGACTCGAAGCGGATGTTTGTTTATTACTTACATCTTAATCGGGGTTATATTGTTGATTGGTTTTTTCGTTGGAGGATTTGTTGGTATACTTTTGGATACTTACACGAGAGGACATGCTGATGTTTTATTTGGGGGAGGCTCTGTTGTTTGTCTTTTACTTATACTCGCTTTAATATTTGGATGTGTTATTTACAAAATGTGATTTTTTTAAATTTATGATTTTTTTTTATAAGATTAAATCATTTTTTTTTTAATAAAACAAATAAATGCATTTTTATTTTTATTAATTTGAATGATTAAAATTCCTCTTGTTTCAAATTTATGAAAAAATTTAAATCAGAAAGATAGGAATGTTTTTGTTAAATTGCTTTATCAAATGCATTCTTAGATTGTTCAAAGTTTGATAAAGTTCGTTAAGTGCGGTTTTTATTACTGGTGTTAAATTTAGAACCTTATTTAAATGAGCATTTAGGCACGCGTTTGCAAAACGTCGTATCGTTTTTTTTAGTATAGAAAGGTGCTCTAATTTTACTATAATAATTTTATATACTGATTGAATTAGGTTTGAGTGATCCATTATAAAGAGGTAGTATAGTAGGAATGGTGTTAATAAGTGCTCATTTAAATAAGGTTCTAAATTTAACACCAGTAATAAAAACCGCACTTAACGAACTTTATCAAACTTATATATATATAAGGACAAGTACTTTATTAACACCATTCCTACTAATTTTATATACTTTATATATATATATTAAATTATTCATGTCACCAGCCGCGATTTTTATTAAGTCTTTGTTTTTTTGGAGTCATTTTGTAAATGTTAATGAAGGAACGGCTGGATATTATAAAAAAATTTGGGATGAGTCCTATGAAAAATCTTTCAAATGGCAAAGACCTACTCAGAATATGGATTTTGAAATTCCAAATGGACCCTGCAAAGGTATAATAATTACGATTACGATCGATCAAAAAATATAAACGAATACGGCGTATTTCCAATCATAGCTAATAAAAAAATGAGCAAAGGAAATATATGTTTGTAATTTTTTTGTCCTTTTTTACGGTTCAAACTTACCAAAAGACATTGATGTAAAATGTTGTCGACAAAATCGACTGCATAATTAAATCATATTTTTATTTTAGAAATTTTAAACTATGATTTTGTAATTATTGGAGCTGGATCTGCAGGAGCAGTAATGGCAAACAGATTATCCGAAATCGGCGATTGGAAGATTCTGCTTTTAGAAGCTGGAGGAGAAGAAACTGAATTTTCATTAATGCCTGGAGCATACTTCCCAATTCACAATACTGAAAAAAACTGGGGTTACTTAACAACTCCTCAAAAAAATGCCTGTTTTAACATGAAAAACAACCAATGCGATTTTCCGCGGGGAAAAAGCCTTGGAGGAACTACTTCTTTAAATGGGATGTACTATATAAGAGGAAATAAAGCGGATTATGATGACTGGAATTTACCTGGTTGGGATTTTGAAGATCTTGTAAAGTATTTTAAAAAGGCTGAATCTGTAAAAGGCATTTCTGGAGCAAATCGAGGTACTAATGGACCACTCACAGTTACCTACCCTAATAATTCATCCCCATTAACTCAAATCGTTTTTTCGGCTTATAAAGAATTAGGCTACAGCGAAGTTGAGTATAATGAGAAAAATCAGTTGGGTTACGGTAGAACAGAAGTAACCATACAAGATGGAAAAAGGTGTAGTACTAATCAAGCCTATTTAAAACCTGTACGAAACAATCGCAAAAATTTGAAAATTCTAACCCGCGCGCTTGCCACAAAAATCTTATTCAACGAAAATAAAGAAGCTACAGAAGTACAATTCATCCACAATAACCAATGTAAAATTGCGCGATTTGAAAAGGAATTAATTTTATCAGCAGGTGTAATTAATACACCCCAATTACTTTTATTATCAGGCGTAGGTCCTAGGAAAGACCTCGAAAATCTAGACATTAAAGTGGTGGCTGATTTACCTGTAGGTTTAAACGTGGAAGATCATGTTGCTATAATTAACATACCTACAATCAGTAGTTTCCGCTCAAATAAACTTAGCCGTAACGAGATTTTTGAAGAGTATTCTAAAAAACGTGGACCATTAACTGATGTTAACAACCCACAACTGGTATTCACAGCCACCAATCAAACTCTCCGCGCAAATAACCGACCAGAATTCGAAATTTTGTTCTTTAATCCCCCATCATTTATAGATCCACAGCTTTATGTTTCGTCTAATAACTTAAAAGATAGTTTTAAATTAAAAATATTGTTCGTGCATTCAAATTTAATCAGCGTCCAAGTGGTTTTGCTACACCCAAAATCTAAAGGTAAAATTAGTTTAAAATCTACAAACCCTTTAGATTTTCCTTTAATTGACCTTAATCTTCTCTCACACCCCGATGACGTCGAAAACTTATATCAAGGCTTTAAAGATGTTTTAAAAATCGCTAATACTGCAGCCTTTTCAAAAATTGATTTAAGTTTCTTACTTCTGGATTCAACCGAATGCGCTTTTTTAAACGGCAAGGAGAAAACGATTTGTTATATTAAGCAGAATTCTGCTTCCGTTTATCACACTATTGCTAGTTGTAGGATGGGAATATCACCAAATGATTCCGTGGTTGATCTTGATTTAAAAATTCATGGGTTTAAAAAAATTAGAATTGTTGATAGCAGCGTTATTCCTTCAAGTACCGGTACTCATATTAACGCAATTACCATTGCATTCGCTGAAAAAATAGCAGATACAATCAAACTACAGTATTTTGTAATATAAAATTCAGAATTATCGTTTCTGATTAATAATTATTGTGCATCACCCTGTATATTGTATTTTTAATAATTTTCTCTTAAATGAATTAATTATTTTAATAGTTTTTAGGAATAAAATAGTTGATTTTATTGAATTAGATTTTTATTTCAAAGCATTTTATTAAAAATTAGGTCGTATAAAAAATGGCGGTATGCTAAGTTCACGTCGTAACTTTTTATAACAAAGAGCTCTAGGTTTTCATATTCTGTGATCTGTCATTTCATCTGGATTGTCATTCATCAAAAAAGAAATATCTCTATAAAAAATTAAAGTATTAAAATTAATTAGACGGTAAAAACAGTGCAAACATTAATAATTTAGTAACCTCTGCTTAAGCAAGATTAGTTTGAAAGACTCTATTCTATGCATTTCGTAAAAAGTGACTGGTTAAATTAATTAAATCAACATGGCAGCTACGCGAAGATTACAAAAGGTAATAATCCTTTATTAGACTTTATTTAATTATAATTCATGTTAAATTTATGTTTTTTTAAACTATTCTATAACTCGCGATATATAAATGATGCGTTTATTTTTAATTTATTTATTTTTAGCTTTAAAATGGCTAACAAGATAAAACAAAAGTGATTAATTTCTATTTAAACTTCCTCAATATCATCATAATTTAAAACCGTCTATAAATACATTCTAGATGTAGATTTTAATTACCTGGTTCACTTAAAATCTTAAAATTTAATAAATTAATTTCAATTATAAAAATTAAAATGGAGAATGATTCATACATAAATCAAACTCTTTTATAATCGGCATTTTTAAGATAATTAACGTTTATTTATTTAGTTTTATTGTTAAATTGTTTATAGGAATTGGGCGATATTAAAAATTCCGGATTAAAATCATTTCGAGACATTCAAGTTGATGAAAGCAACATCTTAACCTGGCAAGGCCTTATAGTTCCAGTAAGTATTTAAATTCATCAATTTTTAATATAATATGTAATATTCTTGTAATGCGAAGTAAATTGTCTGATAATTAATTATAAAAAAAAAGTAAAGTTCAGTACCACTTTGTGGGTGGTATTAGAAGTATGTCTGAGCTTGATTCGCCCAATGTTAAAAATATATGCAACCAAATGTACTCCACGCTGGTCTGGTTGCTTATAAAAATTTTGTTCAATATATTTAATCATTAGAAGTAAATTTTGATTTGAATTTATGTCTGTTATGAATTTAGTGATTAAAATATCATTTTTTTAGGACAATGCGCCTTATAATAAAGGTGCTTTTAAAATAGAAATCAATTTTCCTGCAGAATACCCATTTAAACCTCCTAAAATCAGTTTTAAAACTAAAATATATCACCCAAACATAGATGAAAAAGGTCAAGTGTGTTTGCCCATAATTAGCGCCGAGAATTGGAAACCTGCAACCAAAACAGATCAAGGTAAATAATTAAGCACAAAGGATGAATTGTAGTTACATACATAATACTAATTGATGTTTTTGGTATTTTTTTAGTAATTCAAGCGTTAGTCGCCTTAGTTAATGAACCAGAGCCTGAGCATCCGTTGCGAGCAGATTTAGCAGAGGAGTTCCTAAAAGACCGTAAAAAGTTTTCAAAAAATGCAGAGGATTATACAAAAAAACATAGTGAGAAAAGACCAGCAGATTAAAACCGTACTGAAGAGCAACCAAATGTGTTATAAACCAATAAGTTAACGCTTTTCTACTCTTTAAATTATTAAATATTCAATCTTTTTTAGTTGGTCTTAATTTTTACAATCACTTTATTTTCCAACGTTTAGGTTTGAATCAACGTTTGTTAATTAGAAATGCTAAAAGTTGTACTTATTAATAATATTAATTGATGAAATAATGAAATATTTAATTATATAAATAAATGAGTAAAAGATGTAATATAAAAATTATGGTTGTAATTTAAAGGCTTAAAATAAATATATCGTTTTCATGTATTTATCTTTTATTCACTTATTTTTATTTGTCTGTTCGTCTTTAGTTTAGTTGTGTACGTATTAACTTTAGTTATTCAATACTATTTGCAGTTATTTTATTGCATTCGATAAATAAATCTTTTTTGAAAGTTAAAAACTTTTTTGATTTTTACCTTGTCTTGTATTTAATTAATATTTATTCTATGACGATCTGGCAAATTGGTAATTAAATAATATACTTAATAATATCGTTGTAAGTCTAGACAAAAAAACAAGAGATTAAAAACGATATTGTGTTGTAAAAATTTCTAATAAATAAAAGTATTAGCATATTAATTTATAATACCTTTATTTTTTCAAAAAAATCGTTTTTACAATAAAATACAAATATAAAAACATTAGATACAAACTAGAAAAATCACATGCTGCCGTAAACTCTAATTGGCACATCAGCAATGGTAAAAAACTTAGCTGCATTTTTAAATAATTCAACATTAAAAATACTAAAATAATTTTGCAGGTTTAACAAATAAAACTCCTTTGAAATATAAACATTTTTGCAATAAAAGCATATTTACACCATTGCAAGAGACCCATAAATAATATTATAAGAATAACATTTGATGAAATAAAAGCATTTATAGTAAATACATAAAATTATTGAAATGCAAGCTTTAAAATATAAGCGGTTGTTTAATAATAAACTTATGTATCTAAAGAAACAAAATTCAAAACACACAGTAAAAATGGAAGAGATTTATGCAATTTCTTCAAAAATTAAAGAAATATTTTAAATTATCACAAGATTATGTGCGTAAAACTGTGTTTTTTGAATTTTAATAAGAGTAAATAATAAAACTTATATTTAATGGAATGATTAGAGTAAATTTAAGTATAGTTTGCTTATTTTAGTAAATAAATTGTTCAAATAACACTGCAACATTTGTGCTTCTTGTAGGTAAACGAAGCTTTTATTGATAAAATACATGATACTTTTAATTGGAATAAAGCTGTTCGACTTCATTTACCTACAATATTATCCAACGAACACGGGCTAGAATTTCCAAATATTCAAGAAAAAATTACATTGTGATTTGAATCTTAATCTGTGTAAAGAAATTAAACATTTATATAATTTATTACGCTTCATAAATAGTATTATAATGGCAGTGCTAGTCCGTACTAAACAGGAATACAGTGCTTTTCACTGTCGTAAATTCAAATTTTGGCTAGTTTTTATTTTATAAATACGTTTCTTAATTTTTCAAAAAGTTCATTGTAAACCTACTCATTTTTTGACTGCACTTCTTAATTACTTTTGATCTAATTACATTTATAACACCAATTCGTAAATTATTTAATTAATATTTGAAACTTGAACTATATTTTTTAAAGTATTTAAGGATTTGTAAATGCAAATTTTTGTGATAGTAAATCTCTATAAATTCATTTAAAAAATAAAAATTTTAATTCAAGTTTCCCAATTATTTGAGCGAGATTTTCTGAATTAAAGGTCAGTTGTCATGTGGCTGGTTAATGCTTGGACACGCTTCGCATTACAACTTTTGCAAAGAACATGATCGTCCAAAGGATAACATCCTCTTCCTTCAGCTTCTGAAGAAAGCAATAAACCACAATCCTTAAAAAGAAAAATATGCAATAATTACCAAGATAACTAAGATTTATATAAAATATACAGTAGCTTTGTTCCAACAACAAGTTTTTTGACCGTCACGAAGTTTATGCGCTTGCGCCAACTTTTTACCGGCCAGAAAATAAATATCGCAGTATGTATAGAGTGTGTTACAGTTACAGTAATGTTTTGATGTAGTAAATTTCAATGAAGCAACAAATTCTCGAACATTTATCATTCTTTTTATATCTACTACCCACTGTATAAGCATCCCTCATAAAAATTTATATTAATTTATTATAGTTAAAACTTACTTCGCATTTGTAGCACTGCACATGAAAACTACGATCCAAAGCAACAACTCTTACAGTTTCTTCTAACCCAGGTTCAGGCATGATAGGATGTTTACATACACAACACCTGGGTGCAAATTTTCTGCAAAATTAAAAAAATAAATAATACATTAAACATGGCGTATTAAGAGCATTCACGTGTAAATTTGGTTGCCTAAATATTAAAGAAAAACTCATTGTTTTAATTTATTTTTAAATATATTATTTTTTTTTTCTTCCAAAAATGAAGTTATATTTTAACTTAATTTTCGACCGAAAAGAATTAATACATATATTTAAAAAATGAGAAGTGTTCTTTAATTTTTAGGCAACCAAACTTACACGTGAATGAATATTTAAAAAATTATCAATTTTAACTCCCAATAAATGTCATTCTACCTCTGGCGAAAATATAAGCTAAATAAACGTGAATCTTTCGTTTGATTAATTACATACTTATGAAAATCTTCGATGCAATGAATTTGATTAGTCGCATCAACAGTGAAAGGAATACCATCCAAACTCTTGCCGCAAATGACACAAGTGAAACATTTAGGATGATAGGGTTTTCCAGTTGCTCGTAATATTCTATCTAAAATAGGCTTCATGCAAACGCAACATTTTTCCAAAGTATTCTAAAATAAAAAAATGATAAAAGAAAAATTTTAATGGCCTTAATTTTAAATACCAAGTAATCTTCTTCGCAGTAAGGGTTTCCATCTAAAGAATAAAATGGTTTTCCTTGAAGATTTATTGCACAATGAGAGCAAGTAAAGCAGGCAGTATGAAACAGTTGATCCATCGCCGTACAACCACTGTTTGCTCCAACAATCTTAAATAAATTTTTATTTTTGAAAAATTATCTTTTTACTTGTGTATTTCAAAAGGGCAATTTTATGCACCACATGTAATGTTTTTGGTAAAATTACTTACTTTTTCTTTACATTTAACGCAGACTCCAAAAACGTCAGCTTCCACTTCATTATCCATGCCTTGAACGAGAAGATTGGTTAAAGTATCAACTTCCCTTTCTTTAATTTGTCCAACTCTGCTTGCAGATTCGCTAGGTCCAGTCATTTGACTTCCGCTCACATAAGGAGAGTATAAGGAGTAATTTGAACGTGATGACATTTGACTTGGAGGTCTTGGATTGATCGGTTCATAGATTGACTCATAAGTTGAGGACTAAAAATATTTAAAATTAATTAAATGAGTTTAATGCTTCGTACAATTCGGCAAACATTATAAGTGAATATTTTTTAAGGTTGATACTAAGTGATAATAAATTTTAATCAAGTGCAACAATCGCAATAAATAAATAAAATTTAAACAATAATGTGATTTTGACCCGCCCGAATCTATCTGTTAAGGGGGCAGATATACAACCCTTTTTGTATTTTTACCCCGAAATCGGACGTTTTTTGCGCGAAACCACGAAAACAGTAGTTTTTTTTGTCAGATTTTAAAAGTTACAACTGGATCGTAAAGAGGGATGTCGATTCTAAGCGAGGTTCGAATTTAAAATTTGTCAAAGCACCCAAACGCAAAAACTATTTAACCGATTTTAACCAAATATTTTTTTAAATGCGTCTATCCACGGTGTTTACCTTTGGTAAAAATTTGGAATCGCTAACTTTGATAGTTTTCGACAAAAACAATAAAAATCGATTCCCATGAAAAATGTCAAGCCCACAGTCTTAAAAATATCTTAAATTTTTTTTTTTCGAATTTTTTCAAAATCGACCCCACAAATGAAAGATAATAGAAAGTGGATGAAATATAGGGGGTCACTTGCCCTCTACACCCTCCAAAAACATTTTTGTTTCTCTCCTAAGATTGTTGAGTTAATTCCACAGACAAAAATTTCAAAAAATGATAGCCATATGAGTTCATAGTTTTGGTACCCACTTAAAAAATATCACAGTTCAAATTGAAAACGTTTTCTCCACTGTGATAAAATTGAAAATTTAGTAAGCCCATAAAAATATTAATTATCGAGTTAAGCTAGGGTTGGGCTCCCAATTTTCAAATTCACAAATACTTTACTCACTTGTATTATTATTTTCTCTTTGTTTTATTTTGAAGTATATTTTTTAAATGATTTATTATGGATGAATGTATTAATTTATTTACCTGTGATGAAGGTCCATAATCGCCATACTTTAAATAGAATAACATTTTAAATTTATTAAATAATCACATTTAATTTTGTTTTAACAAAAAATCCAAAATAAACCAAAAATAATTTGTTTCCAAAATAATCTAATTTTTTATTAACCCATTAAACGCCCTATGTACACTTTAGTTTACATCCGAATTTTGGTTTTCTTGTATTATAACAGAGTTATACAGGGTGTCCTGAAATTAAGAGGCCAAACTTTAGGAGGTGATTCTACAACTAATTTTAAGAAAAAAAAACTTCCTATAAACATGGGTCCGATTTCGCTTCCTAAGAGAGCTACAGCCCTTTAAATATTGTGACTAAAACTAGGTTTTTTGTCATTTATTTGAAAACGGTTTGTAATAAAGATTTGAAATTTTTTGAAAACTCTGAAATTTTTTGAAAGCTTTCAAAATATCTGAAAAAAATTGAGAAATTATATCTTATTAGTCTATAACGTATTAGTCTTCACACCAAATTTCAAATCTTTTTTACCAACCGTTTTCAAATAAATGACAAAAAACCTAGTTTTAGTCACAATAGTTAAAGGGCTGCTGTAGCTCCCTTAGGAAGCGAAATCAGACACATGTTTATAGGAAGTGTTTTTCTTAAAATTAGTTGTAGAATCGCCTCCTAAAGTTTGGCCGCTTAATAATGTAGTTTTGGGCGTTAATGGTTAAAATAATAAAGCAACTTGATTCAAAAAATAAAACATACCTGAGACCCCATGTAATTGTTGTAATTCGGTTGCGTAGCTTGCCTCAATTCGCTGTAACTTGAACTCACCGGAGATGGTGGTGGTGGAAACTCATCAGGAGGTGCCGGGAAATGTGTACAATGCGTATTAACCATACATGGAGCATACTGCGAAGTAATATCAAGAGGAGGAGGTGGTGGAGGCAAATCATCTGAAAAAAAACATCATTTTAAAAAACTAGTTTTTAGGAAAAAGTTGTAACTCCCATTTTTATAATTTAAAATAAAATTTCAAGCAAATTTTCACTCACCAGTAGGATAATTACTGTAAACGTTATCGTTCGGAGCAATGTTCTTATAAATAATTTCCTGTGGATTTCTATTCTGCCTTATTTGTATATTACTGTATGTAACATCTTGATTGGGGCGCTTATAAGCAGTAGGTGTCATCAATGCAACATTCTTCTGATTAACCTGCCCGATATTACTTAAATTCGAATATTGCAACTCTTGAGGCTGTTGAATATTAGCGTATTGCGTCTCATAAGGAACCCCTTTCACCTCATGTACTTTCAAATCTTTTTTCTGATTTACATTCGAATAAAAATGACTCGCATTATCCAACGTTGAAGAATACAATGGTTGCTTCTGTTGATTTAACGGATACGACTGCGGAACCTATAATAAATAATTAGTAAAACCCTTTTTAATTGCGAAAAATTACCTGAGGCTGCTTTTTGTTCGGTTTAGGCGGAACAGCAGGTCCAATTTTTTTAACATAATTATTTGGATTCGGTAACAAATCACTATTAGTGATGAGCTGAAGTTCGGCTAATTGCTTATCTAAATCGTCCATACTAAAAACAAAAAAATCTAATAAGTAACCTGTGTCGCTCGGTAACTCGGTATAGATTTATTTAAAGAATGAAATTGAATACTTTCGTATTACTTACTTATATACGGACTTATTAAAATACAATGAATATTAAGCAAACTGTTAGTTTATAAGTTTATCTTATCATTAATAGTTATTGAGCTGCACCCAATATGCACAACAAGCAACCACAATATTATTTGGAATACTCAGCATCTCGTTTATTCCAAATAAGGTGAATCACCTTTATTACTCAGTTTAATCACGTTCGTGATTCATAATTAAAGTAAACAAGAAAGTTTTTGTGATTAATGTTGTAACAAATGTTTCAATAACTTACCTTAACTTTTTTAAAAACTAAACAAAAGCGAAACCAATTATTTATATTTATAACAATAATACTCAATTAATTTAAATTATTTATTAACTTTTCTAAAAAATAAAAAACTTTTTTTAAAGAATTTTTGGCTGATTGACAGGTGTTTGGGGTTACTTTTGTTACTTGTCTGCAATGACCATAGAGTAAAAAAGTTACAGGTGTAGAGCTGCTCGAGTAGATTCGACCTACGAAGAAGACCGATCATAAATTATTGATTAAAAAAAAGGCCGCTATTTTATCCAAAAGCATCATTAAATTCAAAATTTTAACGTAACTATGCAACCAAACATACTCTTTAGTGATTTTAGACTTGGTAAGTTGGTGTACCTGCTAATTTTCATTCAAATTAAAATCTAATCTATCACTAAAACCAAAGCGACTCTCAGCAGATTTTTTTCGGGTAATTTTTCAAGTTGTTTCTAAGTGTATTGAAAAGGTTTTGTATTTAATATTAATTAAAGCTAATAAAGTTGCCTACCCGTGAACAAATTAAACGCAACTTTATATGCACCCAAACAAAATTTTTAAAATTAATTATCAAGTTTGTATAAATACGTTTTTTTGTTTTGGATTGTCTAACAAATCATTTGTTGTTGTTTATTTGACAAGTTCGCAGTTTAAGTTCCAGTTAATCTGTTCTTAGTTAATTTATAATGAGTTTGGTTACAAAAAGTTTTACTTTATTTAAAATTAAATACTAAAAACTTAAAAAAAACTAGAATTTGGCTCAAAACTGGAAGGAACTTTTTAGCGTAAGTTTTTATTTATCATTTAATACTACATTAAGGAAATGCTGTCGAAAATTTTTGATGTATAAAAAATTTTTTACTTCATAATTGACGTTTAAATTATAAATCGTAGTGTCTAACGAATTTAAATGACGGTAATTTTAATATTTATTTAAAACAAATAAATCGCCGTCTTGTTTTTAAATTAAAAAAACCGTTAATTTTTATAGTACAAGAATGTAATAACAGGTGAAGTTTTATTGTAGGCAACCAAATATACGCCCCTACAAATTTTTGGCTTTACAACGGTATTAATGCCTCAAAATTATATAAAAAAATTAAATTAGTAAATTTTATTTTTTATTTTATTTATTTATCGTCATAATTTATTTATATTATCAAAATTTTGGTGTAAAATTTGATTCTTGTGACAGCCGAGAATAAACGATAATTGACGGTGAGCACCGAGCTTACTGAGCTGCCGATGATTGGTTGACGCCATTTTATTGATGGTTCCGTTTAGTAGTGAAGATGTCTTTTATTTTTTACAATTTCATGTAGTAATTATTAACTATTACTAATGAGTCTGCAAAATTTGTTTGCAACGGCACAAGAAGTACGTGAGTATTGAATTTATTAAGTAGGATTTATTTAAGAGTTACAAACAAATTCACTATTCCATTTTTACTACTTACTACCCCTTAGCGCCCAATAAATCAAGCACTTAAATCTTGTTTGTGTTCTCAGCAGTTTTCCTGGAAATACAGGTAAAGCGTTAGTGTAAACAAATCGGCAAAATTTTAATCGCTAGTTTCTCAACACCAGCGCGGCTTTATTTTATTTTTTAAATAAATAAAATTATTTCGTTTAGTTATTTTATCTTTAAATTTGATGTTTATTGTTTGTTTTAATTGTAATTGTGATGTAATTTGCGTAATTTGGTGTTGATCGGGTATTTGATGTTAATAGGGCTTTGTGTTAAGTGCAAAATGGGGTCTGGTAAAAGTAGGTCATTCCCATGAAGGACTTTGTTTTTATTTTCCCTTAACTATTTCCAACTACAAGACCTTTTTTTATTTATTTTTAAATGTAAGATGTTTGTTGTGCCTTGTTGATGTATCTATTTGATTATAATTATGATATAATTAATAATTAAATTTGGATTAATTGATCTTTAAATGTTGGGGAAATTTGATTAATTAACACATTTCTTAGAAAAATATTTGATGACTCGTATACAAGTCTTTTGTATAAGAAGTAATGATAATTATAATATTCCAGGAACTTTTAAGTAAAATATATTTTCTTCCAGGATAAAATTCAATTTTTTTTTATTTTCACAAATAAATGATTTATCCAATTTTACCTACACAAATTTTTTACTTGTTTTCTAAAAAATTATTTACATAAACAAATTAAAATTTTCCGGGTTTGGGGTTATATTGTACCAAAAATGTTATATTTGAATTTACGGTTGGGCTGGAAAAAATTTTAGGAGGTCCAAAACCACTCTGGAAAAAGCCAAGAAAGGAACTCGTTTTTAAATTTTAAAATATTCATTTTTCTGTTTTAAACTTAAGAAAGCAAAAAAATTTATTAATTCGTCGTTTATTTGTCAATTATACAGGGTGTCCAGAAATTAAGCAGCCAAACTTTAGGAGGCGATTCTACAACTAATTTTAAGAAAAAAACTTCCTATAAACATGTGTCCGATTTAGCTTCCCAAGGGAGCTACAGCCCTTTAACTATTGTGACTAAAACTAGGTTTTTTGTCATTTATTTGAAAACGGTTTGTAATAGAGATTTGAAATTTGGTGTGAAGACTAATACGTTTAAGATATAATTTCTCAATTTTTTTTAGATTTTTTGAAAGCTCTGAAATTTTTTTAAAACTTTCAAAAAATCTGAAAAAAAATTGAGAAATTATATCTTAATCGTATTAGTCTTCACACCAAATTTCAAATCTTTATTACAAACCGTTTTCAAATAAATGACAAAAAACCTAGTTTTAGTCACAATATTTAAAGGGCTGTAGCTCTCTTAGGAAGCGAAATCGGACACATGTTTATAGGAAGTTTTTTTCTTAAAATTAGTTGTAGAATCGCCTCCTAAAGTTTGGCCGCTTAATTTCTGGACATCCGGTATAGATTTCACAAATTATTGTGAAAATTCAATTACCAAAAATATTTGAGCATAAAAGGAAAAAAATAATGATTTCTGTATTTTAGCTCCAAAATGTCGCTCATTTTCCGGTTTTTATTTTATAAGAGATTGATAATTTTATTTTTGTTTCTTTGAAATGATAACATATTATGCAACTTTTAAAAGAATTAAAATGCAACAGCCCCATCTTAAGGATGACTCATATTTTTATTTTATTCTAAATGAATTTGGAAAAGGTCATTGTCCAAAACTAATAAAAAAATTAAAACCATTCGCACAAATTATGTTAAATGCACTGGACGTTTTAATGAAAAAATAAAAATGTTATTGCTTTTCTTCTTAGTTTACAAGTCCATTTTAACCAAGGAGAAATTTTTTTATTACTTTTTCTTTGATTTAAAAGTGGTTTTTCATTTCCATGAAAAATATGATTACCTCGTATTACCAGTTACCACTCACCATCTTCTTTAATTTACTTTGAAACATTGAAATTTTTACTATTTATTCAACTGTTATTAATTTCAGCCTTTTTTCACTTTTTAGTAACTTTTTTTTTAACATGAATTCTTACATTATATTTCTTAGCATTTATACAAGGTGTCCCGTAATTACGTGGACAGACATAGTAGATCGTGTTTATCACCTCAAATTAAGGTGACAAGTTCCTCTAACACTTTGCCCAAAAATGTTTCCCTGCAAAGTTATACCCAGTTAAAGTTCAATTAAAAAAAAATTAAAATCCACATAACTTTTCTTCCTATAAAGCCATCTCGATAAAAACCGCTATGGGGGGGGGGGCTAATTTTTCGTGCTTTATGATATGGTATACTAGTTTTGAAATTTCTCATTCATTTACTATCAGTTTACCTAAACTTAAAATCTAAGATTTACCACAACTTTTTCTGTTGTCACTTTTTTTGCAATTTTAACTGATATTCTTCTAAAATAAATAATTTACTATGGTCTTGGTACTTCTATTTGTGTTCCACATACATGTTCTTGTGGTACTTTGGTTAATGAAGATGGTTTACATGGTTTAAGTTGCAAATTCAGCGCAGGGAGATTTTCTAGACATCATGAAGTTAATGACTTAATTAAAAGAGCTCTCATTTCTTCGGGTATTCCTTCTATTTTGGAACCATTGGGAACTAGCAGGGATGACGGGAAAAGACCTGATGGAATGACCATGATTCCGTGGAGTATAGGTAAACCTTTGGTATGGGACTTTACTTGTGTTGACACAATGGCTCCGTCATATATAAAATCTTCATCAAATTCCACTGGTGCAGTTGCTTTAGTTGGAGAAAAAAATAAAATATCTAAATATAGTAATCTTTCAAGGAATTTTATTTTTTATCCAATTAGCATTGAGACTTTTGGCGTTTGGGGATCCCTTGGATTACAATTTATAAAAGATTTGGGAAAAAAAATTAAAAACGTAACCAAAGATGCAAGATCAACATCATTTCTCATTCAAAGAATTAGCATTGCAATACAAAGAGGAAATGCTGCATCTGTTTTTGGAACTCTTCCCAAAGGAAATTCTCTTTTCATCTTTTTTCATCAAGAGTTTCTTCAGATTCCAAGAATTTAACATCTTTGTCAAGACAAATTAAAATTAGTTAACATTATTTAGAATCAATTTTTATCTCCAGTGTTATTTATAATTTTACAAAACTAAATTAAACTTTTAATTATTTACTATGAAAAAGGTATACTTGTTTACAATCGCTAAATGCAACCGTTTTCGACATAATCTCAAATAAAATTTCGAAATAAAAATAAAAATGTGCTTTTATTGTTAAATCCCCTAAATACCATTATTAATAGAATGTATGATTGAATATTATTTTAGAAGATGATTAAAAATACAAAAGAGCTGCTCTATTTGTGTGATAAAATCGTAAAAACTTCTTTAAAAATGTTAAATATTAATTTTGCCCTAGTTGGTTCAATAAAAAAAATTAATTTTACAATAAATTATGAAACTTTAATTGAGATTATCTTTAAAACTATTAGATTTATCGATTTTTAACAGGTATACCTTTTTCATAGTAAATTATCTGTCTTATGAGAAAATAAGTTTAAATTGCAAAAAAAGTAACACCAAAAAAAGTTATGGTAAAACTTAAATTCTAAGTTTAGGTAAACTGGTAGTAAATAAATGCGAAATGGCAAAACTGCAATATCAAATTATAAAGAACTTAAAAGTAGCCCCCTATGGCGATTTTTATCGAGTTACCTTCATAGAGAGAAAAGTTATGTGGGTTTTTATTTTTTGAAAAGTGAACTTTAACTGGCTGTAACTTTGCAGGGAAGCATTTTTGGGCGAAGTGTTAGATGAACTTGTCATCTTAATTTGAGGTGATAAACCCGTTCTACAATGTCTGTCCACATAATTACGTGACACCCTGTATAATCACTTAGAATATTTTGAAACTAATACATAGATTTGAATCGATTTTACAATGTTCGGAAAACACAAATATCAAAAATAAATTGGTTTACGGCTTTCATATTTTTGGCTGTTCCTTTCATTAATAATAATAATATAATACAACTTGATTAAGTTGTGCAGCCAAAAGATTAATTAATTAAATCTCATACAAAACTCAGATTTTATATTAAACTCCGGTAGCACAGTTTAAGGTTAAGCTTCAAGCAACACTTAAACTAAAAAATTGACAGATTTCCCATTGTATTTCTGATATTATTCGTGATTTTAGGAAAGAGCTATACCCCTGTCGGCGAATTTATGAAACTGTAAACATGTAGGTTCAATACTGGCTCGTTAAGACACCCTGTATCAGTCTTAACGACCTGGAAAACAGGGAAAACCTGGATTTGTCAGGGATTTTGAAAATTCTGGAAAAATCAAGGAAATGTCAGTGAATTTTTTTTTTAAACCTGGAAATTTGAAATTTTTCTTAATACGATTATTTTACATTTCTTTCTTATGATGCGTCAACCGCAGGCGTGTTCATATACATTGTAGGTTAGGTTGGGTTAGTTTGAAAATTTTCAAATGTTAGCTACAAAACATTTTTTTCTTGTTGAAACTCGTCAGATTAAACTAGGTGTTATTATTTGTAATAATTTCAAAAATATTCTTTTTTCTTTTCTTTAACACATATTGGATAAAACATCAATCTGAAATTTAAAAAAAGTTGTTTGGAATACCTGGAAATGTCAGGGAGTTTCGCTTTTTAAAGTTGTTAGACACCCTGTGATAGTTCATTAATTTGCCACAGAGGACCAACAGCGGTAGTTAGAATTCCCAATATTTTTTATCATTCACTGCACTTTCTATCAATCCTTGATGAAAAAAATTCGTTCTGTAAACGCACTTAGGATGCTTTTAAAACTTCGACCCATATATTATTGTTCCTTGCACTGGCTGAACAATCATTTCGTTCTTGATGATTTAGGCCCATAGTGATTTATACAAAATAATATTCTTTTTTGAAGTAGAATACAGGGTGTTCCATTAAAAAAATGAGTCAGTGTATACAGGGTGTCCCATTTTAATTAATCCAGCTGAATATCTTGAAAACTAAGTGATTTCATTAAAAATGTTTCAGACAAAAATTGTAGCGACTCGAGGGGGACATATAATTGAGCCATGGGTTTTTAATTTTTATGGGATTTTATGGGGAAAATTTTTTTTTCAAATGGGAACCTATAAATATTATTATTGATTCACAATCCATGAAAAATAATAAGCAACTTTTGGTTGAAAATATTTTTTAGGAAATTTCAATTTTTCATGATATTTGCCAAAGATCATTATATAGATCACTTTTTGCCTCTTGCGATTTTTCTTTAAAAGCTTTTTGTTTTCTAGTAAAACTGAACCGAAAATCTCAAAATTGATGATTATTTTGGTGAATATCACGAAAAATTGAAATTTTCTAAAAAAATTGTTCAACCAAAAGTTACTTATTATTGTTTAAAGATTACGAATCTACAATAAAAATTATGGGTTCCCATTAAAAAAAAAATGTTTTTCCATAAAAACACCATAAAATCCCGTAAAAATTAAAAACCCATGGTACTGTTAAATGTCTCCCTCGAAACGCTATAATTTTTGTCTAAAACATTTTTAAGGAAATCGCTTAGTTTCCAAGATATTCAGCTGGATTAATTAAAATGGGACACCCTGTATATCGAAAATATTTTTAAATTGTAGGGCATACATGTATCTACATGTTGGTGAAAAGTTTTAAAGCAAAGAAGCTAAAGACCTTTTATAGATGACTGGATCACCCTGTATAGAAAGATTAAAAGAATTGCTTTATTTTTAAAATTAAAGTAACAAGAATGAGAATATTTGTATTTACCAAGAAAAAAAAACTCATTAACTGTAATTAGGGTAACATATTAGGTTAATAAAGATTAAGCAGCCCCTATAAGCAGGTATATGGTAGAAATATGACCTCTAATTGTCATTACTGGCTTTTTCTTGTAATTTTCTCCCACTCAAACTAGATTTTTGAGTGTAATCAGCCAGAAGATTTATTTATTCATTTAGTTTTAAATTTATCACTGTTTAGGTAAGTTGAAGTCTCATTTTGTTCAAGATTTTCAATTAATCAACATGTAAACATAACTGAACACAGCATAGGTATTTATGCCCGTTTTCACCAACAATTCCTAAAACATAGGCATTGCTAGGTATTTTTAATCATTTAATAAAAAATGCCTAGCAACTAGCGCTATAAGCAATGCCTAAATTTTAGGAATCGTTAGTGAAAACGGGCATAAATATTTGAAGCTACTATTCTCAAAATCATCTCGCTTCAAAAATTAACTTTTTTTGTTCAGTTTTGTTTAAAATTTGTTTCAAACCTGGAGCACAGAGATTCATCTCCAAATCCGGAGTCTCCTGGTCATAATGGCTATGTTGGACACCACAGCTGTTCTTCCTATTATGGCTTATCCGTATTTAATTAATTTCCAGTAGGTACTTAATAATTTCTAAAAAGCTGGGTTTATCAGCAATGTTTTCTTGCTGCTTCTAGTTCTGTTTCAGTAAATTCTAAAATAAAAATATCATATTTTTCTAGGTATTTATTAGATAACTAAATGAAATTCTTCTTCATGTGCATTAGTTCTTTTTTAGTAAAACTATTTTAAAAATATGTAACTGCAATTCTTGAAACTTATTAGTAATTTTGTAAATTATCTAAAAGTTTATAAGTATTATAATTTGATTTTTTTTTTCAGGTAGTTTTAAACCGTGTTTGTGATATTGAAATCTGTTAAAATGTCAGCTGGAAATCAAAATAAAAAAAGCGGTAGCAGCACCAACAGTTCAATGGTTAATACCCCTGCAAACACACCTGTTAGCAACATGGCTAATGGACAAAATACAACTCAAAATAGCCCACCCCCAAATAATGCTCCAAAATTCGGTAAGTAATTAAAAATTACCTTAAATAAATCTACCAGAAAAATACTGAAATTATTTTTTTAAATATAAATTTCTAATTGTTTAGGCACCTTGGTACCAAATAGAATTTTTGTGGGCGGAATATCAGCAAACACCACCGAAAGCGAACTCTTACAGCTTTTCAGCAATTATGGCACTGTAAAAGCAGCAAAAATCATACAAGATCGTGCTGGAGTGTCAAAAGGATATGGTTTTATCACTTTTGAGAGTGAGGATGACGCTAAGAAACTACAAAGAGAGGCTGATAACATAGTCCTACGAGAGAGGAAACTTAATATTGCCCCTGCTATAAAAAAACAGCCATTCAGCAGAGCTTTCGATGCGTCCAGTCCTCCAGTTGCTCCAGGAAATCCAGCTCCATATTTTTTTCCTCCAGGTGCCATGCCATACTTCCAAGGCGGTGTTGCTTACTACCCCCAACCACCCACAGGCCCAGCCGATCCCACAGTTCAACAACCACCAGTTTATCAACGTAAGTAAAAACAAATTAAAAATTAATATTTTTATAAAGCAATTTATTTATTTAAAATATTTATAATTTAGCACCTTCGGTTTATTCTCAACAATCTGCTGCTCCTCAACCTGCAGCATATCCACCAGTGATGTTTCCTACTCAACACCTCTACATGCCGCAGCAGTACCCTTTGCCAATGCCGGTGAGTAATGTTGTTTTTAAGTAAATTTTTGCAACAACTTTTTAACATTTAACCCCTTTATGTACGATGATTATTTGTGTTTAGTCCAGCAACTACATATCGGAGGGACTTTACCCGGTCACCCAGCCTGCCTACGTGTTGCTGGATGGCCTGCAGTACTGAGGGCCCCCGTTACCCTGCTCTGCCCCCCATTTAAGGTTTTTAAATCTTGATGTTTCTGCACGCCATTGATTGTCACATCATTATTTTTAGGACGATTTTTTTTAGTTTTTTTTATTATTGGCTTGTGCATGGTGATTATTTGCATCAACATGATTTAAAACCTCCACTATATTTACTACTTTATTATTTTTGAGGGAAATTATAATTTTAAACTACAATTGCAGAAATATTGATAAATTTATTGCTTCTTTTTTTTAACCATTCGATGAACCCCAGAGAAGAACTTTCAACAAACGATTGACAGGTGGAAATGACTTGTTCGCATGATTAAACGGCTTGAAACTTACATTTTATTTGATAGAGTACCTCGTAGAAAATTTATTTTTTATTTATTTTTTCTACAAATTTCATCCATGAGTGGAAATTCGAAGTTGATCTTGTTTTTGTTGTTTATTAAAAGGCTAACAACTTATATTTGTGTGTGAAATTGTTTAATTTGTTGTGCATATTGTTTATAGTATAGTCATGATTTTTTTATAATGTTTTATTTTTTTTCAGTACGAATATAGCTACTATCCCAATGGAGGATCACCGCAATACATGGTTGGAGGGCAGGGCGGGTCCCAACCCCAAATACCACCTCTTCAACGGCCTAACAGTCCCCCTAGACAGAATTGCTTTGGACAATTGCCATATACCAATTCAAACGACACCATGTACTACAATATGCCAATATATGGCCCCATCGACGGTACCATCTACCCAGAGCCAATCATGGAAATACCCCACAATCCAATGCCTGAGGTAGGTACTTTAAAATTAATTAATTATCATCAATGATATTTTTGAAATTATAATAGTGGTAGTACCAACATGTTTCTTGTTAAACATAGTTATTTTATTCAGGATGAATTATGGGTGCCGTTTTTTTAATAACATTGTTTTATGAAGCATGTTAGGTTTGATGGTGATTTCCACTTTCTGATTTCTGTGAGAGTGGGGGGTGGCAACCAAATTTTTTATCAATTTGCTTGACATTCTCCACTCCATGGCTCATGTTCTATAATTGATTTTTGGTTTAAAAAGAGGTACCAGATGTAGCCATTTTATAAAACTTCGAGTTTTAGCCTATAAAACTGATAGGACATTCTCGAATCAAATAAAAAACTACTGTTCAACAAGAAACATCTCTGTGTTATGTTACGGAGACTTTAGTGCAGTCTTGGACTATAATAGTTTTAAAGATAAAGTGCTAAATTTTTTTGGAATGGTAGAAATTACAAAATAACTTATAAACTTTTCTGGAAATATATCTGTTACAGTGAAAGTAGAAAATGCAGTGATTGTAAACGTTCGCTTATGAAATCAGTAAAAGTTTAAAATAAAACCATTTAAAGTATGTAGATGCTACTATTACTAGGGAATGTCAACTGTCACTAGGAATTGTTAACATTCACTATGAAATAATAGTGAATGTGGCCAATAAAAAATAATATGTATTAAATAAAGTTTAATACATAAAATGAACAAACAAAAATATTAACAATAAGATGATTGTTATTTCTTTTCATAATATTTTGGAGATAAGTATATTTTGTAAATCATTAAAATGTCCTTGGAATGTATAAATTATAAATACAGTTCTTACTTTCACTTACCACATTCAGTGATTGTTTACATTTACTTGTGAAAGTGATTTAAACATGGTTCATAGCACTTCCACCAACTATTTAATGAATGTTTACATTCACTAGTGATTGTTAACAATTACTTATTATCTACTTTCACTGCAATATATCCAAATAGACTTCTGAGCTGATTAAAAGTGTTAAAGCCAAGTTAGTTTATATTAGTCGAGTAAACGGGCGAGTAAGTTTAAAACTCACCCTACTGTTTATGTTAGTCGAGTAAATCTCGCTTTTTAAACTCGCCCGTTTACTCGACCAATGTAAACCAGACTTTAGAGTGCACTCGATCTAAAAGAATTTAGCAGTATTTTCCAGGGAAACCTGTACAACAACTTAAAATTAAAATATAGATAGTTGGAAATTTAATTTGGCATAATCAAAATTATTAAACTGAAATTCTGTTGATATTAGATGTTAATGTGAAATGATATAACTTAGAATTACACTATTTTATTGATTTATTATTGAATGTTAATTGTATGCATGTATTGACTGTTTTAATTTTGGTTCAATTAGGACGCCTACTATATTCAAGATACCACACCTTCAGCAGGTAAAACGCAACTGACGCATGTAAACCAAGTCGATTACCACCAGGTTGACCACAATGACATTTCTGCAGTTCAGGTTAAAACAATGGACTCATCACAAAATGATGTAAACGGACGTCATTCATCGACACCAGTAATATCTTTGCTATCTCTTGACCAACACCAAGATAGAGACCTGCTATCAATGCAAAGTGGTAGGCGTGAGAAATCTACGAGCGCACCACCAATTTCTCATAATTCTCATTACTCATACAATAATAACTGCTCATCACAAAACTACAGTGGTATTCCTACAGCTCCACCACATTACGGTGGAAATAACTGTTATGGTTATAACAACATTGCTCATCAAATGAAAAACCCCAAATCGAATTCGATAACTGCAAACGGTTATAATCGTAATAATAATACAAGAAAGTGGCAAAATAATGACCGTAGAAGTGTAGAGACGTCTAGTATGTCCAGCTTACGCACAGACTCAAATTCCTCAGCAAGTATCGTAGATGAAAATAAAAACGAGGAAAAAGTACTTACTAATAATAACAATAAAACTTCTCATAATTATGAAACACACCACACAATCCAGAACTTTAATAAGCTTTATAATACTCGTAATATAGTAAGTGCTACTGTACGGCCTACAAGGGGTGCTGGTTTTGAAAAACGAAACTCTAGCAATCCTAGATTTAGTAATACTCACAATAGTGTTAATCCTAATAATAGAAACTATAATTTCGGGCGTCAAAAAGAAGCAAATCGGTGCTTTCAAAACGTTCCAACTACCTATAATAAACCTCCTATTTCTCCTTTTTACCAGATGCAAGCTAATTCACACTTTATGCCCCCTGCTCGCAATCGAAACAATCGGCGAACTATGAGACGAAATGGTCATGGTCCCTTAGTGGTAAACGAGATTGGAGCGGGTGACGCACCTCTGCCCAACGCCGAAGTTCCCGAGATTTGCAACAAGTTCGATACCCTCAAACTGGCCTGAATTTCTCATTGAACCAAATAGCTGTCGTTTATTTTAACTTCTAATATAACCCCTATCCTCCTCACACATTATCATATTTTATCTTAATTTATTAAATAATAAATATTGTAATTTAATAGTGAAAAATTCAATTTCCCCATTATAATCATATTGTTTAAAATTTACCTGATTGTTAGAGGTTGATAGACGATATGCTAAGTAAAAGACTGTGAATACCGTGGTACAAGAATGTTATAAATATAAATATTTATATTAAAAATAAAAATGGGTTACTTAAAGGGGGTTATTATAAAAAAATTGATATATTTATTGTAAATTATTAAAACCGTTGTTTTTCTTGTTTGTATATACTGAATGCAATATTAGTTGGATAATGGATGACAATATCTAATGTTAATTATTGCCTAAGGAAGGAATAGTTCATTTTTTTCTGCAAAAATTACGGTAATTATAAGCATAAATATATATTAATATATTTAGTTAGAAACGTAAGAGATTAAATTTTAAGAATTACATATAATATATTATGATAATTAGAAATTAAAACTATTGTTATTTAATATTTAAGATATTTTTAATGACATTGGTACAAAAACGTTGAGCAAATTATGTCTTAAACTAACAAACGTCCAAGTATTTCAATATCGCCTTTTGTACAAATAAAAAAGCTAACAATTCGGGACACTTTTTTGGCGTAATTTGATCAACACAAAAAAATTAAATAAAATTGTATTGAACAATGACTACAAGTAAGATTTAGAATTAGGTACTTCTGTTAATCACTATAAAAAATGGTAAATTGTTTGAGTCTTTACTGATGACTTAAAAAGTGAGATTTGCTCAGAGCTGCCATTATTATTATTATTGCATTGTTGTAACATGTTATATTGCCAAAAATTTCACGTTTAATTGTTACAGTTGAAAATCTCCATATTTCTAGTGCTCAAAAAATATTACTTATCATATTTTTAAACATTAATTTTTTTAATGATTAATTAGAAGCTTTAGAAATACTTTGCTATTATTATTTGCTATGATTTAATGATTTCAATTTTCGGCTGTGAGAATGGATTATAAGTGTTATTATACTAATCGTAAAAACTTGAATCAAAATTTTGAAACAAACATTTTATAATAATTGAAACATTGTTTTTTTAACTTGCCTGATCAACGATCACGAAATTTTGATGATTATTAAACACACACATAAGTTCCAAAGATATTTAGGTGATTATTACTAGCTATTAGGGCGTAATTTTAGAAATTAAGAATAAAATTTGTATAACTTACAAATCACCCCTTAAATCTTTAAAATATTAGCCAAAAGAGCAATAAATATCTAATAGACTTACAAAATTAAATATTTGTAGTCAATCCGACTTATACTGTAAATAATTAATAATAGAATTTGAAAGAATACAGATGCTCTAAATACGGTTGTGCATATTAAAATTTGGTAATAGGCACTTAGATTTAGGCAAAAACTTGTAGTCTTAGAAAAGGGTGTTCGGAACGTACATCGAACTCCCTAAATTAGTTTCTAATCTACACATGAAGATATAATGTAAGCCAAATTTTTTGTGATAGAACGAAATTATAAAAGAAAATGAATTGGTTTACTCAAACAACTTGAAACCTGTGTTCAATTAAAAAAGTCAGATATTATAGGTAAGCTTACGTATGAATGACTTATGTAATAAAATAAGTATGTTTAGTATTATTTGGTTCGCCAAAATTATTAGCTACGTATGTATATTTATATTTAAGTTACAATATTTATATACATATAGTGCGCTGTTCTGAGAATAAATTGCAATTATTTAATTTTTTTAAATTACCTACCTGATTTTTTGCCTAGCTTTTTTATCCAGGTAAAAATACTTGCAAATTAATTTCAGAAATATGCAATATTTTAGAAATACACTATTATCCTTAAGATAAAAAACAGTGAGAAGTATTTATTAAAACTTATTATATTAAGGCTATTATATTGTACAAATTAAAAATATCCAAAATATAATATTAAATTTCATTCATATTTAATTTTATTACCTTTTTCAATTCTTTCATACACAGTAAATTCGATCTACAAGTCTTTCACACCAATGTCATGTCATTCTTTGCAGTAATCAACGCAGCAACATTTCCTAATTTTTTCAGGTCTTCGCATTGGAGGAATTATGGCAGTGGCTGGCCCAAAGGGGAGTCGAAGGGAATTTAATTAGTGAATTTAAAGTTTTTTTTAAGATTTTATTATTCAAATAGTTTTAGATTTTAATAATTTTCTTGAAAACTACAAAAGTTATCAACAGCAAAATTTTATACCAGAAACATATAGCATTAGTTTTTCTATAATTTTGACCCCTAAACGTTTTTGTACCCCGTATAGTTTTTGAGTAATCAAAATTTTTCTGAAAAATCTAAAATTTCTGGATTAATTTGGGCAGAAATCCCACCTTGGAGGGTTTATTCAAAGACTTTCAAACATTTTATTAGAATGATCTGAAAATAAAATTCATTTCTTAAATTTTGAGCCCTTAAATGTTTTTGTACCCGTATAGTTTTCGAGTAATCAATATTTTTCTGAAAAATCTATAATTTCTGGATTAATTTGGGCACAAATCCGACCCTGGAGAGTTTATTTGAGCCCTTAAACGTTTTTGTACCTGTGTAGTTTTCAAGTAATCAACATTTTTCTGAAAAATCTAAAATTTCTGGATTAATTTGGGCACAAATCCGACCCTGGAGGGTTTATTTGAAGACTTTCAAACATTTTATTAGAATGATCGGAAAATACAATTCATTCCTTCAATTTTGAACCCTTAAACGTTTTTCCGGCCTGTACAGTTTTCGAGAAATCAACTTTTCTCTGAAAAATCTAAAATTTCTAAACTAAATTAACTCGAAAATGAAATTTTACACAGATTTGTTTAGAACTCAATTTAGCCCTTTCCAAAAACAGAAAACTTTAATTTAATTAAAGATTTCATTATTTAAATATAAACCAACCTTCTTATCTTGCTAATACCCTCGTCATGGAAGTTCCTGGGACTGAGTTAAGGAATATAATTAAATTACCTGTATCTATATTATACATTTTTATTTACTCTATAATACAGCATTTTATAAATTTCAACAAATTTATACAAACTAGTTATAAAATTGTTTCGGAGAATTGAAGCTTTCTTTTTGTCTTTTGTTTAACACCTTGCTTCGTTACTAAGTATACATGCATTTAAAGGTTTATTAGCAACAAGGGATGGAACAACACGATTGTTACATAATATATAACTCTAGTTTTTAGAAGATTGCTACTTTTATCCAGTCCCGAAAATTTACACCCTTGTTACAAAGATTTTCATTTTATGTTCTTCAATTTTGATTAAAAATTTGTTATCCATCAATTACTTTTTTTATATTTCTACTTAAGTTTTTAAACCTACTTAAAATTTTTTAATATAGATTTTATTTCTAATCTCGACTAATTCTTTATTAAATTAATTTAATAATATAATTGCAAAAATAGACTTAAGTACAGAGATTCTTAATATATTATATTTGGCAAGGAATCACATCCATTCATTAAAAATAAATTTAAGCCAGAATGTATTTAATTATTGTCAATAAATTACAACTAAAAAACAAATAAATCAATTTAAAATATCTACTCAATTAAATTGTCTAGCAGAAACTCGCCAATAGGTAAAGTGAGTGGACAGAAGTTAATTAAATTATTCGCTAATGAAAGACGGAACGATTAAAATCTGTTTTACAATTGATAATTGAGCAAAACGTATGATTAAACGTTAAAATTGTAAGTAGATAAATTACTACATTTAAATCACAGATAAATTGAGAACCGATGAAATGATTTTATTTTTAGGTTTACACGAAAAGGCATAAAGGTTGGAATATTGAAGTACATAAATCTAACACCCACAACAGTGGTAAGTACCTTAAATTAGATGCTCTGAACTTTGTTAAAATTAAATGTTTGATTTAATAATCAAAAAAATAATTAGAACCTATAGCATTTTGGTGTTAATTAAAGTTTATCACTTCCTTCGAGGATTATAAATACTGAAATTTCATTAAGTTTGTATATATTTATAAAGCAGCCGTCTACACACCCATAAAATTAGCTGCTAAAATTATTTTATAATTTACTGGCACCTATAAAGTTGAAGAGATTTTAATGACTAGAATGACTTACATTAAACATTAATCCTCTACAAGGAAAATTTATACGATAATTGGCACAGAGATTGATAAAACTTTAGACGCAATCTTTTTTGATTCGATAAAATCACATAAATTTTCTAAAATTAACTACTTGTACCCAAAACTTCCCTTATTCTTTTTATTAAAGGAAACGGAATGTTATCTTCTTTATCACAAACTCCTTCCGCATCATCCGTATTGAGCGCATACACCATCACACCTCCAAAATTATTGTTTTTTATAAACTCAGCCTATAAAAAATAATAAATTATAATTACCGAAGAATTTTATGGTGTGTTTTTACCTTATAGCTTAAGCTTTCAGTGTCATCAAATGAAATCCACTCGTGATTTCTTGTAGCATAAGGACTTTTAGTAGGCAAGTCGAAAATTGGTTTTATTTGATTTTTTACCAAAAATGTACAAATTTCATTGTACCCCACAAACCCATTAAATCCCAAACTGCCGTAACCATTTGCGGGGGCATTAATACCATAATTCGCAAAATTTACCAACCTAAAAACCGTTATTAAAATTTAAGCTCGACTTAAGTTTTTTTTTGTTACCTAAATGTATGTCCATAAGTTGGAAGTCCTATCATCATTTTTTCCCGATCCATTCCTTTATAAACCCAGTAATGTGCTGTATAATTAATGTTTAAGGTCGCAAAATAGCTTATATCAGAATCTTTAGAATAAAGTGGTGAGTTTATACCCGTAAATGGAGTGTATTTTGTATAAAAGTGATAATCGTATGTCATAATATTTATAAAATCCACATACCTACAAAATTTACATAAAATGTGTTTAATACCACTTTATTATTACTTACTGGTTAATGTATGAGACATCATACGAATTGTCAATAATAAAAACAGGTGCGGCAACAGCCACAGAAAGTAAAAACTTATGGTGTTCCTGACGGTCAATTTCACGACGAATTTCACCCAAAAGTTGTGTAAAGTGCATTCGTTGATGCGGATCTCCTGAGGCATTATAAACAGGGAATTCCCAGTCTAAATCTACTCCATCGAAATGATTATCCTTAACATAATGAAGAACAGATTGAATAAATCTAAAAAAATAATCCAATTTTAGTCGTTTTTTTTGTAAATTATTTTTTTTACTAATAATAAAACACATACACTTAAGTAACTTACTCTTTTCTATTATTGTGGTTAATGACCATTTCCGGAAAACCATTTCCATTCCCGTAACCACCAACAGAAATCAGAACCTTAAGTTTTGTATTATTTTGCTTTAAATCAACAACTTCTTTTGCTGTTTTAAGTTCATCATCGCTGAGGTAAATAGTGTTATTAACAACAGATGCAAAGGCGATATTAATATGAGTGCATAAAGTTGCATCTATCTTTGATACATCTAAAGTACCAAACTTGCTCGTTTTAGACGGGAAATTATAATAACAGATTAATTTCGGTTCGATAGACTTTAAAGGCTTGGTTTTATTTACAAAAAAGTGGCGAGAATAGTTAACAGTTTTTATGTCATACGTGTTGTAGCTTACAGCTCTGTGAAGCCAATGATTTGGTATTTCTAAAAAAACAATTGTTAATAAAACCAAATCAAAAACCTTACATGTAAATAAATTAACGTTTCACAACAAATAGATGCGTAATTATAATTGTTTTGGTCCTTAGCCTATTTCTAAAAACGCTTTATAAAATGCAAATCACTTACAGCTAAAATCATCGCTCTTAACTAAATCATTATTTAGAGGTAATCATATTATTGATTAATGATTTTAAAAAGGTTTTATAATAAAATATAATCGGTGCAATATCTTACGTTTAATCGAAGTATCGTAAGGATAAAACAATCCTTCCTGATTAACGTGAACGAAGATGAGCCAAAGAGTGAAGAATATCATAAGCCCAGTCGTAAGTACAAATAAAACCCATTTATTTTTATCAAATATACTTTTCCTAGAATCAAATCATATTTTATTGATGTAAAGAAAATAATATTAAACAAACCTTCCGTTTGGTGCATGAATATCACCAACTATTCTACTATTGTGAACGATAAACATTTTGATGTACGAACTGCCCTGCTTCTACTGACACATTGAAGAAACGACAAAATTCTAGCTCTTTTGTTTCAAACTAACTACATGCTTTGTAAGCTGCTGAAATAAATTAAATATTTATGGAAAACATAGAAATTTTTCATGTTTGTGTTTTGATGGTTGACAAAAGAGTCCTTGAACTTTGACCGATAAGGAGTATGACGTCAGTGGAGTTTCCTCGAGTGATCCATTTAAAAATTTATTGTTTGTCCTTGTATTTTATACCATTTTGCTATTTTTTTTAGTTTATTTTATACTTATATAACATAAATAACTAGCATAAAATATTTTCTACTAATTAGTAAATTAATGAAATATGTATTGTTAGTATAATAAAATTAAACGATTGCTATTTACGAGTAATATTTATTGAATATTTTGTGTAAATATTTAAATATTTTAATAAATTATTACCATAGGTTAATACAGATCAAGCCCCGCCTTTTTTGCGATGGCCGCCATGTTTTAACCAATCCCGAGATTGCAAATTATTTTTTTTTTCATTAAAATTTAAGACCTTTTAGCGATAAATACTAAATATACATTTATAAATAACACAAAATGTAGTTATTAATAATAAACTATAAACAATTAAATATGGTAAAAAGTTTGCAACCAAATATACACGAATAAGTAACGACGTACGTTGCGTTTTGAAATAAACATTTTTATTAATTTAACAAGTTTAAATAAATTGATAATATGTTTAATTAGAAATTATGTATATAATTTAATTATTTCCATTGGAATTTAATATGTTTTTAAATTATTTGTTTGGGAAAAATGTGTGGGGTTTGCTAATTTCACACCAAGTTTTATGCGTTCAAGTTTGATCGCTTGTCACTCAGTTTGATAATTTAAAGTAAACAAATAACCAATTTATAAGCGAGGAAGAGATAATTTGGCGCGTTAATAAAATGTTTATGATATAGGCACATAAAACTATCATCTCAGTAAGTACTTCATTAGGAATCAGCATTTTTTAAACTCAAAGGATTATTCTTTGTAGGTCATGTTACCAATATGGAGAAAAGTCAAAGCTCAATTTATAGAAGACTTTTATGGCAAGGATTTGAGATTGAGGATGTAATATAATGTAGCAATATCAAAAACAATGTACCAACCCCAAAGAATATTAATAAAGGATGTGAATGAATACCTGACGTGCAAATTATGCTCCGGTTACTTTATCGATGCTACCACAATAATAGAGTGCCTCCATTCATGTAATTATATTTAATTATCAAATTAACAAGATGATACATGTTATTTTTTTAGTCTGCCGAAGTTGTATTGTTAAATACTTGCAATCGAATAAATATTGTCCTGTGTGTGATGTTCTGGTTCACAAATCGAAACCTTTTTTAAATATAAAACAGGACAAAGCGTTGCAAAATGTTGTGTATAAGTTGGTACCGAAATTACTTCACAGTAAGTTACATTTTTAAAACATTTACAAACCATATCTTTGTAAAACGTAACATTTTAAGATATTCGAGGTTAAGCATTGCTTAGTCGGTTGCATGTGTCTCAATTCTGCACTAAATAAAACGTTTTAATAAATTGCTCTGTGTGGCTTCATAGGCTGTAATAAGTTATTTCTTTGTTAGTTGAGTTTATGTTGATGTTTTTACCACTTTTTACATTTTCAACGTAGATGGGAGATATCGTTTTTAATGCCTTTGATTTAAAAATAGCATGTTTTATTTAGAGTAAAAGTACTTTTTGTGGTTTGCAATAAACAATATTCTATTTTCTTAGATGAAAAAGAAAGGCGGAGAAAATTTTATGTTGAACATCCTAAAGCTAAGCCAACTGGATTTGAAAAGCGAGGAGAAACTGCTTATGAACACATTTTGTCGGTAGATGACACCATTTGCATTTCATTGATTTATAAAGGAAGAACTGGAAGCCCTAGGTAATTTTGTTTAACGGAATTCAGATTTCGATTTTTAAAACTGACGCCTTTTTAAAGATAGGCTAAACTTATTAACTTTTTTGTAGGTATCTTAGATGTCCGGCTGGGGTATCAATGTTGCATCTAAAAAAGCTAATCGGAGCTAAATATGACCTAAATGATGGTCATAAAGTGGATATTTTTTATAACCAAGATTGCCTTAATTCTTACCTTACGTTAATGGATGTGGCTTATATTTATTCCTGGATAAGAGTAAGTTATTATGACTTGTTGTTCTTTGTGATGTTTATGCATTAATTTTAGAAAGATCCATTGGAATTCACATATTGTATATATGAAAAAATTGTGGATAATAAAACGAAAGGGTCTGACGTTGAGCAAGAATCTTTGACGAACAAAAATAATGATTGGAAAGAAGTACAACTTAGGATAAGTGAGAGTGGTGAAATGAGTATTACGGGTATAGAAGATTGCTTAAATTTAATTGAGAAAGATTTTATAAAAGTAGAAACGACTCCAGTTGTAAACACCGAGGCTGAAACAAAACCAATAATAATTGAGCCTCCAATTGTTAAAAAATCAGAACTAGTCTTTGATGCAGTTTTAAAAGAAGAAAAAGTTTCTACAAGTGAAAATGCAACAAATGAGATTAAAGATGAGAAAAAGAAAATAATAACAGATAAAATTGAGGATAAGAAAGTTGATCCGATTCAAAAAGAAGTTGAATTTAAGATTTCCGAAGAGAAGACAAGTGTCAATGAAATCGTGGCTGTTGATTTGAAAGATTCCAACGAAAATATCACAAGTACAGTTAATAATGGTAAAAGAAAATTTGAGGAGGATATTAAATTGCTAGATATTGAACCTTCTTCTAAAGTTTTAAAACCGGTTGATATTCCAATCACTCGTTCATCAAAAATGCCAATAACTATAATATCAAATTGTAAAATTCCATCATCTGTTAATTGTATTAAAAAACAAGCGGATATAATTTATAAACGACCAATAGAAAAATTCAATTCAACTGAAATAAGCTCAAATTTAAACACGAAAAAAAATGTGACGACTACTTCAACTGTAAGCTCATGTAAAACTAGCTTACCTTCCATTACAACTGGAGTAAACTCGTTTGATATAAAATTAAAACCACAATTGGATGTAATTTCAAATCCAGATAAAGCACCTCCTCCAATTTACACTCCCCCTAAATCAAATACAAAAGTCAAAAGTGCATTTTCAAGCATGTGCTACAAAACTCTACGTAATCCTCCGAAAAGCTGGAACCCGCAAATATCCCGGTCGGCCATGCTTAAATCTGATGGCAAAGAAGAAAATAAAAACTTAAAACCGGCGAAATTTTTTAAGATGCGCAATAATATGCCACGGTATCTTGGTAATCCAGCGTCTGGAGTAAAACCCATGTATCAGCTCCATCCAGGATCAGAAAAGGAAAAGAAATCTGAAAGCTCTGAGATAAGAAAGCACTCCATTGTTAAAATCGACCCGAAAACTCTCAAACCCATATCAGAAAGAGCGCCAGCTACTGAAGCTCTTTGTAATCAAAGTGACCTTAAAATTAACACCAGCAGTGTATCAATCTTCAGCCCTCTAAAATTACATAGTGGCAAAAGTGAATTGAAAGCTCCAAAAAGTCCGGTTTCGAAAAAAACAACCAGCACTCCCGCCAAGCGTGAAAAATTAAACGTAACTTGTACCCCATCTAATCCTTTTATTCCCAACCTTTCTTCACCCACAGTAAATCCAAACCAATTCTTATACCCCTCAGGTCCTTCAGGATTCCCATCATACGATCCTCGCATAATGGTCGCTTATCATTCTCTACTTTACGGCCCACAAGTTCCCTTCCACTCATCTTTAATCCCCAACATTAACCCCGATAGTGCTTCAAAAAAATACGACATTCCTCAAGCTTCGAATTCGAAAAACAGCTATCGAGCCTTACCGTCAACCAATGATGTACACAAAAATGTAGCAGATACTAAACAAAAACCAACAAAAAAGGAATCTTCAAAGAATGACAAAACACTTCAAAGTGCCCTAGAAAAAATCGTTCAAAACAAGAAAAAGGAATGCCTTAAGCAAGACGAATCATTTAAAATCAATAACTTAGTGCGTGAATCTAAACCTGACGTGTGCAAAGAAAATGTAACTAGTGACATTAATCAGCAGACTAAATCGGGTGTTGTGCCTCCCGAAGGTGAGGATAATAAAGTACTTATTAAATCTGAGGGTGGGGGTGAAGTTGTACAGAAACCTAATACCGCGAAAGATGATTTAAATATCGCCACATCTAATAAAACGTGTGATAACAAAGGCAGTGCAGAAACTTCGTGTAAGACAGAAAAAAATTCTATTTTGGAAAATTGTACAATGGATAACGTCAAAAATGTTTTATCTGGAAGTGATACTAAGAAGTTTTAATGAAGAGTTAACACTTTATTACAATTTTTAGAGAAAATTTTATGTAGAATAGTGGATACTATAGAGTTACGTTGATTCATTAAAATAATTGCAATTTTAAATCTCATGTTTTATCTAAATGATTTTCTTTGAAATAAAAATATATTTATATACATACATTGACTTTTTTTAACGTGAATTAAAGGGTACATCCATAATTGTAGCCCATAAGTTACATGAAATTCGAATATTTTTGAAATTTTTACATTTTTCAAAACATGGTACTTTAAAAACATTTTTATTTCTCTGCAACCTGCAGAGAGATCTATGTATAATCCTAGTTATACAGTGCGGACATAAAGAAAATCCCCCCCTGCTAACTTTTGAACGGTTATGTTTTCTTAAAATTTGTCCACTAAAGTATTTCTTTCTTTCTAATAAAGGTATTTTTGATTTTGTGGAACTTCCGGTTATACCGGAAGTGGATGGCAACTTTCTTATTTTAAATGGAACACCCTGTATATTTTTGCCAACTTCCTTATTTTAAATGATTTTCTTTTGCAATTAAGTTAATAACATTAAATTTAAACAAAATTATGTTTAACCTTCAGTTCGCTAATTTTCCACTTCCGGTGTTAATGAAGTTGCATAAAAATGCGATTTTTTTTCGAATGGGCGTAATTCCGAAAGTATTAATCGTAGATCACACTATGCTAGATCAATTTAATGGTATTTTTATGGAGAACATGAAAATGCAAAAATATACTGGGTGTTTAAAATAAGAAAGTTGCCATCCACTTCCGGTATAACCGGAAGTTCCACAATATCAAAAATACCTTTGTTAGAAACTTCGCGATTTGAGTCCTCCGTAGACTCAGAATCAGAAACATAACCGTTCAAAAGTTAGCAGGGGGAGATTTACTTTATGTCCGCACTGTATAAGCATGCTTTTTGAAAAAATATATTCACGCAATAAAAAAATACAGCGCTGTCCCGAGACTTTTGACGGACCCTGTATAATTATTTGAACACTTTACAATTATTTTTCCAAGTTTTTAATGATTAAAAAAAAGCAAAAAAATGTTCGCTTCTGAATTTTTAGTATGTTGTTAGGCAATGAAAACCAAAAAAATAGTATATTGTTTTATTAGGAGTAAAAGAAGTACTTTTTATGGCGAGCATGTAGGTTTGCGGGACGAGCTTTTAATAGTGTATATTGGGTTGCCTAATATTTCTTTCTACTTTTATAAAACTATCATTTAATGTTATTTATAATTAACATTGTTTAATTTCAATAGGACATGTATATTGGGTTGCAGACTAAGCGGAGTAGAAATTTAATTTCTACTCCTAGGCAGTACAATGTGACCATAGAATCAACGAACATAAAAAGTGTCATTTTAAAGCATGTCAAACGTCACAGAAGACTGCACTTTAATGACGTTTGAAGAAAAAAATATTTATTTCATTACCCCATTCCTGTAGGAAACTTTTTATACAGTGCGGACATAAAGTAAATCCCCCCTGGTAACTTTTGAACGGTTATGTTTTTGATTCTGAAAATTTGTCTACGGATGAGGACTCAAATCCCGAACTTTCTAACAAAGGTATTTTTGATTTTGTGGAACTTCCGGTTATACCGGAAGTGGATGGCAACTTTCTTATTTTAAATGGAACACCTAGTACATTTTTGCATTTTCGTGTTCTCCATAAAAATAACATTTAATTGACCTAGCATAGTGTGGTCTACGATTAATACTTTCGGAATTACGCCCATTCGAAAAATCGCATTTTTATGCAACTTCATTAACACCGGGAGTGGAAAATTAACGAACTTAAGGTTTAACATAATTTTGTTTAAATTTAATGTTATTAACTTATACGCAGATTCTGTTCAAAATTAAAGGCCTTTAATTAGAGACAAATAAGGTAACCATGGAAATTGTCTATTACAACCCATATAACAAATTTAAATTTTTAAGGCCTTTAAACTTAAATGATTTGACCAGAATCTGGGTATTAATTGCAAAAGAAAATCATTTAAAATAAGGAAGTTGGGGCAGTTAGCTTCAACTTCCGGTGTAAATGAAGTTGCATAAAAATGTGATTTTTAAATGTGCGTAATGCCGAAAGTATTAATAGTAGAGCACACTACGCTAGGTCAATTTAATGGTATTTTTATGGAGAACACGGAAATGCAAAAATATACTGGGTGTTACATTTAAAATAAGAAAGTTGCCATCCACTTCCGGTATAACCGGAAGTTCCACAAAATCAAAAATACCTTTATTAGAAAGTTCGCAATTAAATACTTTAGTGGCCAAATTTTAAGAATCGAAAAACTTACCGTTCAAAAGTTAGCAGGGGGGATTTTCTTTATGTCCGCACTGTATTATTATTTGAACACTACAAGTATTTTCCAAGTTTTTAACGATTAAAAAAAAACTAATAAATGTTCCCTTCTGGTTTTTAACGATTAAAAAAAACTAATAAATGTTCCCTTCTGAATTTTACCCAAATTCGCCTTATTTGTAGGTAAATTAAGATGTTTTTCTTGAATTTTTCATATTTTTGAAATATAAGTTAATTGTATAAGCGTAAGATGGCGTTAAGTATACACGTATGTTAATTTGGTTGCGTTCTGTTTACACGTTTAGTCTTGAGCTTGTTCATTCTATGGTCCCATTCACTAGTATCAAATGTCAACAGTGGACTGGAAATAAGTGATGTGATTTATATGTGCAAAAGACTTAAGTACGTAACAATAAATCGTGCAATTTTTCAAAATCAGAACAAATTTTAATTAAATGTTGTCGTAAAACTGCGCATCTTAGCCGTAAGGATTTGTGATAAGCCTTCCCAACCTGGTTTTAGTGAGAAGCCCTTCGTGCAGCGTTTCATTCATTAAAACAATGCCAAAGAGAACTCATTTAAGGTACCCTACCTGCCATGTTTGAAGTAGTTTTTTGGATTAACTTAAGGTAGCTTTAAATATTACTTAACTCCATAATTAAGTAGTGTATTGTTATGTTGCATTATTTAACATTTTATTATGCTTGTTTTCGCGAATTAATTAACATAAATTAACACAAAGCATTAAGTAATGTAATTTGATACTTTTTAAGTATAACACAATGATGAACGCTTATAATTAGTAAATGAAGCAAAATTGTTTTAAAATTGTTAAAAATTAATATTTATTATCAACAAAATTAATATTATTATTAAATAAAGAAATATAAAAAAGTTTATAATAATTACCTACAGTTTATTATTAATAAATTTTAATTAAAAATTGGTTTTTGGTATTTATTTAACATGAAATATCAATTAACCTTGAACATTTAAATTCATTAAATAATAAAGTTTTTTTGAGATAAATAATAAACAATAAAATTATAGGTACAACGATAAAATGTAATAATTTGCGTTAAATTTTTCAGTGCCTTCATTCGATAAACTCGTCTAAGTACAAGAAACGAAGCTTTAACTTTTTTTATTAATCATGGACTTGGAGGGATTTGAAACATTTGACTACTTTGAAGAAGAAAATTTTTATGATTCGAACATAAACCAAAAAGAACCAAATAAAAGGCGTGTGACTTTTAATAATAAGAGGTTTTATGCGAAATGCATAGAGCCAGAAATGGCGGTTTTGCCGATTTTAAAACAAGAAGTATTAGATGATAACGATGAAGCGACGCACAGCTTTAGCTCAATACAAAAAGTGCCTTCAATTGGTGATCTTTCCAACCCGGAAGCTTCACTTGATATCCCTACACATGTACCTCAACTTACTCCGGGTACAAATAAAACGATGACTGAGGCTTTACGGGCTTCCTTTGCTTCATGGGAGAAAGAACAAGTTCTTTTGAATATCACCAAAGATCCGAGGAATTGGAAAGAAAGTGATGTCGTGCATTGGTTGCAATGGGCGATTAAAGAATTTTCTTTGGAAGGAATTTCACTCGAGAAATTTTATATGCCTGGTAAAGATATATGCGCTATGGGTAAAGATGCTTTCATGGCACGAGCTCCTGCTTTCGTCGGTGATATTTTATGGGAGCATCTTGAATTATTACAAAAAGACGTCGAGAAAGAACGCATTTTGGCTGAAATCAATAACCAATCGAACACATTAGATTTAGTCCCGGATTATTTAAACTACAAAAAGGAAGAACATATAAAAAATGAAGGATACATGGGTGGCTCGTTTGTTTTATCAAGTCCTGCACGGTCGGATAAAACCGACGAGCAATCATCACCTGAAAGCGTTAAATCCTATATCGGATTAAAAAGTTTTCCAATTTTCCCCAATCGTGATAAAGTAGTTAATCGATCCTTAAATTTCTCACGTTCTTTTAAAACAGAAGAAAACGATTTTCAACCCTTGGGAAATTTAAATCAACAACGCAATTATTACAATTTTGATTCTAAATATAATGTAAATTCCGATAATAAGAATTACATGAATGGTGGTTATAACAATTATTTTGATGGCGCGCAATTCCATACCGTGCCTAATGGAAATAATACATGGCCTCAAAATAATATGGATGGAATGCAAATCCAATCGCTTTTACCTTTATCGCAGGATAATTTGGTTGACACAAAACCAATAAATAACTACAACCCTGCAAATCCCAGCATGGGCCCTTGTTTCACCGGATCAGGTCCAATACAACTCTGGCAATTTTTATTGGAGTTATTAACCGATAAAACTTGCCAACCGTTTATATCATGGACTGGAGACGGTTGGGAATTTAAATTAACCGACCCCGATGAAGTTGCAAGACGGTGGGGTATACGTAAGAATAAACCAAAAATGAATTATGAAAAACTATCTCGTGGATTACGGTATTATTATGATAAAAATATCATACATAAGACTGCAGGGAAACGGTATGTCTACCGTTTTGTTTGTGATCTGCAAACTTTATTGGGGTACTCTCCCGAAGAGTTGCATGCTATGGTTGATCTCAAACCTGACAAGAAGGAGGATAATTAAGTTTTTTTTCTACCTGCACGAAGCTTTTATTTCTATTTAATCGTAACAAATTATTTGTATTACTCATAATATTAATTTGCCAAGACTGTTATTTTTGTTTTTTTTTAGACTACACATTTATATTATTTTAGTCTAATAAAATTAAATTGTGCTCATGATTTGAGTTTTTATTTACAGAAATTATCTTTTACTAGTTCTCCTAATGTAAAATCTTATCTTAGATTAAGAAAAATTAAGAATCGGACCCTGATTATTGGATGAACTTCATCAAATAGTCAAAAAAATACAGGGATTTTTGAATTATGTACAAACACAGAATTTTTTTTTTTATTATTTTTTCAACAAGAATAAACCGGGCTATTCAAAAACTAGACAGGAGTAAAAAAATTTTAATAAGAATTTAAAAAAATCAGTCACTTTTTCAGATTTGATTTTTTTAATTGAAAACAAAAAAATGTAAATGGTCAATTTTTTTATATTTTGTTACACATAATACAGTCCTTAGTAAAACTGCATAAAAAGTTTTTTCAAAATCAGACAAGGAGTCAAAAAATTTAAAAAAGAATGAAAAAAATCAGTCACTTTCTCTGATTTTATTTTTTTAATGGAAAACAAAAAAGTGTAAGGCCTCAATTTTTTTTTATATTTTATTAAACATACAATCCTTAGTAAAACTGCATAAAAAGTTCTTTCAAAATCAGACCAGTAGTCAAAAAAATCAGTCACTTTTTCAGATTTTCTTTTTTAAATCGAAAACAAAAAAATGTAAGGGCTAATTTTGTCATATTATGTTACTCATACAGTCCTTAATAAAACTGCATAATTTTTTTTTTCAAAATCAGACAAGGAGTCAAAAAATTTAAAAAAATCAGTCACTTTTTCAGATTTTATTTTTTTAATCCAAAACAAAAAAAAATTAAGGGCTCAATTTTTTATATTTTATTACACATACAGTCCTTAGTAAAACTGCATTAAAAGTTTTTACAAAATCAGACCAGGAGTCAAAAATTTTTAAAAATCAGTCACTTTTTCAGATTTTATTTTTTTAATCGAAAACAAAAAAATGTAAGGGCTCATTTTTTTCATATTTTGTTGATTTGATTTTGACATAATTTTGTGTTACTTTTAACTTGAAGAAAACAAATTCCCCATATTTTTAGGCGGGAAATTTGAATTGACCATAATCATTTTAGCTCACCCTGTACTTCTAAAAAATAGGACGATTTAACCAAAAGTATTGCTATTAAAAATCAAAAATTAATGCATTAAGGCGCGATTCCCCATCAAACTTTTTAAAAAATATACAGGGTGTTAAATAAAGCATAACTTTTTAATGTAAAATGTACAGGGTGAGCTAAAATGATTGTGCTCAATTCAAATTTCCCGCTTAAAAATCTGGGGAATTTGTTTGCCTCAAGTTCATAGCAACACAAAAGCATGTCAAAATTATAACAAAGTACTAGACTACACAAAAACAGAGCCGTAGGTCGAATTTTTAACGTTATGTTAATACTTCGGATTTTTGTATTTAGTTATTGGCAGTTCTGTTTCATAAACATCAGTTTTTATCAGGACTAATTTGATTAAATCTTTGTTTTGTGTTAGCATCTGCCTCGAAAACGAAGGTGATAATTTTCAACATTTGAAATTTGTCATAAAATTCGAGAGCTAATTCTACGTTTTTATTTTCAAAAACACAAAACCTTAATAAATAACTTAAACTTGTATATTTGTTCTTAATTCTTGATTTTTTATGATTCATTTTGAAAACAATATTTGCTACGCCAATGACTTACTAGGGGATTTTCTTTTCAAATTTGTAGTTGTACCAACCTGCATATTTGGTTGCCTACATATCAAACCACAATCATTTTAGCTCACCCTGTATACAGTGCGGACATAAAGAAAATCCCCCCTGCTAACTTTTGAACGGTTATGTTTTCGATTCTTAAAATTTGTCCACGAAAGTATTTAATTGCGAACTTTCTAATAAAGGTATTCTTGATTTTGTGGAACTTCCGGTTATACCGGAAGTGGATGGCAACTTTCTTATTTTAAATGGAACACCCAGTATATTTTTGCATTTTCGTGTTCTCCATAAAAATAGCATTAAATTAACCTAGCGTAGTGTGCTCTTAATACTTTCGGAATTACGCCCATTTGAAAATTACATTTTTATGCAACTTCATTTACACCGGAAGTTGGAGCCAACTGCCCCAACTTCCTTATTTTAAATGATTTTCTTTTGCAATTAAGTTAATAACATTAAATTTAAACAAAATTATGTTTAACCTTAAGTTCGTTAATTTTCCACTTCCGGTGTAAATGAAGTTGCATAAAAATGCGATTTTTCGAATGGGCGCACGAAATTCACAAAAAATCAATTTTAATCTTAAATTATTTTAGAAAAACTTTAGAATGGTGCAAGAATTTTCAAAAATTCTTTATGCATCATTACAATATTTTTTTTGTAAAGTACTCTTGGTTTTAGAGTATCTAATATCCTGCTGATAGAAAATCCACTGTCCAATATGAGGAAAATAAATAATTTAAAGTAAATTAGTATCCTTAAATATTTATTTGTTCATGTTTATAAAAATACGATTATTACATTATAGTTTATCACAATAATTGTGAATTATATTAAAGGCGCAATAGTATTTACATTTTATAACTAGCAAATAACAATAAACACTAAAAAAGTACAATTAAAACCTTATAAAGCTTCGTTAGGATAAACAAAAATAATGTGAATATCATTGTAAAAGTCGTTTCAAATTCCGCTTGCTACTTTTAGAGCAAGCAACGTTTTTAATCTTAGGTGGACTAGAAGGTTCGATTATTTCTTTAATTTTAACTGGAACATTACTTACGACTTGAACTAGAGATTTTAATTTGGGTTTATTAATTTTGGGGCTCCCAAATTCTCGGTTGGCAACACATAAAATACCAAACCTTGGTTTATCACTTAACGTTTCACTGGAACTATTCAAAGAAGATCTGTTTGATGAAGATGGAGGAGATTCTAGGGACGAATATTGACTATCATACAGAAATGATAGTGAATTTTCAATTTTTTGAGGACTATCTATAAGGCTGATTCGTTTCGTTGGTTTCTCAATTATTAAAGATGATTGCCTGCATTTGTCCACGAAATTTTCAGGTCCTGACGTGGAAAAGCTACTGCACAATAAACAGTAGATGTAACCACAATTTTCGTATTGGCATTGACCGATGTTCTTATCAATAATACTTGCATTACTGCACATAGGGCACTTATTTAAAATTTGTCCTTCTTTTAAAGTACTGCCGATCTAAAAATATAAAACGATTAATTTTAATAACTGAATATTTCATATAAATTACCTTTGTAAATTGGCACGAAGGTGATTTTATAGGTGATGTGTAGATGGTTTTAATAATCCCAGAACTAAAGCGATTTTCTTTATTAGTAGCCATTTTTCGAATATAAGACCCTACTTTCTTTGAAGCCGCATCATTTAAATGAACGGCATATTTCCAATCCTGACTAACGCACGTTAATCTATACAAATCAATATCTTTCAAATATGATAGTATATTACTCATAACTCCTTCCACATTTCTATCAATGAGGAAAAATTTCACGGGATCAATTTTAATGTGTTGATACGAGTACCTATTACTTTTTAAGAAACTATCACCATTCTTAAATAATCTCTTTTTAGCAGGGGAATGCTTTTTAAATTCAGCCTTAGTTAATTTAGTGATGGAATTCGATTTAAGCTCGCCGTATAAAATATGATTACGCTCAGGTGATCCCAATTTTTGCATCGATGTACATTTAACAGGAGTTTTATGCATGAAATCATTATGCTGCTTAAAGAAATCAGTTTCTTCGTTTTTTTTCGTTGGGGTCGTAGGTTCTGAGCACGGTTTTTTTTCAGGACTTGAATTGAGATATTTCGGAGTGAAGGAACTTATATTACAACTTTCGAAGCTTTTAGTTATCCCCGATTCATTTAAAGTACTACTAAGCATTCCTGGTGATGTAAAAATACCTTGCATTTCTTGCCCTAATTTTCGTTTCCGTGATTGGTATTCGTGTTTAATCAGAGGAGTCGTATTAAACGAGTTGAGATTCATCGAGGAGAAACCTGAATCTTCTAATTCATTATGAATTGGGGTACTCGCAGCTTCCATCTGAAATAAAGTACGGTTTTAAAAACATTTTCACTTAAAAAAGATAAAATAAACCTGTAAAATTTGGAAGAAGGTCAAGAACATTGTTGTAATAATTTATGCGACTTTCACTGAAGTGTAAAGTAATTACTTAAAACTAGATACATAATTTAAATATTACTTACATTAGGTTTTATTGAAAACCGTGCTCAATCTCAATATAAAATAATTATTAAATTAAAACGAAGCAAAGGTATTTTGGCGCCATAAGCTATTCGTTACAAAAATTTTGCTGAAATTATTGAAAACTTCCACTTAAAATCAATGCACTCCATATTTTAAATTCCCGTTATTAAAATTAAATAGGGACAAATACGAAACATTTATTACTACACGTTAAAAATTGGTTTATAAAAAATGTAACGCGAAATGGCGGACAAACAAGTTTTTTATGGTTTTTTATAAATGACAGATGTGACAGGTGGTCTTAACTTGACAGTTGCGACCATTGAATAATCAATTGGTAGAACAGAATCCTGTACATTTGGTTGCCTATCGTGCGTTAATTTTTATGAAGTTGTCGTTCTGGAAAAAAAATTCATTGCGCACTTTCGCAGCCGTGTCAAGTGAAATGTCAAATGTTTGTAGACAGTTCCAAAATATGGCTGCCGTTTCGGATTGTTGTTTTACATTAGGGAGTACTGTTTGGTGTAGAACCTGCTATAATCAAGAAATAGAAGGCGACGTGCTGGCATTTGATCCACAAACAAAAATTCTAATACTAAGTATCCTTTTAAAGCTGTGCGAAAAATTTTAGGTTCATCTTAGGAAGTGCAATCTAAAAAATGTTTTCCTGCATTATTAATTAATTACTGCTAGTATTACAATTTAAAAATAATAACGTTATGTATAATAACAAAGCGGGAGATGCAGTTTTGTTAATTGTGTTTAAAATAATAATTGTTTATGTAGATTCCAATTTTTGTAAGGTTTTCCTATATAGATTCTTTAGAATGTTCCCCATCCTCCGGAACACCAAATCTAAATGATGTAAATTTTATTAATCTGGGTCTCGTTAGTGAATTACAAGTTAAGAAAGAAGTTACTACAGTTCCAGAAACTCCGCAGTCTTTAAATTTACAAAGAGTAAGTTTTTTTAACGTATTTATTTACTTAGACGTTTTATTAAACGTTGCTGTTTTTTTTGCAGCTTAACACGCGTATTCGTAATCAAGTGGAAGAAAAAAAGAAGTTGCTGACTTCTATGTCGGCGAATGTAACTCCAGAAGGTCAGCGATTATTTATAGCTATAGCAAAAACTATTAAGGAAGTTCGATGGAGTAATTCGGATATAATTGTTTGGGATCAGCTCGTCATAAGTCCGCCTTACCTAGTAGATAATATAAGGGGAAACACAAACAGTAGCGAATATATATATATTAAAAAAGTGGTAAGTGGTTTATTAAAATTAATTTTTTAGTATCTTATGGCTAAAAAATCGCAGTAGGTTGAATAATTTGTTTTGGGAAAAACACTTGGTTGATCTAAACACTCAATTATTGTTTGCACGGGTGTCTCCTTTTTTTTAAACTGCTATAAACGTTTTTATCGGATGAAAGATTTTCACAAAATATAAATTACAATACCTATGTTCAGGGCTTTTACCTTTTTTGCTTCTAATAACACTGTTTAAGTTAATTTTAAATTAACGGAAAGCTCAAAAAAAAATTCAGGTCAATTGATGAATTATAATTTTTTTACCTGTAAATTTTTGATTTTTGTCCACAGTAAAAATATTCAAAAAAAAATTAATATACATAAATAGTCACTTAGGGCAGATTTTATTTTTTTTTATTAAAAACAAGAATTTAGGTGCATAATTTTTTTATATTTTATTACACATTCAGTGCCAAGTAGAAATGTACAAAAACTTTATTCAAAATCAGCCCTGAAGTCAAAATATTACAAAAAAAAATTGAAAATGGTATTTTTTTCAGATTTTATTTTTTTTATCAAGAAAAAAAATTTAGGGATGCAATTTTTTTATATTTTATTACACATTCAGTCCTAAGTAAAAATGTATAAAAATTTAATCCAAAATCAGAAGCTCTATCAAAAGTTACAAAAAAAACTTTTTCAAATTTTATTTTTTTTTATTGAAAACAAAAGTGTAGGTGCACATATTTTTTTATATTTTATTACATATTCAGTGCTGATTAAAAATGTATAAAAACTTTATTCAAAATCAGACCTGAAGTCAAAAAATTACAACAAATTTGAAAATCGTCACTTTTTCAGATTTTATTTTTTTTTATCAAGAATAAAAAATGTAGTGGAGCAATTTTTTTGTATTTTATTACACATTCAGTCCTAACTACAAATTTACAAAAAGTTTATCCAAGATGAAAGTCTAAAAGTTACAAAAAAAATTTAAAATAGTCACTTTTTCAGATTTTAATTTTTTTTTATTCAAAAGAAAAGAATGTACAAAAACTTTATTTAAAATCAGACCCGAAGTCAAAAAATTACAAAAAAAAAGTCTAAATGGTCACTTTTTCAGATTTTATTTTTTTATCAAGATTAAAAAATGTAGTGGAGCAATTTTATTATTATTATTTTATTAAATTAAAAAAAATTGAAAATAGTCACTTTTTCAGATTTTAATTTTTTTATTGAAAAGAATGCAGGTGCACAATTTTTTTATACCGTGAGGACATAAAGTAACTTTTGAACAGTTATGTTTTTGATTCTGAAAATTTGTCTACCTAGGAATGTAATTGCGAACTTTCTAATAAAGGTATTTTTGATTTTGTCGAACTTCCGGTTATACCAACTTCTTTATTTTAAATGGAACACCCAGTATATTTTTGCATTTTCGTGTTCTTAATAAAAATACCATTAAATTGACCTAGCATAGTGTGGTCTACGATTAATACTTTCGGAATTACGCCCATTTGAAAATCGTATTTTTATGCAACCTCATTTACACCGGAAGTTGGACCCAACTGCCCCAACTTCGTTATTTTAAATGAAATATTTTGCAATTAAGTTAATAATATTAAATTTAAACAAAATTATGTTTAATAGTAAGTTCGATAATTTTGCTGATTAACATAACCACCTTCCACGTCTTGACAGTAATAAAATCTACAGGAAATCTCTTGGATAAAAATTTTGTTTAAATTTAATGTTATTAACTTAATTACAAAAAAAATCGTTTAAAATAAGGAAGTTGGGGCACTCGGGTCCAACTTCTGGTGTAAATGAAGTTGCATAAAAATGCGATTTTAAAATGGGCGTAATTCCGAAAGTATTAATCGTTGACCACACTATGCTAGGTCAATTTAATGGTATTTTTATGGAGAACGCGAAAATGCAAGAATATACCGGGTGTTCCATTTAAAATAAGAAAGTTGCCATCCACTTTCGGTATAACCGAATGTTCCACAAAATCAAAAATACTTCTATTAGAAAGTTCGGAATTAGATTCCTCAGTAGACAAATTTTCAGAATTAAAAACATAACCGTTCAAAAGTTAGCAGGGGGGGATTTACTTTATGGCCGCACTGTATTTTATTACACATTCAATGCTGAGTAAAAATGTATAAAAACTTTACTTAATATCAGACCCGAAGTCAAAAAATTAAAAAGAAAATCAAAATGGTTACTTTTTCAGATTTTATTTTTTTTTACCAAGAATAAAATTTTAAATTTGAAAATAGTCACTTTTCAGATTTTAATTTTTTTTTTATTGAAAAGAAAAGAATGCAGGTGCTCAATTTTTTTATATTTTATTACACATTCAATGCTGAGTAAAAATGTATAAAAACTTTACTTAAAATCAGACCCGAAGTCAAAAAATTAAAAAGAAAATCAAAATAGTCACTTTTTCAGATTTTATTGAAAATAAAAGAATGTAGGTGCACAATTTTTTTAAATTTTATTACACATTCAGTACTGAGGAAAACTTTATTTAAAATCAGACCCGAAGTCAAAAAATTACAAAAAAAAAGCCAATATTTTTTTTATCAAGAAAGAAAATGTAGTGGACCAATTTTTTTGTATTTTATTACACATTCAGTCCTAAGTACAAATGTACAAAAAGTTTATCCAAAATGAGAGTCTAAAAGTTACAAAAAAATTGAAAATAGTCACTTTCAGATTTTAATTTTTTTTTATTCAAAAGAAAAGAATGCAGGTGCACAATTTTTTTTTTATATTTTATTACACATTCAGTGCTGAGTAAAAATGTACAAAACCTTTATTTAAAATCAGATACGAAGTCAAAAAAAGCCAAAATTGTCACTTTCAGATTTTATTTTTTTTATCAAGAATAAAATATGTAGTGGAGCAATTTTTTTTGGTATTTTAATACACATTCAGTCCTAAGTACAAATGTACAAAAAGTTTATCCAAAATGAGAGTATAAAGTTACAAAAAAAATTGAAAATAGTCACTTTTTCAGGTTTTATTATTTTTTTTTTATTGAAAAGAAAAGAATGTAGGTGCACAATTTTTTTATATTTTATTACACATTCGGTGGTGAGTAAAAATGTACAAGAACTTTATTTAAAATCACACCCGAAGTGAAAAAATTACAAAAAAAAAGCCATAATGGTAACTTTTTCAGATTTTATTTTTTTTATCAAGAATAAAAAATGTAGTGGAGCAATTTCTTTTGTTCTTTATTACACATTTAGTCCTAAGTACAAATGTACAAAAAGTTTATCCAAAATCAGAGTCAAAAAGTTACAAAAAAAAATTGAAAATAGTCACTTTTTCAGATTTTAATTTGTTTTTTATTGAAAAGAAGAATGTAGATGCACAATTTTTTTATATTTTATTACACATTCAATGCTGAGAAAAAATGTACAAAAACTTTATTTAAAATCAGACCCGAAGTCAAAAAATTAAAAAAAAATCAAAATGGTCACTTTTTCAGATTTTTTTTTTATTAAGAATAAAAAATGTAGTGGAGCATTTTTTTAAATTTTATTACACATTCAGTCCTAAGTACAAATGTACAAAAAGTTTATCCAATATCAGAGTCTAAAAGTTACAAAAAAAATTGAAAATAGTCACTTTTTCAGATTTCATTTTTTTTTTATTGACGAAAAAAGAATGTAGGTGCACAATTTTTTTATATTTTATTACACATTCAATGCTGAGTAACAATTACAAAAACTTTATTTAAAATCAGACCCGAAGTCAAAGAATTGCAAAAAAAAAATCACAATGGTCACTTTTCCAGATTTTATTTTTTTTTTATCAAGAATAAAAAATGTAGTGGAGCAATTTTTTTTTGTATTTTATTACACATTCAGTCCTAACTATAAATTTACAAAAAGTTTATCCAAAATGAGAGTCAAAAAGTTACAAAAAAAATTGAAAATAGTCACTTTTTCAGATTTAAATTTTTTTTTATTCAAAAGAAAAGAATGTAGGTGCACAATTTTTTTATATTTTATTACACATTCAGTGCTGAGTAAAAATGTACAAAAACTTTATTTAAAATCAGACCCGAAGTCAAAATTACAAAAAAAAAATCTAAATGGTCACTTTTTCAGATTTTATTATTTTATTAAATTAAAAAAAAAATTGAAAATGGTCACTTTTTCAGATTTCATTTTTTTTTTATTGACGAAAAAAGAATGTAGGTGCACAATTTTTTTATATTTTATTACACATTCAGTGCTGAGTAAAAATGTACAAAAACTTTGTTTAAAATCAGACCTGAAGTCAAAAAATTACAAAAAAAAATCAAAATGATCACTTTTTCAGATTTGTTTTTTTTAACAATAAAAAATGTAGTGGCTCAATTTTTTTTTGTACTTTATTATACATTCAGTCCTAAGTACAAATGTACAAAAAGTTTATCCAAAATGAGAGTCTAAAAGTTACAAAAAAAATTGAAAATAGTCACTTTTTCAGATTTTAATTTTTTTTATTGAAAACAAAAGAATGTTGGTGCACAATTTTTTTATATTTTATTACACATTCAGTGCTGAATAAAAATGTACAAAAACCTTAGTTAAAATGAGACCCGAAGTCAACAAATTACAAAAAAAAATTAAACTGGTCACTTTTTCAGATTTTTTTTTTATCAAAAATAAAAAATGTAGTGGAGCAATTTAAAAAATTAATTTTTAAATAGCCTCGGTAGAAAATAAGTTATGCCCAAAAGTGTAAAATCAACTGCTAGATTAACCGACTTAATATTTTGAAATTTTGATTATAAAATAAGTGTGTGTTTTTTGTTTTTAGGTGGAGAAACATATGAAAGACACAGGATTAAGTCAAACAAATCAACCTGTTCTTCAACACAATGCGAACATGCAATAAGCATTAGAAAATTTCTTTCTATTATCCCCGTTTACTATTCAAGAAACAAAAATGACTTAACATGCAGTAATTTATAATCCGAACTTTTTACATGAAACCATGTTATCTTATCATATATGATGATAGTTTCCTTTTAACAACCGGTTAATATCTTACTGCCTGTTAAAATAATTACAATATAATTTTTCCATAGTTTAATTTTGTTGCATAGCTGGCTGGTTTCCGTTGTAACAGTATTTCAAAACTAATGATGAACTTATAGAAATTATAAGACCCAATTTTAAATTTATTGATTATTTCTTGTAATTTATGCTTTTTTTAAAAATATACATTCAAATTTTTAATAAAGTATTACAATTTTTGTTGAAATTTGTGATTTTTTAAAAATATAAAACCAGCATGTTTCCACCAATTATTAACTGGTGTATAAATTTTTTTTTACAAAACGATGTAATATAAAAATTAAATAATTTGTACAAAATCTGTTTACTTTTATTTTTAGCAGCATTTCATTTAACATAAACAATTCACTCGATATGCTCCGTTTACTTATCAGCATATTTTTTTGTCTCCCACAATTTAACATCTTTATTTAAATTTCTAATAATTAATCATTATAGTTACGAAACAAATCATGATTTAATTCAAAAAATTTTAAATGAGAACATTTGAACCTTGAATAATTTGTATACTATTTTTATCTTAAGAACACATTTAAAACCAGTTATAAATTTGTCATAAAGTTCATAATGAATTTATAGTTAGATATAAAATTGTTGGTGATAAAACTTAGCTTAATTATATTTATTAGCGTATAAAACCAACGACTTCTTTTAATTTATTTACAGCTGCTTTAATTCTGATATTTAATATAAAATCACAATTAAATTAAAGAATATACGTACAAAATTTATAAATGGTAAGTTTTAAAAATATTTTTTAATTCACTAAAATACTAGAAAATTTGTAATTTTTGCCACTGAGTGCAATAGCTGTGTTTTATTTGGTTTTACAAATTATCAGATACAAAATACAACTGTCGTGATATCAGCAAATCATAGCATATGCTACGATTTCAAAGACAAACATTTGATTCAATAGCAAAATGTAAAAGTGGCAAATAAAATACACCAAGTGTTTTATGAGGAAATAAATCACTTGGTCATAAATAAAAAGTGAATATTTTTTAGGTATTTAAGACTTCTACACTGTTTTTCGAGCTTTAAATATAAAAATGGATGCCTGTCCTGCCGCTTTAGCAGGAACTTCAGGACAGCTTTTATTAACTCTTGTAAACTCCTTATTTTTATCAAATTGCGTTTTTGATACTGAGAAGTTTTACCCTAAAAATCACTCTCCTTGCTTAAAAGACGGTGATGTTTTTGATTTTATTGTCATCGGTTCAGGTTCAGCAGGATCAGTTGTGGCTAATAGACTATCCGAAAATCCTGAATGGAAGGTCCTGCTTATAGAAGCAGGTGGATATCCACCACCTGACTCAGAGGTAAGAATTTTTTTAGTAAAATACACTACAATAATGAAATTATTGTAGGTTCCAGCACTTTTCTTCAATCAACAATTGACTGATACTGATTGGCAGTATGTGACTAAAAAATCCAGTAAAGCTTGTTTAGGAATGAAGAATGAAGTTTGTCTCTGGCCTCGCGGAAAACTTCTAGGAGGTTGTAGTAGCTACAACGCAATGTTATACGTTCGTGGTCATTGTGATCTTTATGATGAGTGGGAAAAGTTGGGAAATCCAGGATGGAACTGCAAAAACGCCACCCATTACTTCAAAAAATCTGAAAATGTGCAAAAACCCGAGTTTCAATCATGCCCAAATCATGGTACTGAAGGTTATCTTACTACGTCGTATTATAAATCGGAATTTAAAATTCGCTCGATTTTATTAAAAGCCATTAAAGAGGCGGGGATTAAAGTTGGTGAGGATGAAATAGGGGATGGTGTGTATGAATCGCTTACAACTATAGAAAATGGTCGTAGGTGTAGTTCTGCAAAAGCTTTTATATCAAAAATTAATGACCGTAAGAATTTGTTCGTTGCAACTAAAGCCTTAGCCACAAAACTATTGATCAATGAAAATAAGGAAGTAAATGGTGTAGTTGTTCAAATCGAAGATAAAACCGTTAGATTAAAAGCACTAAAAGAAGTGGTTGTATCAGGAGGTAGCGTTAATTCACCTCAACTTCTACAATTATCAGGAATAGGTCCTAAAGATTTTATCGAAAACCCTATTGTTGATCTTCCAGTTGGTAAGAATTTACAAGATCACATTACCAATTTTCTAATAATAATCAAACTTAATCCGGCTGAAAATAAAACCGAGCTAGATGGGGTTAAAGATTTGTTTCGATATTACAGTGAGTTTAAAGGGCCTCTAGCGACAATTGGTGTAACCAATTTATTATGGTTTTTTCATACTAAAAATGAAACGATTCCAGATATTGAAGAACACTTCTTGTATTATCCCAAAAATGATAATTCATTACTTCCGGTGTTGATGGAAAAAGTCGGTTATAATGAAGCCACGGTGCAAAGTATATTAGAAGCTAATAAAGAATATGATCTTCTAACAGTCGCTAGTACTTTATTATCACCTAAATCACGAGGCTCGATTCGAATTAATTCGGATATTGCAACTGATAAACCAGTGATAACTCACGGTTATTTAGAGGAAGACGATGATATTAACGCTTTACTGGATTCAATAGAAGTAATAAGAAAGCTACTTAAGACTAAACATTTCAAAAAATACAAGGCAGAGTTTTTAGATTACGAAATTCCTAATTGTGCAGGATTTAAATTTGACACCAGAAAATACTGGGAGTGCAATATTCGAAATTTAGGCAGCACTATATATCACCCTGCAGGGACTTGTAGAATGGGCGATCCTAATGATCCTACAACAGTTGTTGATCCTCGATTAAAAGTACTAGGTGTCAAGAATTTAAGAGTGATTGATCTTAGTATTACTCCCTTAATTCCTGCTGGAAATACTAATGCTCCTGCAATTATGGTTGGGGAAAAGGGCGCTGATTTGATTAAAGAAGATTGGGGTTTTTCAAATCAATAAATTTTCTTAACCAATTTGTAGTAATTTAATGTGTAGTGTTTATTATTTTTAATTCAATTAAATAATTTATTTGTAGTTAAGTTTTCTTAGCTTTATTTAAAATGGTGCATTTTTATTATTTTAAAATTAGGAATTTAAACGGAATTTGTTAGCATTTAATTAAAACTATTTTCTGAAATTGTTGGAACCTATTTAAATTTTTTGATAAATTTTTATCACAAACCTGGAATAATTAATGTACAATCGTGTATGGTACTATCACTTATCAGTGGTACAATTTTCGACGGAAAATTCCAAGGAAAACTTCAGAAAATCGCCGATTTCTTAAATTATTTTGTATTTATTCATCACCTTTTTTGGGACTTTAGTTAGAAATAACTTTTTAAATTTTATAAATATTTTTACAAAATTTTGTACAACCGTCTGTGGCACTATTATTTATAGCTGGTACAATTTTCACCGGAAAATTCCAAGGAAAACTTCAGAAAATCGTCGATTTCTTGAATTTCTTGTAGAGATTAATATAGGCAACCAAATTTACATTAAATTAATTATTTATCACTGGTACAATTTTCGCCGGAAAATTCTAAGAAAAACTTGAGAAAATCGCCGATTTCTTGAATTATTTTGTATTTTATTCAACTTTTTTGGGACTTAAGTTGAAAAAAATTTAATAACTTTTTTATTTTTATAAATATTTCTACAAAATTTTGTACAATCGTGTATGTTACTATTATTTATCACTGGTACAATTTTCACCGGAAAATTTCTTGATTTCTTGAATTATTTTGTATTTTATTCACCTTTTTTGGGACTTTAGTTTGGAAAAAACTTAATAACTTTTTTATTGTTATAAATATTTTTACAAAATTTTGTACAGTCGTGTGTGGCACTATTATTTATCACTGGCACAACTTTCGCTGGAAAATTTTATTCACCTTTTTTGGAACTTTAGTTGGAAAAAGCTTAATAACTTTTATTTTTATAAATATTTTTACAAAATTTTGTATAGTCGTATATGGTATACTATATCACTTATCAGTGTTATAATTTTCGCCGGAAAATTCGAAGGAAAACTTCAGAAAATCGTCGATTTCATGAATTATTTTCTCAAAAGTTTTTCAAATTAAATCAATTTTAAATTATTTTTGGTGTTTTTCAAATTAAATCAATTTTAAATTATTTTTGATGTTTTTAAAAAATAATTTGTAGATAACTTTTCAACATATTAAAATAAAATAATGATGCATTATTCATTATTATTAAAATTGAAAATTTAAACGGAAGAGCAGGTAATTATTTTTTTTAATTCAATCTATTTTCGAATTTTATTGGTTTTTGTTTTAAATTTTTGGATAATAAATTTTGATAAAAAAAAATGTATTTGCCAAAAATTAAAAAAAAAACAATTATAGATTAAATTTCTGCATAAATAAATAAAATAAAAGTATTTATTTTGCTCGAAATGATACTTGAGTCCAGTGTACATAGCTATAAAAATTAAAGTACCTAATACATAATTAAAAAAAATTTGTAGATAATATAATTGGCATTTTTATCACGAACCTCTCATAATTAATATTCTTGTAATTTTTTATGCAAAAATTTAAGCCGGGGTCACTGCAAAATTTTAGCACAAAATGTTTGGAGCTAATGAAACATGTTCCTCAGCTTTCCAAGGAAATTCGGCAAACGCATTACTGACTCTAATTAACGCCTTGGTGTTATCAAAATGTTCCCTGGATTCGACAGAAAATCTTTACCCGAAAAATTATGCCCCATTACTAAAAGATGGTGATGTGTTTGATTTTATCATAATTGGTGCTGGTTCTGCTGGATCTGTGGTCGCAAACAGACTTTCAGAAAATCCTAATTGGAAAGTCTTGCTTCTAGAAGCTGGAGGTTATCCTTCACATAACTCAGAGGTAATAAATAATACAAAATACTCAAAAAAATAGAGTATATATTTTTTCTAAAAATAATTTTTTTGAGAATTCCTTTAATTTTACAATTTTTCAGGTTCCAGCTTTCTTGTTTGGTGAACACTTATCAGAAAATGATTGGCAATACGAAACAGAACGAACGAAAAAAGCATGTCTGGGTTATAAAAAGAGCCGATGCAGATGGCCTCGTGGTAAAGTCCTAGGTGGTTCTAGTAGCATTAATGGAATGCTCTACGTCCGTGGTCATTGCGGACTTTACGATGATTGGGAAAAACTAGGAAATCCAGGTTGGAACTGCATGAATGCAACTCATTACTTCAAAAAATCTGAAAACGTGCAGAAGGAGGAATATAAATCAAGCCCAAATCATGGAACCACTGGATTTTTGAGTACTTCCGAGTATAAAGAAGATAAAACCATGAAGGATATATTAAAGGCAGCTGCGAAGGAAGCGGGAGTTCGTTTTGGTGAAGATGAAATTTCTGATGGAATGTATGAAGCACTGATGACTACAGAAAATGGTCGTAGATGTAGCGCAGCTAAAGCTTTTCTCTCAAAAATAAAAGAACGTGAAAATTTAATTGTGGCTACTAAAGTTTTGGCAACTAAACTAATCTTGGACGAAAACAAGCTTCAAAAAAACGTTACAGGAGTTCTTGTAGAATTTAACAACACCATAATGACTCTTAAAGCACGAAAAGAAATAATAATCTCTGGTGGTGCAATAAACTCACCGCAACTACTCCAATTATCAGGAATAGGACCAAAAGACTTTATCCCAAACCCCATCGTAGACCTCCCCGTTGGTAAAAACCTCCAAGATCATGCGGGTAACGGTGGTGTAATCATAAAACTAAATTCTCCAGAAAATAGGACTCAACTAGACACCCTAAAAGATACCTTTCAATATTACACTGAATTTAAAGGAAAATTGACAGGTTTAGGTACTATAAACACAATTTATCTTTTAAGCACTAAAAATACTTCCACTCCTAACATGCAAATCCATTTCATCCATTTTCCAAAAAATGAAGAAGCGCTCCTTTATCAATATTTAGATAAAGTACTAGCTTTTAACAACCAATCCACTGAAAGCATTATGAGTGCACAGAAAAACCAGGATTTGCTCTTCGCCATTCCCACTTCACTCATCCCAAAATCAAGAGGAAGTATAAAATTACGCTCAAATAACCCCCATGATAAACCTTTTATCACGTCAGGGTACTTCAATGAAAAAGATGATGTTAAAGCTCAGATGGAAGCCATGGATTACATCCAAGCTCTTATAAACACAAATGCGTTTAAAAAATACAACGCGGAATTTTTGAATTTTACTATACCTAAATGCAAGAAAGAAGTTTTTAACACCAAAAAATACTGGAGATGTGTTTTAAGAAATTTTGGAACCACAGAATATCATCCTGGAGGAACATGCAGAATGGGACCTGCGAATGATACAAACTCAGTTGTTGATCCAAGATTGAAAGTGATTGGAGTCAACAATTTACGTGTAATTGATCTTAGCATTACTCCAATTATTCCCAGGGGAAATACTAATGCTCCTGCTATTATGATCGGCGAGAAAGGCGCTGATTTAATTAAAGAAGATTGGAGATTTAAATAAAAATTTAGCGGTTTATAATTGTTTTAATAAGAAATTAATATAGGCAACCAAATTTACTTTAAATTAATTACTTGTCACTGGTTCAATTTTCGCCGGAAAATTCTGAGAAAATTGCCGATTTCTTGAATTATTTTGTATTTTATTCAATTTTTTTGGGATTTTAGTTGGAAAAAATTTAATAACTTTTTTATTTTTATAAATATTTCTACAAAATTTTCTACAATCGTGTATGGCACTTTTATTTATCACTGGTACAATTTTCGCCGGAAAATTCCAAGAAAAACTTGATAAAATCTCCGATTTCTAGAATTATTTTGTATTTACCTTTTTTGGGACTTTAGTTGGACAATAAAACTTAATAACTTTTTTATTTTTGTGAATATTTCTACAAAATTTTGCACAATCGTGTATGCTGCTTTCACTTATCAGTGGTAAAATCTTTGCTGGAAAATTCCAAGGGAAACTTCATAAAATCGCCGATTTCTTAAATTATTTTGTATTTATTTTATTAATCACGTTTTTTGAAACTTTACTTGGAAAAAACTTAATTACTTTCTTATTTTTATAAATATTTTTACAAAATTTTCTGCAATCGTATATGTGACACTGTTATTTATCACTGGTACAATTTTTGCCGGAAAATTCCTACAAAAACTTGAGAAAATCATCGATTTCCTGAATTATTTTCTATTTTATTCATCTTTTTGGGGACTTTACTTGGAAAAAACTTAATGGCTTTTTTATTTTTATAAACATTTTTACAAAACTTTGTTATAATCGTATATGGTACTTTCACTTATCAGTGTTACAATTTTCACCGGAAAATTCGAAGGAAAACTTCAGAAAATCGTCGATTTTTTGGATTATGTTCTCAAATTTTTCAAATTAAATTATTTTTGGTGTTTTTAAAAAATAATTTGTAGATAACTTTTCTAGATATTATAATAAAATAAGATAATGATTTGCGTTTAAAATGGTGCATTATTCATTATTATTAAAATTGAAAATTTAAAGGCAGAAGAGCAAGTAATTATTTTTTTTAATTTAAACTATTTTCCAATTTTATTGGTTTTTGTTTTAAATTCATCGAACCAATTTAAATTTTTGGATAATAAATTTTGATAAAAAAAAATGTTTTTTGCGAAAAATTTAAAAAAACAATTTAGATTAAATTTCTGCATAAATAAATAAAATAAAACTATTTATTTTGCTCGAAATGGTACTTGAGTCCAGTGTACATAGCTATAAAAATTAAAATACCTAATACATAATTAAAAAAATTTTGTAGATAATATAATTGGCATTTTTATCACGAACCTCTCATAATTAATATTCTTGTAATTTTTTATGCAAAAATTTAAACCGGGGTCACTGCAAAATTTTAGCACAAAATGTTTGCAGCTAATGAAACATGTTCCTCAGCTTTCCAAGGAAATTCGGCAAATGCATTACTGACTCTAATTAACGCCTTGGTGTTATCAAAATGTTCCCTGGATTCGACAGAAAATCTTTACCCGAAAAATTATGCCCCATTATTAAAAGATGGTGATGTGTTTGATTTTATCATAATTGGAGCTGGTTCTGCTGGATCTGTGGTCGCAAACAGACTTTCAGAAAATCCTCATCGGAAAGTCTTGCTTCTAGAAGCTGGAGGTTATCCTTCACATAACTCAGAGGTAATCAATAATACAAAATACTCAAAAAAATCCAGTATATATTTTTTTCTAAAAATTATTTTTTTGAGAATTGCTTAATTTTACAATTTTTCAGGTTCCAGCCTTCTTGTTTGGTGAACAATTAACCGAAAATGATTGGCAATACGAAACAGAACGAACGAAAAAAGCATGTCTGGGTTATAAAAATAGCCGATGCAGATGGCCTCGTGGTAAAGTCCTAGGTGGTTGTAGTAGCATTAATGGAATGCTCTACGTCCGTGGTCATTGCGGACTTTACGATGATTGGGAAAAACTAGGAAATCCAGGTTGGAACTGCATGAATGCAACTCATTACTTCAAAAAATCTGAAAACGTGCAGAAGGAGGAATATAAATCAAGCCCAAATCATGGAACCACTGGATTTTTGAGTACTTCCGAGTATAAAGAAGATAAAACCATGAAGGATTTATTAAAGGCAGCTGCGAAGGAAGCGGGAGTTCGTTTTGGTGAAGATGAAATTTGTGATGGAATGTATGAAGCACTGACGACTACAGAAAATGGTCGTAGATGTAGCGCAGCTAAAGCTTTTCTCTCAAAAATAAGAGAACGTGAAAATTTATTAGTGGCTACTAAAGTTTTGGCAACTAAACTAATCTTGGACGAAAACAAGCTTCAAAAAAACGTTACAGGAGTTCTTGTAGAATTTAACAACACCCTAATAACTCTTAAAGCACGAAAAGAAATAATAATCTCTGCTGGTGCAATAAACTCACCGCAACTACTCCAATTATCAGGAATAGGACCAAAAGACTTTATCCCAAACCCCATCGTAGACCTCCCCGTTGGTAAAAACCTCCAAGATCATGCGGGTAACGGTGGTGTAATCATAAAACTAAATTCTCCAGAAAATAGGACTCAACTAGACACCCTAAAAGATACCTTTCAATATTACACTGAATTTAAAGGAAAATTGACAGGTTTGAATACTTTAAACACAATTTATCATTTAAGCACTAAAAATACTTCCACTCCTAACATGCAAATCCATTTCCTGCATTATCCACAAAATGAAGAAGCGCCCCTTTATCAATATTTAGATAAACAAGGTTTTAACAACCAATCCATTGAAAGCATTATGAGTGCAAATAAAAACCAGGATTTGCTCTTCGCCATTCCCACTTCACTCATTCCAAAATCAAGAGGAAGTATAAAATTGCGCTCAAATAACCCCCACGATAAACCTATTATCACGTCAGGGTACTTCAATGAAAAAGATGATGTTAAAGCTCAGATTGAAGCTATGGATTACATCCAAGCTCTTATAAAAACAAGTGCGTTTAAAAAATACAACGCGGAATTTTTGAATTTTACTATACCTAAATGCAAGAAAGAAGAATTTAACACCAAAAAATACTGGAGATGTGTTTTAAGAAATTTTGGAACCACATTATATCATCCTGGAGGAACATGCAGAATGGGACCTGCGAATGATACAAACTCAGTTGTTGATCCACGATTGAAAGTGATTGGAGTTAACAATTTACGCGTAATTGATCTTAGCATTACTCCAATTATTCCCATGGGAAATACTAATGCTCCTGCAATTATGATCGGCGAGAAAGGCGCTAATTTAATCAAAGAAGATTGGAGACATAAATAAAAATTTTGCGGTTTAAAATTGTTAGTAAGAAATTAATATAGGCAACCAAATTTACATTAAATTTATGAAAATAAAAATATTTTAATTTAATAGTTTATTATTATTTTTTTAATTTTATTACAATAAATTAATTTTGTGTTTTTTAGAATTTTAGTTGAATTTTTAAATTTTGTTGACAACAAATAAAATTTAGGCAACCAAACTCACCATCATTATCAAAATAATTAAAATAACCATTTTACTTTTAAATTAATGTTTTTACTTTTAATACAATAAACCATGTTTATTTTGTGTATTTTTTTTAAATTTAATTTTAACAAATTTAAATTTTGTTACCAACTTAATTAAAAAAAATAATTAGGCAACCAAACTTACTTTAAAAATCGTCTTGTGAACGTAATTAAGTTATTAAATAAGATAATTATTAAAATTTCCTACTAAACCTATTTTTTAGTCGTTTTAAAATTATTATTGTTTAATATAGGTATGCGTTTAGTGTGTTTATATTTAAATTTGTTTAATAATTTGCTGCCAACTTATTTTCAGATAAAAATTAAAAGTTACTACACACGCGTTAACTTTCCTCTTTCCTTTCACAATTTTTTACATTTTGTGCAACCGTCAGCTCACTTCTTTGGTTACTTCTGATTCGTTTCGTTTTTATGTGAAAGTTTTGAGAGTGGCATTACAATAGTTTACAATTATTTCTAGTTATCTTCCACACTGTAAGTAAGCTGTAGAAATATCCTGGATAAGTAATTAATCATGTTTTGTTTAATGTAGGTTAAGAATGCGAAATGCATTTACGCGGTTAGAATTTTTGATCTTGTTTCGCACTTGTTAAATGTTACTTTAAAACAATCGACCTCAATTTGGGAACCGTTTCGAATGTTATAAGCGTAGTGTAATTTAGCGCCAAGTTTGAGGTTTGTTTTCTAATTCTATATTTAACCAAGTGCATTTATGCAATCGACGAACGATTGCCATTTTTATTATCGAGGTTGGTCATGGTTTACCCTAGACGTGTTTAATTTAGTGCCCAAAAAATAGAAATTTGTTTTTTATTATCATAGAGTAAGAAAATTTATTAATATTTAAGTAATGTGATTTTTTATGGTAGATAAGATTATACTTAAATTTTAATTGAATTAAGTTTTTAATTAAGTCATTGTTGTTATAGTAATGCTTCGCAAGATGACACTGAAACATTATCCTGCTTCGACAGTGACATTGATATTGACATTTAATATTACGGCGTTTAGGTGGCATGTTTTAATGTTACCAAGCGAACGTGGTTTTATCTTTACCAACCTTCAGTAATTTTAACTGTCAAAGCTGTCACTTTTTTTATTTTTATGTATACAGGGTCCTCAATAAAGTAAATTTTTAAAAAAATGTACAGGGTGTTTCTAAAAATGGGTTTCGTGTGCTTATTCGGAATTTGACGGAAGAGGGCACTTTAAATTGCTTAAAATAGCCGATAATTGTCTTATTTTACTTGTAACATAAGCACTTGATCATTATTTTAGGAACACCCGACTATTCGGAGTTACTAAACCACTTTCTGAGATGACTTTCGTTGCTACATGTTGCTGGTATAAAATTTTAGTGTTGATATGTTGATAACTTTTGTAGTTTTCAAGAAAATTAATAAAATCTAAAAATGGGAAGCCAAAAAAAGAATCATTTTGTTATCACTTTTCGTTTTTTAGTTCTGGACAAAAATGTGTAAAATCTCACTTTCGAGTCAGAAATTTTAGATTTTTCAGAAAAAAGTTGATTTCTCGAAAACTAGACGTGGTACAAAAACGTTTAAGGACTCAAAATTTAAGGAATGAATTGTATTTTCAGATCATTCTAATAAAATGTTTTAAAGTCTTCAAATAAGCTCTCCAGGGTCAGATTTGTGCCCAAATTTTAGCAAATATTTTACGATTTTATTATGGAATAACTAATCGACCGATTTTCACCAAATATTTTTTAAAATACATCTAGGTGCTACATGTTACTGGTATAAAATTTTGGTGTTGATAACTTTTGTAGTTTTCAAGAAAATTAATAAAATCGAAAAATGGGAAAATATTTTGATAATAAAATCTGATAAATAGCTTTAAATTCACTAATTAAGTTAAAGTTTTATATGTTTTTAGAAAGGGCTTTAAATAAGTTTTCAGCCAAAAAAAGAATCATTTTGTTATCACTTTTCGTTTTTGAGTTCTGGACAAAAATGTGAAAAATCTCACTTTCGAGTCAGAAATTTTAGATTTTTCAGAAGAAAGTTGATTTCTCGAAAACTAAACGTGGTACAAAAACGTTTAAGGACTCAAAATTTAAGGAATGAATTGTATTTTCAGATCATTCTAATAAAATCTTTTATAGTCTTCAAATAAGCTCTCCAGGGTCAGATTTGTGCCAAAATTTTAGCAAATATTTTACGATTTTATTATGCAAAAACTAATTGCCCGATTTTCACCAAATATTTTTTAAAATACATCTAGGTGCTACATGTTTGTGGTATAAAATTTTGGTGTTGATAACTTTTGTAGTTTACAAGAAAATTAATAAAATCTTAAAATTCGAAAATATTTTGATAATAAAATCTGAAAAATAGCTTTAAATTCATTAATTAAATTGAAGTTTTATATGTTTTTAGAAAGGGCTTTAAATAAGTTTTTAGCAAAAAAAGAATCATTTTGTTATCACTTTTCGTTTTTGAGTTCTGGACAAAAATGTTTAAAATCTCACTTTCGAGTCAGAAATTTTAGATTTTTCAGAAAAAAGTTGATTTCTTGAAAACTAAACAGGGTACAAAAACGTTTAAGGACTCAAAATTTAAGGAATGAATTGTATTTTCAGATCATTCTAATAAAATCTTCAAATAAGCTTTCCAGGGTCAGATTTGTGCCCAAATTTTAGCAAATATTTTAGGATTTTATTATGGAAAAACTAATCGACCGATTTTCACCAAATATTTTTAAAAATACATCTAGGTGCTACATGTTTCTGGTATAAAATTTTGGTGTTGATAACTTTTGTAGTTTTCAAGAAAATTAATAAAATCTTAAAATTGGAAAATTTTTTGATAATAAAATCTGAAAAATAGCTTTAAATTCACTAATTAAGTTAAAGTTTTATATGCTTTTAGAAAGGGCTTTAAATAAGTTTTCAGCAAAAAAGAATCATTTTGTTATCACTATTCGTTTTTGAGTTCTGGACAAAAATGTGTAAAATCTCACTTTCGAGTCAGAAATTTTAGATTTTTCAGAAAAAAGTTGATTTCTCGAAAACTAAACGTAGTACAAAAACGTTTAAGGGCTCAAAATTTAAGGAATGAAATGTATTTTCAGATCATTCTAATAAAATCTTTTATGATTTTATTATGGAACAACTAATTGCCCGATTTTCACTAAATATTTTTTAAAATACATCTAGGTGCTACATGTTTCTGGTATAAAATTTCGGTGTTGATAACATTTTTAGTTTTCAAGAAAAAAAATTAAAATCTAAAACTTGGAAAATATTTAATTAATAAAATCTTAAAAAAAAGCTTCCAAAAAAAAGTTGATTTTTCGAAAACTATTTTTTATAAATTACCACAAAAAAAGGAATCTGCACAACATTTTAGGTTTAGAATAATGAAAGTTAATCGGGTTGAAATTTACTTATTATTTTATCAAATTTGAACCTGCATAGTTGGATTAATTCTTATCTAACCAGGTGCCTATCAAAAGTAGATAAAATTCCTAATTAGTAAGTAGATGTACTAATTAAAGTCAAGATAAGATAAAATTTGATTACATAAGTATAAATCAGCAGTTTTTTTTTATTTCCCATGCATAAATCTAAAAAAAAGACATATTTTAAGATAACAAAATGACCTATATTTTAAGTTGTTATTTTGTGAGACTTGCATTTGTCACAGTTGCATTTTTTTTATCTTATCTCATTTGTAGCCTGTAAAATGTAGATAAAAAAAACTTATCAGTCACCAGATGTAGCAATTAAAGTGAAGATAAGATAAAATTATGATTTACAAACCAAGCTTGGTATTGTTTATATATTTAACAAATTGTAAATCAATTAGTAAAGTTTAAGAAAAGAAAGAAAAAAACTTTTTTAAAACAGCCCATTTTTGGAAGTCCTTGAACTGACATTTTTATTTTGTAAATTCATTAGCTTGGTCAAAAAAGCCAATTGAAAAAAAATCTTTTTAGTTCATAATATTCTTAAAAAAATTATTTGTAATTTATTAAATTACTTATTTCTAGTTTTTCATCATGGAAAAGTTGCGAGAAGATACAATACGAAATGTCCGTGCATGTTTAATATCAGTTAAAGGAGCGATTCAAGTCAACAATCTCCGTAAAGACTACCAACAATTGATGGGCGAAGATATACCATTTAAAAGATGTGGTTTTAAATCACTCGAAGAATTTTTACGTTCTGAACCAAGTTTAACTGTGAATGTTCGTGATGGTAACTTGTGGATTGATGCCAAAGTTAGCCAAAAAACTAGTCATATATCTCAAATGGTTGCACAGCAAAAAACGGGGAAGAAAAAACGCGCTCCATTCAAACGTCCTCAGTGTGGTCCACCACGATTTAATAACCGTCAACCAGTTAATAAGTGGAAAACTGCTAATCAAAGAACTGTAAAGTTTGAGAATTCCCCACGACTTGCGGCTGTTAACCACAAGCAGTTTGTTAATCCACCAACACCCAAGAATCAACCAAACAATCAAAACTCACCTCCAACACAAAGGCCAATTCATTATGTTGCTCCAAAATCAAAACAAATACCAACAAAACCAGTAAATCAATTTACATCAACCAAACCTAATACAGTTAATAATAACAACAGCGAGTCATATGAAGGTTTTACAAGAAAACAAGAAAAATTCTTCGCAACTATTAAAACCGACTTGAATAACTCCCCTGAACCGACTAAGCCGGAAAATCCTAAAAACAATTCCTGTGCACCAAATAATGATTTCCCAAGTAGTGACGAATCTACTGCAGAGGTAACTAAATTCTTGTATCATTTAAATAACTTAATTCCACTCATTTTTAGGACAAAATTTTCGTGCCTTCAGGAAATACTCTTAATGATCTTGAAAATTTCACTCATTTTCATAAATTAGGAAAACCTGTGTATAAAATAAAAACTGCGAAGGGTCAGAAAAAGAAAAAGGCATTTTACATTTGTCAACTGCTTGTAAGTCTTTGAAAGAATTTAAATAAACCGTACCCAATTTTCCTTTATTTTTTTGTATTTTGATAGATTGATCAAGAAAGTTGGTTAAGTATTTCGGAAGAATTTCACACAGAAGAAGAAGCGAAACTATTTTGTGCTAACCAAGGATGGTCTGCTTTAATGGAGAAATATGGACTTGTCAAAAAAAAACCTTCACTTCTCTCTAATGAGAAGGATATACTCGAAAGAATACCAATTCTTATTAAAAAACATTTTAATGGAGTATGGTCTGATCAAATAGCTGACGACTATAAAGATCTTTATAACGAACAGTTACCACTTCATTGGCTCAATATCATTAAGAGGTATCCGCATATGACGATTGAAGAGTTCGGAAATAAGCATTTGCTTCGATTTTGCCATCCAGAAGATGTAAGTGTAACTTTTTTTTATTAGCAACAATTTTTAGTTTATTGAATAGAATATTTCTATTTATTTAAATTTTGATATTATTGCATGAATAAAACACATTCCTCCTGTATACCTTAATTTTCCATGGTTTAAACTTGTTTAATAGGTGTGTGGGGCTTTATTACTAATGCTGGTGATTTCCTTTTCTAATTTATAGTACTTACAGAGAGGACGTTTTGACAAGCTCCCAGTGGAATATGATATTTCAATCCCTACTAGCACAGTGAATTTTGACGATAATAATCTACTTAGTGCGGTGATTATGTGTGCTAATTCAGCCCAGGAAATATGGTGTAGACAAATCGAGACTGAATACGAAGTAAGTAGATCAAATAATTTTGTAAAAAAAAATTGTAACAAAAAAATTCAAATTTTAAAAATTTTAAATGTTAATCGTATTATTATTATAGAGTATGTTTGAAAAAATATTAGAAGAAATGGAAGTCTTCTACAATGATAATTATGTTAACGGAGGTTCTCTTCAAGCAAGATTAGTCACTAAAGGTGGTTATTATGCTGCATGGATTGAAGATGCTTGGTATAGAGTTAGAACATTACGTGTAGACGATGAAAATAAAGAAGTTCAGTGTTACTTAGTGGACAGAGGAGAAGATCTTAGAGTTAACATGGAAAATCTTTACGTTTTATTACGGGAATTTGCCAAAGTGCCTGAACAGGTAACAATTTTGGCTAGAAGCTTATTACAAATGTATTATTATATTAAATATTTAAGGCATTTCTCGTACGACTGTTTGGAATTGAAGATTTGTATGATATTTCTATTGGATCTGAACATATTCACAACTTGGAGGGACGAGAAGTAACTTTAGAACTCTTCAGTCCTGTAGAAGATCGTAAGTTTTTTTTTCCAAAAATGTTGGTTTTATATTTTTTCTTTTTTAGAAAAGACTGATATAGTCGGAGTGGTTATGTATGACAGGCAAGAGAATTCTTCAGTTGCCATAAACATGGATCTTCTAAATAAACTATGCATTGATAACGCTTTACCAGAATTCAATTTGGAATCTCTTTATGATGTAATAATAACAAATATTGAAGCCAACGGGGATTTATATGTCCAAATTCCATCAGTTGGAAAAGATAAATTAATGTCCATGATAAAAGATCTTACACCAAAAATAAATACTTTTCCTAAAACATCCGGGCCAATCACTCCACAAAATTCCAAAAATAAACTGTTTTTCCACTTCGATGAAAATGAAAATAGTTTAAATCGTATTAAAATAATTGATTGGGATCCAAAAGCAATTTATGCTCAAATTTATTTTATTGATTTCGGAAATACAAGTGTAATTAATTTAAGCAAAGTACCATTATACGCTTTAGATGAAGTTGATACGGTGATAAATTCATTTCCCGCCCAAGCAGTGTTAGTTCGTCTGGATAATCTTCAAAACATAAATTTGGACAATTTTGAAAAGAACATTAAATCATCACTAAAAGACAATCAAGGAACGTTGCTTAAAGTTACAACTTACTCAAGTGAAAATGTTCCTCTAGTTAAAATAAATATAAGAGGTCAAACTGGTGTTTTATTTTCCATGAACGAAAGCCTAACGATGAAAGCAAATAAGTATGTTAATGGCACATATCTTATGATTTATTTTCAAAACTTTTTTTTTAGAAATGATCTAAATCCAGCAGAAAAATTGGAAGAACTTATTTCAATGAAAATTGAAGAAGGTGCCTTTCCAAGTAGTGGAATACTTAAGGAACCACCTATACCTAATGTCGGAAAATTTTTAGAAGTGACGGTTCCGTTAGCAGCAAATCCATGGAATTTCATTGTAGGTTATTTTATTTAGAAATCTGCATATTTTTAATTTGTAGTAAATTTTAAGCTAAAATATAACATGAAAACGTAAAGCCTAATTCTAATGAATAATTACATTTTTTTAAGGTGCAACCAAGAGAAACTAATATAAAATTAAGCAAACTTATGAAAGAAATGAAATCCGTTTACTCCAACTCACCCCATACACCATTAAGTATTGGTAATATTAAACCAGGGCAAATTTACGTCTCAAGATCCAAGGAAGATGGTTCGTGGCTCAGGTAAAAATTACTTCATCTTAAAATTATAACTTGCTTCAATAAAATTTGGTTTCAGAACTTCTGTGATAAAAGTACTAAACAAAAGCAGTATTTCCGTGTACTACTGCGATTATGGAAATTACGAACTAGTATCTCTTGATAGTTTGTTACCAATTAGACAAGACTTTTTAGAATTGCCTTACCAAGCAATAAAAGCCAGACTAGCAGGTAAATATTTTCTATATTAATCGAATCGAATTTGTCATTTAAATTTTTTATTTTATCAGGTGTTAAGCCGAGGCATGGAAAATGGTCGCTAAATGATTGTGCTACGTTCCAGAAGTTGGTGTGCAAGAAGGAATTTGTTTCGGTGGTTGTTTCTATTGAAACGGATGAATTATACAGGTGTGACAAGGTTTTAGGATTAAAACTAATAGACACTTCCACATTACAGGATGTGCATATTGTTCAGCTCCTTGTTGATAAAAAAATAGCTACCGTAGCTGAAACACGAAGCTTACAATCACCAAAATAATAACGTTTTAGTTATTTAAGAGTAACGGAATACATATTAAGTTTGTTTTTTTGTATGAAAGTTTTGGAAATTAACTTTTTTTAATTTTGAATTCTAATATTTGTTGAAGTAATAGCTTTTTTCGCAAAGTTATTTTACTTATCTATAATATTTATTAAATAATGTTAATTTATATTAAGGCTTGATAAAAGTGATCATTTATCAAGTTATTAATTGTTGATTTTATAAACATTTATATCATTCCGTAATCAGTATTCATTAAAAGAAATAATAAATTTAATACTTAAGTTGCTTAATGTAAACTTATATTTTATTTACAGATTATTTTTTTAATTAAAAATTTGACAAACATAAACGGTCTAATGAAAAATTTTACTCAAAATCTCTCCGCATTTCGCTGATATTTTTAAATCAATTAAATGGTCTGCTCTAGTAGAACCTATATTAACCATGCAAATCTTTTTATTCTCTTCAGCTGCTTGTAAAATAATTCGATAGCTTGAAAACACTGTTAAACTCGATCCAAGTACTAAGAGAGCTTCACTTTTCGTCACAATTTGCTTCACTTTTTCCACCCTGCTTCTAGGAACATTATCGCCAAAAAATACAATATCCGGCTTTAACACTCCATCACATTTCTCACAAAACGGTGGATTAAAACTCGACAGTTTTTCCTACAAAATATAAAATAAAATCACATCACTTGATTTTTTAATCGTACCATTGGTATTTCGACATCCCCATCAGGTCGTATCATTGTACTTCTTTCCTCCCAACCAGGGTTATTTTTAATTAATCTTTCTTGAATGTAAAACCGATCATATTCTTCGTTGCAATTAAGACATTTAACAATAAAAGCAGAACCATGTAATTCAATAACATTTTTACTCCCAGCTTTAGTATGTAAACAATCAACGTTTTGTGTAATTATACATGTAATTTTTTCAAGTTCTTGTTCCAATTGTCTTAAAATAAGGTGTGTTTTATTCGGTTTAACTTGCGAGAAATTTTTCCAACCAACAAAATTTCTCGCCCAATACATTCTTCGAATATCTGCATGATTTATAAATTCTTGATATTGAATTGGTTTGTGATTAGTACGAGCGTATAAACCTACTTCTTCTGAACGATAATCTGGAATACCTAAAATTTGAATTTAAAAAATGTGTGTATGCAACCAAATTAGCTTCATAGTTGTGACAGTTGCGAAATGACAAAAATTTATAATTACCAGATTCTGTTGATATTCCAGCTCCTGTTAATACTAAAATCTGGCTAAAATTGTTTATAAAATGTTTAAGAACTTCCACGTCTTTATCTTGCAGTGGGGCATGTTTTGGAACATATTGAAAACTGCAATGACGCTTTTGTAATATTTTCATTGGCCATTTTGAGGAATTAAAAATTAACATTTCTGAATTATTTAAAGAGTTTGAGTGTTAATTACTTACTTTATGATAAAATTTAATTATTAAAAATATAACCTATTTTTTTGGTGTTAAAACAGAAATCTGTTTAGACTATTAGTTTGAAAGAACATTCATAGATGTCGCTTTAACTAATTTGTATTTAAAATAATTTAAATTTAAAAAAGTTGTAATTTATTTTCATTTTTAAGAATCTTTTGTAATTAATATTAATTAAATTTATATTTTGATCAGTGGTTTTCGTTTAAGAACTTTATGATTCTTTAGTTTTTTAATCTTGACGACAGTACTTATAATACCTGTTAATTAAATTTAAAAAATCTGTGAATTTAGCAATTTTTGATGGGTGTAAACTAATCCAATTATTGCGTTTTTATGGTTATATTGTCGGCTTAATATTTTGCTGATATTAAAGAATTTATGTATTTCGATCAAATATTTTTACGTAGGTGTAAACATTTTATTGCGGTATAAAATTATACGAATAAAGGCAATAAAGGATACAAAATAATAAAAATATTCCTAAATTATGCAGCCAAGGTTACGCTATAGTTTATTGCACTTTATTTAACGCCCAATAATAAAGCAATGCTAAACAAAGATGAAAGATCAACGCACTGCGGTTTAAAACTTCATTCAAACCTACTTGCCATTACCTCAGTAGCCTACTCTAAAATTAAACAAACTGTTTATATTTTAAATTATTTGTTGTAATCAATTTTTAGAATATTATTTTATAATAAAGAAAAATATTAATATAAGTTTTTCTTTAATTGGTTTAAATAAAATTTAAATTTTAAATAAAAAATGAGCTTTTCATTGGAGTTAATAGATGGCGCTTTTTAATAATTTAGTTAACTTATAACGTTTATGTAAAAATTATACTATCTTAAAATTACTTAGAAATTTAACTTAAATTTTATATTATATTTATTATTCGCGAAACCACAAATAAAATGCCTAAACCTTTTTATAGCATGTATAGTATAGGCAAGTTTATATTCATGTCATGAGTAACTTTGCGTTCAATAAATCCCAGTTATTTTTAAATAAATCAAATATTTTTAATTTTATACTGTGTGTATACGTTTGTATATTTAAATTAAAAATAAGTATATTTAAATTGTTGTATTTAGAATGAAGTAGATGTTGAGTTATCAACTGCGCAGGTCTAAATTCCGAAAGTTAGTGGGAGGACGAGATGTTTTTTCTTGGTACAGCGAATGGTTCTAGATAATCAAACCAGTTTTAATGATAAAAATAGTGTTAATAAGCGCAGGCCGCTGGAACGCTAAAAGGTAATTTTATCTTATCTCTTTGCTCTCAATTTATTTACAAACTTGCGTTGATTTTTCGAAAAGATTTGTGGTTATGTTGTTTTAAACAGCTTTTATTGTATAACAATGCAATCTTCCGTTATTATTCTTTACCTTGAAGGTTGCTTCGCTCGTGTTAAATAATTTTTAATTAGTTTTTAATAGAGGAGAGATTTTTGATTTATTTTCACCATGCCCTCTACGCGCATGATGTGCATATCACAAGGCCTTTTGGAACGTTATTGATTTTTTTGATTTTCCACCAATATAAATTGACCTAATATTAATTTTAATAATTAATTAAATTTACGCACAACTTTATTTTTCAGAATGTAAATGTGTAGTAAAATTATAAGTTTTATAAATTCGCACGTGTTTGGTTGCATAACTTTCATTTGAAATTTTTTGCGTATATTTGGTTGCATAAGAAGATACGAAAATTTTATTTTTGTTATTATTACTTACAATTTGCAACTTAGCATATCATAAAAAATGTAATTAATTAATTTGTTAATTAAATTATATTTATTAATTAATTGCTGATAAAATAATTTATAATAATAGAAAAGTTTATTATTTTTCTTGTATTGATATAAACAAACATAAATAAATCTATTTTTTTATCAATTAAACTCGGACTGATAAAACGTTTTTATTGTATCCATTGTTTTAGTTTCAGTCGTGATTAACTGTCCTTTAAGTTTTGCAATTGTTCGATTGTCAATAAAATTAAAAAGGCGTGTTTTAGGTACGCATAATTGAGCCTACAAATTGTTGTCTCTTCCTGGAACTACCTATTACATTTATTACCCATTAACTAAACGCATTTTTGAGTATGCCATTTGGGTTTAGTTCCAAACTTTTCGTCGCGACTTGATGTGGCCATTGTTTGTGTTTGTTAAATACCTACACTATTTTTATTACGTAAATAAATTGTTTAAGTTTAAATTAAGACGTAGTTTGGTATTTTGCTTATAATATTTTTTTAATTAAAAATTAATATTTTATTTAAAAAAAAAGCGCGGTTGTTTTTGTGTTTAAATACGATTTTTTTGTATTTATAATCAAATTTTAATTAAAAATAGTTTTTGTGCTCTTCACTTATTAAATTATCTTTTTTTTAAATGAAAATTTTCGAAAAAATATTTTTTTTAATTAGGCAACTTAATTAACTCTGTTAGTTCGAGCAAGCTGTAATAGATGGCGCGCGCGGTAATAATTAAACAGTAGCGTAACTAATGCATGGTGTTTTGGGGTATAACTAACACGTGTTGATGTTAATCCATTGGCGTAACTAACGGGGTTGTAAATAAATATATTTTTGTAATAAAAGTAATTATGTGAAAAAAACTACTAAACTTTTTCACACACTTCAACTGCAAATCTTTCAATTTGCATTGAATTTCCGCAAGTTGGTACACCGTTAGAATTTAATATAAAACGTGAGAAGTAAGATTTTCCTAAGCACGTATCAATAAAAATCCTCTTATTTTTATTTACACTGGAATGAATAAAATGGATGTGAGTTGAGGGAGTTGGCTTATATTTTCCTGTGATTAAATTTACGTAGAAACTTTTACTTCGTAAAAAATAAGTAAACGACCGGAGGTAATAAATGAAGCCTGCGCCTCGCCTTTCTTGCTCTGACAGATTAAATTTGAATTGGTGTGCCGCTGTTTACTCAAAAAAATCACAAAAAGAGAAGAAAATACATTAAAGTTAATACGTAATAAAACGCAGCTAATTTGATGGTAATTTTAATTAATTAAAATGTATTTAAATTAATTTAAGTAATTAAAATAGTAATTAATTTAAATACAGCAAAGTTCCTGCTATACGCAAGTAAGCAAAATTCTAGGGATTATAACAACACACTAGGAATTTTTGAATTTTCTGTTAATTATATTTTCAGTCTGTAAAATTTTAACATCAGATTCCTCCAAAATACGGAAATTACGTTTGTGAAAACTTTTACAATTTTAGTTTAAAATTAGTTTTTTTTTCTTGCAGGTTTTTAACCAAAGATAACAAATCTGTGATCTCAAGAAGCCAAAAGTTGTTCGCTCCGCCATAGTTGTTCGTCGTGTAGTAATTTGTAACTTTTAGTTCCGTGTTTAGTTTTAAATTTTAAACCGTCATGAATCAGGAGAAGAGGAGAACTACCAGGGTCTCCATTCTCAAAAGAAGAGGCAGGGAAGATAAAAATTCCACTGGGGTAAGTTTTATACAAATCAAAAATTTGGGTTCACTAACGAAGTTATTTTTCTCCGAATAAAATGGCAAAATTTATGTTAGTAATGTGTAAAGACGAAAAACCACTTATTTTATCGCCTAGGCATAAAAAGTATACATGATCTGTATCGGAAATGTACGAAGCTCTACGAACATGACCATTGACTCAACTATAACAGAGAAATTACTTATTTTTGCTTGTGAAGCGACCGGGCTGAAGTTACATTTAAATGCATTCATTTTTACATTCAAATTTTTTTTTTTTTTTTAGAAAAAAAAAATGTAAGGGCTCAATTTTTTTATATTTTATTACAAATATAGTCCTTAGTAAAACTACATAAAAAGTTGTTTCAAAATCAGACCATTAGTCAAAAAATTTAAAAAAGAATGAAAATAATCAGTCACTTTTTTACATTTAATTTTTTTAATGGAAAACTAAAAAATGTAAGGGCTCAATTTTTTTATATTTTGTTACAGATACAGTCTTTAGTAAAACTGCATAAAAAGTTTTTTCAAAATCAGACCAGGAATCAAGACATTAAAAAAAAAAATAAAAAAACAGTCACTTTTTCACATTTATTTTTTTTTATCGAAAACAAAAGAATGAAAGGGCTCAATTTTTTTATATTTTGTTACAGATACAGTTTTTAGTAAAACTGCATAAAATTTTTTTTCAAAATCAGACCATGAGTCAAAAAATATAGAAAAGAATGAAAATAATCAGTCACTTTTTCACATTTAATTTTTTTAATGGAAAACAAAAAAATGTAAGGGCTCAATTTTTTTATATTTTGTTATAGATACAATCCTTAGTAAAACTGCAGAAAAAGTTTTTTTTAAATCAGAACAGGAGTCAAGAAATTATAAAAAGAATGAAAATAATTGGTAACTATTTTCTTAAATTTTTTTTTGAAAAAACTTTTTATACAGTTTTACTAAAGACTGTATCTGTAACAAAATATAAAAAAATTGTGCCCTTACATTTTTTTGTTTTCGATAAAAAAAATAAAATCTGAAAAAGTGACTATTTTCTTAATTTTTTTTTTCAATTTCTTGACTCCTGGTCTGATTTTGAAAAAACTTTTTATGCAGTTTTACTAAAGACTGTATCTGTAACAAAATATGAAAAAATTGAGCCCTTATATTTTTTTGTTTTCGATAAAAAAAAAAATCTGAAAAAGTGACTATTTTTTTAAATTTTTTTTAATTTCTTGATTCCTGGTCTGATTTTGAAGAAACTTTTTGTGCAGTTTAACTAAAGACTGTATTTTTAACAAAATATAAAAAAATTGAGCCCTTACATTTTTTTGTTTTCGATAAAAGAAAATAAAATCAGAAAAAGTGACTATTTTTGTAATTTTTTTTTAATTTCTTGACTCTTGGTCTGATTTTGAAAAAACTTTTTATGCAGTTTTACTAAAGACTGTATCTGTAACAAAATATAAAAAAATTGAGCCCTTACATTTTTTTGTTTTCGATTAAAAAAATTAAATGTGAAAAAGTGACTGATTATTTTCATTCTTTTTTAAATTTTTTGACTCATGGTTTGATTTTGAAACAACTTTTTATGCAGTTTTACTAAAGATTGTATCTGTAACAAAATGTAAAAAAATTGAGCCCTTACATTTTTTTGTTTTCGATTAAAAAAATTAAATGTGAAAAAGTGACTGATTATTTTCATTCTTTTTTAAATTTTTTGACTCATGGTCTGATTTTGAAACAACTTTTTATGCAGTTTTACTAAAGATTGTATCTGTAACAAAATGTAAAAAAATTGAGCCCTTACATTTTTTTGTTTTCTATTAAAAAAATTAAATGTGAAAAAGTGACCTATTATTTTCAGTCGTTTTTAAATTTTTTGACTCATGGTCTGGTTTTGAAAAAACTTTTTATGGAGTTTTACTAAGGACTGTATGTGTAACAAAATATACAAAATTTGAGCCCTTACATTGTTTTGTTTTCCATTAAAAAAATAAAATGTGAAAAGTGACTGAATATTTTCATTCTTTTTTAAATATTTTTACTCCTGGTCTGATTTGGAAAAAACTTTTTATGCAGTTTTACTAAAGACTGTATCTGTAACAAAATATAAAAAAATTTAACCCTTTCATTTTTTTGTTTTCGATTAAAAAAATTAAATCTGAAAAAGTGACTGATTATTTTACAGTCTTTTTTAAATTTTTTGTACTCCAAACTCCAAGTCAACTTTTTGTTTTACTTACAAAATTTCCACACCAAAAAGTATTAATTAAAGCAGTAAATAAGGTTTTTGAAAACTCGACTCTCTTTAATTTTAAGCAAATTGTTCTAAATTGTGTAGAGTTATAGAGGCAAGTATAAATTATATTTTGTACTTTAAGCAAGCGTTAAATCAAATTAAAAAAAAAGAGAAGCTTTTAATAAAATTACTTCCGGGGCGACTTCTAATGAGATTCCATAAAAGTTGACAGTGGATAATAAAATGAGAAAAATCGACTTTCTCATCCTTTAGTTGTATCTCCAACTCCATTGTTTCAAGTTTCAATATATTGTCTAGAAATAATAAATCAGGAAAGAAGGTCGTTCCCATTTAACAACAATCTAATTAAAGCAAATACAATGCACCTCGCCAAAAATAATAAATTAAAGTTTAGAACTCAAATGGAAATGTGTAATTAGTGATTAATCACGCAATATGATTACTGACAATCCTAACAATCACACAAAAGATGCATAAAGATTAAAAAGAAAGAATATATTGAAGAATGTGGTAATTTGTATGCACACTACATCTCAAGTACGCGCTTCCTATAAAGCCTTAAAGGCAGGAACACTCGATTTCCTGTTTTATTACTCCTTTTATAATACGCAAATGCCATTCAGAGAAATTTTCTTTCTTATGAAGAAAAGTTACCCATAACTTCCCAAATACAAGGCGGAAACTCGTAAAATTCATCAAGTTTCTAAAAATTTGCTACAATAAACTCATATAACGCGAATTTAACCCAAAAATGTTTGAGCCAAAAAAACTTTGGTGATTCCTAAAAGTTGGAGAAGTCGAAAAATCGTAAAAATTTAATGGCTCCAGGGCCCATATTCTATCTACAGGGTGAGTCAGACCACCCGTAACAGCCTTTTATCTCGAAAACAGTTTGTCGCACATAGATGGAATAAAAATTTTAATTACCAAAGTGAACCCAAAGAATCCATTGGTGCACTTATTATTTTCCGGAACAAACCGGAAGTGCCCGGAACCAGAGGTAACTTTGATTTTTTAAATGGCAACATAGGTCGAGTATGGTATCGTTTGAAAGGTCTTTTAAAAAGAAACAACTTTTATTATAATATTTTTTTAATATCTTGCATAGTTAACAAATTAAACGAAAAAACATAAGCAAACAAGTGACAAATGGTTTCTTAAATTATGGAAAAATTAAAACACTACCATCATCCTCAATGGGTAAGGGTAGAGGCAATTATGAATTTTAAATAGAAACTTGTAACTTTTCCATTTTTCGTTTCGCTTGTTAAAAATAATCTACTTTTTTAGGTTATGTATTTTCCTTAATTCAAAAAATAAAAAAAAAGTTGATTATTTTTAACAAGCGAAACGAAAAATGCAAAAGTTACAAGTTTCCATTTAAAATTCATAATTGCCTCTACCCTTAATCATATTTGGAATGATGGTAGTGTTTTAATTTTTCCATAATTTAATAAACCATTTATCACTTGTTTGCTTATGTTTTTTCGTTTAATTTGTTATTTCGAATATCTTTTATTTTGCTTATTACATTCATATTTATGAGCAAAAAAATCAACACCGCAAAATTTTCCCCTTTTGCTTCAAAAAAAAATCGAACGTAAAATGTTCAAAAAATTTCACCAAACGCGGCCGATTGGTTCTATCACTGTAGCCCACAATTTCCAAAAATCATTAAATTTTTCTACACTGCCTTATAAAAGAATAATTTCTACAACCGGTAGCGTATAGGAAATTTTTATTTTCGAAGGGGTTCGGAAGTTATTCCTAAATAAAGTGGAAATTTTGAATTTTGGGGTGAGTGGCTCCCGTCGGGCCATTTTTAACCGATTTTCAATTTTAAAGGTTCAGTCGAATCTACTTCTGGAACCAAAATTGCCCACGCATAGGGTTTTTTAAATTTCGAAAAAATAACGAAAAAGTAATTTTTTTAAGATTGCATGTAAAACATTAATTTTTGACGCGTTTCGGTCTAATCAACCCCTCAATTTTGCCCCAACGTAATGTACATTTTCTGAAAGCTTTCAATGTCCACTTTACGACAAAAAAAGAATTACTTCGCTATCTCTTTTCGTTATCGAGTTTTGGCCGAAAATGTAGCAAAAACATGCAAAATCTCCGTTTGGAGCCAAAATTGCGGTTGAAATTTTTCACTTTTCACAAAATAATTAATTTCTTCAAAATTATTAGAACCACCAAGACGATTAATAGCTTAAAATTTGCACCATCATCTCCCCCACCAAATTCCGTGAAAATTTTAATTGTCGGTTTAAAATTGCGTCGTCCAGGGCCGTCTTTGTACCAAAATTTTGCCAAAACTTTGCGAATATTTTCCCAAAAAACTGTTTAGCCGATTTTAACCAAATATTTTTTAAAACGCGTCTATCCATGGTGTTTACCTTTGGTAAAAATTTGAAATCGCTAACTTTTATAGTTTTTGAGAAAAACAATAAAAATCGATTTCCATGAAAAATTTCAACCCTTAAAATATCTCAAAAAAAATTTTTTCCAATTTTTTCAAAATCGACCCCGCAAATGAAAGATCATAGAAAATGGATGAAATGTAGGGGTTCACTTGTCACTTGCCCTTTTCAACCCCCAAAAAAAATTTTACACCCCAAAAACTCGAAAAAATCAAAAATTTTTTAGGTAATGTACTTTAAAAAATAATTAAATTAAAAAAAAAAATAATAAGATAACGATAATTTTTAGAAACTTATCTGTACGAATTATTGTTTCTTAATTTTAGTTATTAAGCGAAATAAGTATTTTTAACAATACACATTTACTCATTTATCAGAATGCCATATTTTACATAAAAATTCATTACTTTTGAACAAAAAGTCGTAGAGCCTTGAATTTTTTTATTTAGTTTTTCTTATTTCTTTATACTGCAACCTATAATTATTAACTTTCAAATTTTCAATTTGAAACACTGTTTTCTTGTCTTGAACTAATCGACTATACGATTTTCTATCAATGCCTACCGGGTGGAAATGAAAACCGGGTCACCTCTATAACTTTTTTTTTTATGAATAGAAAAATTTGAAATTTGGCTATGTTCTATGGTTCAAAAAAACAAATTTTATGTGCATTTTTTATTTTCGAAATCACTTCCGGTTTCACCGGAAACACCATGAACTTTGTTTTTTTAAATGTAACATCCCATATTTTTATTCATGGCTTAAAATACTTTTAAAAAAGAAGTATTTTTGAGATATTAGTTTTTATTTTTTGCGAAAAAAAAAATTTAAAAAAAAAAAAAAAAAGTTTTCGAAGTCGGTGAAAATTACCAAAACTAATTCTAAATAATTCAAATACATAAAATAAATAATCGTTATAAAATCCTCTTTTTAAAAAGTCGAATGACCCGGCATCATTGCATTTAAAAAAAGTGAGATATTTGATAAAATCTTCATTAACTAAGTTTAAAAATTAATAGTTCAAAAACCACTTAAATTTTTTTTCAAATTACAATTTTATTTAGGTATTTGAATTATTTAGAATTAGTTTTGGTACTTTTCACCGACTTCGAAAACCTTTTTCTTTTTGAAAAAAATTTTTTTTACAAAAAAGAAAAAAACTAATATCTCAAAAATACTTCTTTTTTAAAAGTATTTTAAGCCATGAATAAAAATAAGGGATGTTACATTTAAAAAAACAAAGTTCATGGTGTTTCCGGTGAAACCGGAAGTGATTTCGAAAATAAAAAATGCACATAAAATTTGTTTTTTTGAACCATAGAACATAGCAAAATTTCAAATTTTTTTATTCATAAATAAAAAAGTTATCGAGGTGACCCGGTTTTCATTTCCACCCGGTATATACGACTTTCATCATTCTATTGTCTATGTCACCGTAGGATGTGATTTTTAGTAGAACGTCGATTCCTGAAATCTCACACATTGAATGTAAATGTCTCGAGCGCATGCGCAAAATCTCACTCGTGAAATTTGATTCGCCGGTGAGATTTTGACGCATGCGCTTGGAGAAAGGTGAGATTGAGGTTCACTGTGCGAGATTTCAGGAATCCAGGAGCATCGGTTGGATCAATTTGTATTTATTTTTTATCTATATTCTGTGTTAAAAATACAAAATATTTTATGGTTTCATTTGGGTAACGCCGTACGATTGATTGATTTGTAAAACCCGTATGACACTTGCGTTATTTAGCTTGCAAGTTCGATGCACGTCATCTCAGCTCTGCTGAGTTGAAACAGCTTGGTTCTGTCTATTTCCGATGATTTTACTGGAGTGGAGTTGGGAGATAAAATAGAAAGCAACGTCCTGGTTTTAGTCGACATTCCTGCTGAAAATCACATCCTATGGTGATAGGGTTTACCATTGTCATTAAAATAAAAAAAATAAGAGTTATGTCTTAATACCTCCTGTTATGAAATTTCTAAAAAAAAATACAGTGAATAGCTATTACATGCAAATTTTTCTTCTAGATGTTTTATTTTCTGAATTTGCATTTTTATGAAGATCAAGCATGTTATGTATGTACATCATAAAAAAACTATTATTATTAAACAAAATGATAGATCTCGTGCATGAAAAAAGTTAGTAACTCGTAAATAAAGTGAGTAAAAAGTGAGTTTTAAGAGTATTTCAAAGCGTATCCTCGAATCTGAAGTGGAAATTATAACGTAGGTTTAACGGCATTGAAAACGAAATTTCCATTTCCACGTTCGAGTCGCTTGTTCGGTCGTGCCTCATTTTCATTTTGCTCACTTCTAGCTAAAAAGCTCAGTTATTGAGCTGCGAGCGAAGTGAGCGGACGCGCGCGCGCTTTCCCTCAAAATATTTACGTCAAAGGTGGATCTGACGCGATTTATTGAAAAGAAAATTATCAAAAACACGTTTTAGTTCCACCTCACCTAAAAAAACCTTGCCTCATCTTCAGGCCAAACGAGGCAAAAATTTGCGCGCGTACGCACGCTGTGATTTTACTCAAATTATCATTCTAAACTTGTGTCTAGTTTTAATTTTTAAAAGGATATTAATATAATGCTTCCAGAACAGGTATGCTTAAGTAGATCATCTTATCATTATTATTTCCGTCTTATCTTAACACGTTAATACGTTAATTACTAAATTTCTTAAGTTGCGTTTTTTTTTATGTTAAAATAGGATTACCTACTCTCGGATAAAGCACGGTTTAAAGTTTATCTAAAAATGAAACAAAACACATTTTTATTTAGTTATTGAATAGTTGCGTTTTATACAGTTTGTCCCATAATTTAAGCAATGCTTCAAAAAATAAAAATTGCGGCGTCTATACAGGGTGTCCCGTTTGACGTTGGACTGTATGGGTATTTTTGTTATTATTGGAGATAGAAAGTCGTTTAAATGAACAAAGTAGTAAAAAAATTTGAATATCGCATCATTCCAACGTTATCTTGAATAAAAAAAAAGAAAATGCGATTTTTAAAATATGGCTACAACTTCTTTATTTTCTGTAGTACCAAAAAAGTTTTTTGACATAATACAGACAATTTTTTGCGTACAATGCAGTAAAACAAATGAATATTTTTTTTCTCTAACGGATTGACCGGAAATGAACCAAACTTATTTTTTTCTTAAGGCAGCCATATTGGATTTACACATATTCAGAATCAGTATTTTTTTCTGAGTAATTTGGTATATCATATGTCATATTTAAAAAAAAATAAAATTATTTGGAATTTAAGAGATGTAAATTGTCAATAACATAAATGTAACTATTTAAAATATTAAATATAAAATAAATCTTAACACATATGTATTGACAGTTTACATCTATTCAAAGCCATTTTTGGTTGGTAAAATAAAATTATTTCTATTTTTCTTAAAATATTACATATGATATATCAAATTACTCAGAAAAATACACTTATTCCGAATATGTGTAAATCCAATATGGCTGCCATAAGAAAAAAATAAGTTTGGTTCATTTTCGGTCAATCCGTTAGCGCAAAAAAATATTCATTTATTTTACTGCATTGTACACAAAAATTGTCTGTATTAAGTCAAAAAAAATTTTTGGTACCACTGAAAATAACGAAGTTATAGCCATATTTTGAAAATCGCATTTTCTTGTTTTTTCAAGATAGCGTTGGATCGATGTGATATTCAAATTTTTTGTAAATGAATTATTAATATTCGAAAAAATCTATACTATTTTGTCCATTTAACCGACTTTCTATCTTCAATAATAACAAAGATACGCATATAGTCTAACGTCAAATGGGACACCCTGTATATGTCATATAATATTGTAACGTTGCGTAAATTCAGGAACTAACTGTATATCTATAATATTACTTCTACAAAATCTCTTCGATTATTTTACAAAATTTTGTGCTAATTTTGCATAATTGAGGCAAGTTTGAAATAATACTACGATGTTAAAAGGAGTATGGCTAAAAAAATACATTTGATGAATGTTGAGGCAATTTTCGTCGTCTTTTGTAATTTTGTACCTCAACTAATACCAAAACTGAATTTCTAATTGATAAAATTTTTAAACAATTTAGAAATTTTGATGAGGCTACAAAGCAAACAATTGAGGCATAAAGATATCATATGCTTTTTTTATAAATGATTCAAATTAAAGCAAAGAATTTTGCATAATTGAGGTATTTTTTTGGTAATTTTTAAGTTTAATGGCGTTTGTAATGCCTAAATTCCTAATGATATTTCTACGATTTTGAAGGCAGATGGCTCAAATAGTGCATTTGATGATTTTTAGGCAATTTTCGGTTTCATGTCCTTTGTATGCCTCAGTTCATGCCAAAACTAAATTTCTTAGTTGAATTATTGAGTGAGCTACAAAAAAGTGAAGCACAATATTAAATCAAATTACCGTATTTTTATTGCGTTTTTTTTTGTAATTTTATTTTGGGGAAATTTTACAGTTTCATGTCCCAATTAATGCCTGAATAATCAAAAACTTTGTTGTCATTATGCTTTTAGTTTTTGAATGATTTGTCTCGCTTTTTTAAAAGTTGAAGTATTTTTTTACAGATTAAATTCTGAAATGAAACTAAGAAAAAAATGAGTTAAACACCACTTTTTTGCACCGGGCTAAAGTTACATTTAAATGCATTCATTTTTACATTCATATTTGTTTTTTTAGTAAAAAGGGCTCAATTTTTTTTATATTTTGTTATAAATACAGTCCTTAGTAAAACTGCATAAAAAGCTTTTTCAAAATCAGACAAGGAGTCAAGAAATTATAAAAAAATTAAGAAAATAGTCACTTTTTCAGATTTAATTTTTTTTAGCGAAAACAAAAAATGTAAGGGCTCAATTTTTTTATATTTTGTTACAGATACAGTCTTTAGTAAAACTGCATAAAAAGTTTTGTCAAAATCAGACCATGAGTCAAAAAATTTAAAAAAGAATGAAAATAATCAGTCATTTTTTCACATTTAATTTTTTTAATCGAAAACAAAAAAATGCAAGGGCTCAATTTTTTTATATTTTGTTACAGATGCAGTCTTTAGTAAAACTGTATAAAAAGTTTTTTCAAAATCAGACCAGGAGTCAAGAAATTAAAAAAATAGTCACTTTTTCAGATTTTATTTTTTTTTATCGAAAACAAAAAAATGTAAGGGCTCCATTTTTTTATATTTTGTTACAGATACAGTCTTTAGTAAAACTGTATAAAAAGTTTTTTCAAAATCAGACCAGGAGTCAAGAAATTAAAAAAATAGTCACTTTTTCAGATTTTACTTTTTTTTGCGAAAACAAAAAAATGTAAGGGCTCAATTTTTTTATATTTTGTTACAGATACAGTCTTTAGTAAAACTGCATAAGAAGTTTTTTTTTTAAATCAGACCATGAGTCAAAAAATTTAGAAAAGAATGAAAATAATCAGTCACTTTTTCACATTTAATTTTTTTAATCGAAAACAAAAAAATGCAAGGGCTCAATTTTTTTATATTTTGTTACAGATGCAGTCTTTAGTAAAACTGTATAAAAAGTTTTTTCAAAATCAGACCAGGAGTCAAGAAATTAAAAAAATAGTCACTTTTTCAGATTTTATTTTTTTTTATCGAAAACAAAAAAATGTAAGGGCTCCATTTTTTTATATTTTGTTACAGATACAGTCTTTAGTAAAACTGTATAAAAAGTTTTTTCAAAATCAGACCAGGAGTCAAGAAATTAAAAAAATAGTCACTTTTTCAGATTTTACTTTTTTTTTGCGAAAACAAAAAAATGTAAGGGCTCAATTTTTTTATATTTTGTTACAGATACAGTCTTTAGTAAAACTGCATAAGAAGTTTTTTTTTTAAATCAGACCATGAGTCAAAAAATTTAGAAAAGAATGAAAATAATCAGTCACTTTTTCACATTTAATTTTTTTAATCGAAAACAAAAAAATGCAAGGGCTCAATTTTTTTATATTTTGTTACAGATGCAGTCTTTAGTAAAACTGTATAAAAAGTTTTTTCAAAATCAGACCAGGAGTCAAAAAATTTAAAAAAGAATGAAAATAATCAGTCACTTTTTCACATTTAATTTTTTTAATCGAAAACAAAAAAATGTAAGGGCTCAATTTTTTTATATTTTGTTAAAAATACAGTCTTTAGTAAAACTACATAAAAAGTTTTTTCAAAATCAGACCAGAAGTCAAGAAATTTAAAAAAGAATGAAAATAATCAGTCACTTTTTCACATTTAATTTTTTTAATCGAAAACAAAAAAATGCAAGGGCTCAATTTTTTTATATTTTGTTACAGATGCAGTCTTTAGTAAAACTGTATAAAAAGTTTTTTCAAAATCAGACCAGGAGTCAAGAAATTAAAAAAATATTCACTTTTTCAGATTTTATTTTTTTTTATCGAAAACAAAAAAATGTAAGGGCTCAATTTTTTTATATTTTGTTACAGATACATTCTTTAGTAAAACTGTATAAAACGTTTTTTCAAAATCAGACCAGGAGTCAAGAAATTAAAAAAATAGTCACTTTTTCAGATTTTATTTTCTTTTTATCAAAAACAAAAAAAAATGTAAGGGCTCAATTTTTTTATATTTTGTTACAGATACAGTCTTTAGTAAAACTACATAAAAAGTTTTTTCAAAATCAGACCAGGAGTCAAGAAATTAAATTAAATTTGAAAAAGTGACTGATTATTTTCATTCTTTTTTAAATTTTTTGACTCAGGGTCTGATTTTGAAAAAACTTTTTATGTAGTTTCACTAAAGACTGTATCTGTAACAAAATATTAAAAAAATTGGGCCCTTACATTTTTTTTGTTTTCGATAAAAAAAAAATAAAATCTGAAAAAGTGACTCTTTTTTAAATTTTTTTTTTTAATTTCTTGATTCCTGGTCTGATTTTGAAAAAACTTTTTATGCAGTTTTACTAAAGACTGCATCTGTAACAAAATATAAAAAAATTGAGACCTTACATTTTTTTTGTTTTCGAATAAAAAAATTAAATGTGAAAAAGTGACTATTTTTTATTATTTTTTTTTTAATTTCCTGACTCCTGGTCTGATTTTGAAAAAACTTTTTATGTAGTTTTACTAAAGACTGTATGTGTAACAAAATATAAAAAAATCGAGCCCTTCCATTTTTTTGTTTTCGCTAAAAAAATTTTCTTAATTTTTTTTTTAATTTCTTGACTCTTTGTCTGATTTTGAAATTTTTTTTATGTAGTTTTACTAAGGACTGTATTTGTAACAAAATATAAAAAAATTGAGCCCTTTTTTCTAAAAAAAAAAAATATAAATGTAAAAATGAATGCATTTAAATGTAACTTCAGCCCGGTATCAAATTACAGTATTTTTATTGCGTTTTTTTGTAATTTTATTTTGAGGAAATTTTACAGTTTCATGTCCCAATTAATGCCTGAATAATCAAAAACTTTATTATCATTAAGCTTTTGAATGATTTGTGTCTCGCTTTTTTAAAAGTTGAAGTATTTTTTTTTACAAAGACCACTTTTTTGCCTTCACTACTAAGGCATATTGAGGCATAATCTTGTTGCTAATGAAATTTCGTACCAATTTTTTTAAGAAATTGTATCATCTTCTAATCTTGGAAAAGTGGGTTTGATTGGTGGTCTAATTAAATGTTTGCCTCAATTTTACATAAGACAATTGGGTAATTTTTACGTGTGCTTTTGAGTAATTACGTTTTAGTAATTTTTTATTAAGGTAATGTATGTTAAGTGTTAATGTAAATGTTGTTAATAAAATAACAATGAAGTAATAAATTAATTTTACAGTGGTTTGTAACGATTGCTCAGTGCTATAAATATGAGCGTGGTGAGGCAAAGCTTTAAGCAGCTCCTGGAGACGCCTGCGCTTTTCTTTTAAGTCCTTTACTTAATTTAATTTACAACTCTTTTTGCTCGACCTTGCTTTTTTATGTTCTCCCGTGCATAAAGTGGAAACGCGTGAATTAAATAACACGCCATTTCAACTAAATTTATCATAAACAACTGCTATATTTATTATTTATATCATCTCTTATGATTTAATGCCATTTTCTAAAAACAACAAGTTAATAGTGTAACGCTAGGGTTTTTAATTAACGAGCATCAAGCGAAAGCGATGTTTTCACTAACGCATTTCCACCGTTGCATAAATCAAAGGACACACTGTATATTTTAATATAGCAATTTTTAAAATGTAAGGTAGTAGATAATTTCGACACAAAAATGTAAAAAAACAAGGATTATTTTGGTAATATTTTGTTGAAAAAAATGTTTGGATAGATGGTACTTATGAATTGAGGCATTTTAAAGATTTTTTTCAAAATCGATTATTAATAGAAAATCGTTAGTGCATATTGTAAAAACCGCAAATATTTTAATTGGATTTACCCACTTATCTAAGGTGACTTTGAGTTTTTTAAAGAAAAATTCGATTTTTTAATAATAATGTCTTAAAATCTGTTTGTGCATTCAAGCTAAAATGTTGCAATTTTAGTAGGAATTTTGTTGCTTTGTGCAACCACAAGGAATTTCAGTTGCAATTTCTGTATTATTTTTAAATGATTTAATTCGTGTTGTGGTATGCTAATACCGAAACTGATTCGATGAAAATGAAAATGACATTCAAAGTATGCGTGCAGTGGGCGTTAAACGGTTCTGGAACATGATCGTGTTGCATAACGAGGCTTTGGGCTTTTAAATCCTGCACTTTGCTTTGGATCTCAATTCAAATCTAAATCCTTAGAGAACAGATGGCTTTTCGATTTGCTTCGACGCAATTGGTAACATGTAAATTTTATAAACAACGATTAAATCATTTTTATTTCCCATAAGGCGATTTCGCAACAAATTCCAAATGGTATTGACATTGATGGGTGATAATTATGGTAATGCTAACATCATGACTTGCTTAACTTTCAAATTTTACTTCAAAATACCAATTTTAATCGTTCTAAAGATGCATACACAGACATGCATGAAATTGCTTAAATTTTTTGCCGTTATGCCTCTTCATCATTCACTTCATTCAACATCTCATGCCTTAATTATCATATTTGTGCCTCAGTTGTATACCAAATTTCATCAATTCAAAATCGCCTCATGGATCACTTAAGCCTCAGCTTGATACCTTTGGCACCCAAATAACTCCAAATTTTGAGTTAGATCATCTCATGCCTCAATTATCATATTTATACCTCAGTTTTACAGCTTTTTCATTAATCAACTTAATAATTTGAATTTGACAAACTGCCAATTATTTTTAAGATAGTTTAAAACCTCATTCACCATACTTATGCCTCAGTTTTATAATTTTGTAGCTCAGTAATAACTTTATATCTTTGTTTTTAATTTATTTAGACCACCACTTGATGATTGAACTTACATAATTTCGAATTGTGAGTCTTATGGTTCAATTATCCTACTTGCCTCGGTTTTGTACTTCATTTCCTTACTTAATTAAACTGATGTTATTATACATACTATGTCTCGGTTTTTTGAGGATATCAGGATTATCATTATTTTGGATTTTCATACTACCTCACTTAATGAGGCATATTGTGAAGCTTGAGGCTTCAAAATCGTTTCAATTAGAACCTATACAGGTAAACCGCGTTTCCAGTTTAAAATTTGAAAGTTAATAATTTTTTACCGGACTGAAGTTACATTTAAATGCATTCATTTTTACATTCATATTTTTTTGTAAAAAAAGGGCTCAATTTTTTTATATTTTGTTACAAATACAGTCCCTAGTAAAACTACATAAAAAGTTTTTTCAAAATCAGACGAGGAGTCAAAAAATTTAAAAAAAATTAAGTAAATAGTCACTTTTTCGGATTTTATTTTTTTAGCGAAAACAAAAAAATGTAAGGGCTCAATTTTTTTATATTGTGTTACAGATACAGTCTTTAGTAAAACTGCATAAAAAGTTTTTTCAAAATCAGATCGGGAGTCAAGAAATTAAAAAAAAAAAAATCTGAAAAAGTGACTATTTTTTTAATTTTTTTTTTAATTTCTTGACTCCTTGTCTGATTTTGAAAAAACTTTTTATGTAGTTTTACTAAAGACTGTATCTGTAACAAAATATAAAAAATTGAGCCTTTACATTTTTTTGTCTTCGATTAAACAAATTAAATGTGAAAAAAAGTGACTGATTATTTTCATTCTTTTTTAAATATTTTGACTCATGGTCTGATTTTGAAAAAACTTTTTATGCAGTTTTACTAAAGACTGTTTCTGTAACAAAATATAAAAAAATTGAGCCCTTACATTTTTTGTTTTCGATTAAAAAAAATAAAATCTGAAAAAGTGACTGATTATTTTCATTCTTTTTTAAATTTTTTGACTCATGGTCTGATTTTGAAACAACTTTTTATTTAGTTTTACCAAGGACTGTATCTGTAACAAAATATAAAAAAAATTGAGCCCTTACATTTTTTTGTTTTCGATTAAAAAAATTTAATGTGAAAAAGTGACTGATTATTTTCATTCTTTTTTAAATTTTTTGACTCATGGTCTGGTTTTGAAACAACTTTTTATGTAGTTTTACTAAAGACTGTATCTGTAACAAAATATAAAAAAATTGAGCCATTGCAATTTTTTGTTTTCTATTAAAAAAATTAAATGTGAAAAAGTGACTGATTATTTTCATTCTTTTTTAAATTTTTTGACTCATGGTCTGATTTTGAAATAGTTTTTATGCAGTTTTACTAAAGACTGTATGTGTAATAAAATATAAAAAAATTGAGCCCTTACATTTTTTTGTTTTCGATTAAAAAAATTAAATGTGAAAAAATGACTGATTATTTTCATTCTTTTTTAAATATTTTGACTCATGGTCTGATTTTGAAACAACTTTTTATGTAGTTTTACTAAAGACTGTATCTGTAACAAAATATAAAAAAATTGAGCCCTTACATTTTTTGTTTTCGATAAAAAAAATTAAATGTGAAAACGTGACTGATTATTTTCATTCTTTTTTAAATATTTTGACTCATGATCTGATTTTGAAACAACTTTTTATGTAGTTTTACTAAAGACTGTATCTGTAACAAAATATAAAAAAATTGAGCCCTTACATTTTTTTGTTTTCGATTAAAAAAATTAAATGTGAAAAAATGACTGATTATTTTCATTCTTTTTTAAATATTTTGACTCATGGTCTGATTTTGAAACAACTTTTTAAGTAGTTTTACTAAAGACTGTATCTGTAACATTATATAAAAAAATTGAGCCCTTACATTTTTTTGTTTTCGATTAAAAAAATAAAATCTGAAAAAGTGACTGATAATTTTCATTCTTTTTTAAATTTTTTGACTCATGGTCTAATTTTGAAACAAATTTTTATGTAGTTTTACCAAGAACTGTATCTGTAACAAAATATAAAAAAATTGAGCCCTTACATTTTCTTGTTTTCGATTAAAAAAAAATGAAATGTGAAAAAGTGACTGATTATTTTCATTCTTTTTTAAATTTTTTGACTCATGGTCTGATTTTGAAAACCCATGAGTCAAAAATTTTTAAAAAAATTTAAAAAATTAGTCACTTTTTCAGATTTTTTTTTATCGAAAACAAAAAAATGTAAGGGTTCAATTTTTTTATATTTTGTTACAGATACAGTCCTTAGTAAAACTACATAAAAAGTTTTTTCAAAATCAGACAAGGAGTCAAAAAATTAAAAAAATAGTCACTTTTTCAGATTTTTTTTTTTTTAATTTCTTGACTCCCGATCTGATTTTGAAAAAACTTTTTATGCAGTTTTACTAAAGACTGTATCTGTAGCAAAATATAAAAAAATTGAGCCCTTACATTTTTTATTTTCAATTAAAAAAAATAAAATGTGAAAAAGTGACTGATTATTTTCATTCTTTTTTAAATTTTTTGACTCATGGTCTGATTTTGAAACAACTTTTTATGTAATTTTACTAAGAACTGTACCTGTAACAAAATATAAAAAAGTTGAGCCTTTAAATTTTTTTGTTTTTGCAAAAAAAAATAAAATCTGAAAAAGTGACTATTTTCTTAAATTTTTTTTTAATTTCTTGACTTTTTGTCTGATTTTGAAAAAACTTTTTATGCAGTTTTACTAAAGACTGTATCTGTAACAAAATATAAAAAAATTGAGACCTTACATTTTCTTGTTTTCGATTAAAAAAAATGAAATGTGAAAAAGTGACTGATTATTTTCATTCTTTTTTAAATTTTTTGACTCATGGTCTGGTTTTGAAACAACTTTTTGTGTAGTTTTACTAAAGACTGTATCTGTAACAAAATATAAAAAAATTGAGCCCTTACAATTTTTTGTTTTCTATTAAAAAAATTAGATGTGAAAAAGTGACTGATTATTTTCATTCTTTTTTAAATATTTTGACTCATGGTCTGATTTTGAAACAACTTTTTATGTAATTTTACTAAGAACTGTACCTGTAACAAAATATAAAAAAGTTGAGCCTTTAAATTTTTTTGTTTTTGCAAAAAAAAAATAAAATCTGAAAAAGTGACTATTTTCTTAAATTTTTTTTTAATTTCTTGACTTTTTGTCTGATTTTGAAAAAACTTTTTATGCAGTTTTACTAAAGACTGTATCTGTAACAAAATATAAAAAAATTGAGCCCTTACATTTTCTTGTTTTCGATTAAAAAAAAATGAAATGTGAAAAAGTGACTGATTATTTTCATTCTTTTTTAAATATTTTGACTCATGGTCTGATTTTGAAAAAACTTTTTATGCAGTTTTACTAAAGACTGTATCTGTAACAAAATATAAAAAAATTGAGCCTTTACATTTTTTGTTTTCGCTAAAAAAAATAAAATCTGAAAAATTGACTATTTTCTTAAATTTTTTTTTAATTTCTTGACTTTTCGTCTGATTTTGAAAAAACTTTTTATGTAGTTTTACTAAGGACTGTATTTGTAACAAAATATAAAAAAATTGAGCCTTTAAATTTTTTTTTTTTCCTAAAAAAATATGAATGTAAAAATGAATGCATTTAAATGTAACTTCAGCCCGGTTTATAATTTGAACTATTTTTAACTACATTACCTAGAAATTTTGTATTTTTTTTAAATTTTTATGGTTTAACAGTTTTTATGTGGGGTTTAGGGAGTAACTGACCCCCCAAAATTCATCTATTTTTTATTATTTTTCGTTTGCGGGGTCAATATTGAAAAAAATTGGAAAAAAAATGTTTTGATATTTTTTTAAGACTTGAAATTTTTCATTGGCATCGGTTTTTATTTTTTTTTCTCAAAAACTATAAAAGTTTTTTCAAATTTTTACACCGTGGATGGGACGCAATTTAGTTTTTTTTAGAAAAAATTCGGAAAATTTTGTTACAAATGCGGCCCTGGACGACGCAATTTTCAACAGAAAATAATAATTTTAACGGAATTTAGTGGGGGAGGTGACAGGGCAAATTTTAAGCTATTAAACGTCCTGCTGGGTTGAATAGTTTTAAAGATATTAATTATTGTGTGAAAAGTGGTTTTCAGAGCTAAAATGGAGATTTTTGTTATTTTAGCTACATTTTCAGTCATAACTCGGAAACGAAAAGAGATAGCGAAGTGATTCTTTTTTTTGTCGTAAAGTGGATCGTGAAAGCTTTTAGAGGAGTTGTATTACCTGGGGATGAAATACAATTTGAGGGGTTGATTAGACTTAAACGCCGCAAAAATTGCGACTTTTTTAAAAAGAATATTTTTTCTTCGAAATTCAAAAAACCCTATACGTGGGCAGTTTTGGTTTCAAGAGTAGATTTACCAAAGTTTTCAAAAATGAAAATCCGTTAAAAAATAGGCCTACGGGAGCCACCCACACCTATATTCCAAATTTCGACTTTGTTATCCCATAACTTTATAACCCCGCAAAATTTAAAAATTCCCTACACGCTAAGCACTAAATAAATTATTCCTATTTGATAATCTCATGTAAACTTGAGAAAATTTTAAAAACTGCGTTATTCAGAGGTATAACCAACATTTCACTCGGAATTTCTTTTTTTAAGTCAAAGCGTAAAATTTAAAAATCAACGTCGCGGCGCCGTAACGCCACACCGTTGCGCCTGAAAACTTAAAAATTGTACTGGTTAATACTCAAGATTTTGAAAATAAAAGGAGCCAAATTTCGTCGCTTTCCTTTAAAACCCGACGGGGCTACGATTTTTCAAAGTTGGCACAGCCAACGACCGAAAGAAAAACGAGAAAAATCAACTATTTTCGGGAATTTTTTTAAAAGTGTTCTATCAATCCAAAAAAATTAAAATTCATACCCCACTTACAAAAAACATCCCCCTTTACGATGCAACTGGAATTTTTAAAATCGGACGAAAAAAGTTCCATTTGCACGGGTCCGAGCAAAAAAACGTCCGATTTCATGATAAAAATCGAAAATTCGGGGTTGAATAACTTTTTTCGTGGAGGTCCGATCGAAAAACCTTTCGACGGTTTTAATTTTAGAATTTTCTCGTCTGTCCTCGTACAAAATTTCATTAACATAAAATAAAATCTCGAGGGGGTTGTCCTTACAATTTTAGTGAAATTTTGTGCCTTAAAATTGAATAAAAAATCTGGAGTGAGCTTTTTACGTTATTAATCATGTGTCACTAAAATTGGGTGGTAGGTAATGAAATGAAATGAATTTCCGTTGAAATCTAATAAAAGTAGTGATTAAGTGTTATTAAGGTGATAAACAATTAAACATTTATAGTAAAGTATTTAATTAATTTTCCGGTAAATAGATGTGGGTGAGTGTTTATCCTTGGTTTGATGATCGCTTACTTTCTAGTTAAAACATATTAAATATCCCATCAAAAGTTATTCTATAAATCCTGTGCTTTCTCCAAAGTCTTAATAACCACCTTGAGGTAGACCAACATCTAATTACACTTAATCGGTTGGATTTTCGCCAACGAGCAAGACTAACACTTTTTTACGCGATTAAAATCCTAAACTAATAAACAAAACAGAAATTATAAAAATGGATTAATTAATTTTAATTGCAAGCAGGAATTAGGAATCGTGATTAAGTTAATTCAGCTGTGCACTTTCGAGAGAATGTCGCTTTCAATGCATGCAACATTCACCTGAGATTTTTGTGCAGCCTTTACCTGGAAGTATTTAAATAACGGTGACTTGAAAAGGCCTCCATTCTTGTCATTGTTTAACCAAACATTTCTAAAAACAGTCATGTCTCTCTGTTTTTAGTTTTGCTTTTTGTCCACGCTTTATGTTCTTTAACAACAATAATAGCCAACAAGGACGCGCTTTTGCGCAATTCCTGTCTTTTGATTGACATTTTGCTATTTAAATTATTTAGAACGGTAATTATTATTTTATACCTTATAAGTATATTTATCATTTAGCACGCCATGTTTTTTTTAAACTTATTAAATTCCATAATGTCGTGTGAAATATCAAGAAAATTCCTCTCTACTCAATAAATCTCGGGAAAGAGAAAATTGTTAATTAAAATTAGGCTCGCATGTTTTTTTTTGTTTTTAATTTGTATTTTATTTATTTATTCAACGCCGTGATAGTTTTTTTCACGCGTGATTGCAACGAGCAGAGAAATCGAAAGATGTTTGCCATTTTTTGCAAGCTTCAACGACTACAATTGCTTCAACGTTCAGATTTTAAAGAAAGATTATATTTTTAACGATGTGATCGATCTTAAATGAAAGCAATACTAACGACTTCTCATAGCTATTATCCTAGAAATAAAACAATTGTAGTAACAAATCGAGTTTTTGCTTTAAAATTTGGTTGCTCAAAAGTAAGATTTTTGCCGCCATCTTGAAAAATTGCGCTGAAACACGCTATTTTTCGAATACATCAAAATTTAGAGATGTGGTTTCTTTTACCAAAAAGTAGGCCTACAACTAGGGTGACCAATTGTTTTTCTGAACAACTAGGACAAAAAACAAGAAAACTAGGAAAATTCTCATTTTGTAAAAGAGGACAAAACGAGGAAATTTAACAGCATTTTGTAAAACGAGGACAAAATTGGTTTGTTTTTCACAAAAAATATACAAAAGAATCACAGTAATGTTCACATCTCACTGCAAAAAAACACTAAAAAGTAAAATAAATACAATCTTTTATCCTTTAAAATATACATAAATAAAATTACCGGGCTGAAGTTACATTTAAATTCATTCATTTTTACATATATATTTTTTTTTTTTAGAAAAAAAAATGTAAGGGCTCAATTTTTTTATATTTTGTTACAGATACAATCCTTAGTAAAACTACAGAAAAAGTTTTTTTTTAAATCAGACCAGGAATGAAAATATTTAAAAAAGAATGAAAATAATCAGTCACTTTTTCACATTTAATTTTTTTAATCGAAAACAAAAAAATGTAAGGGCTCATTTTTTCATATTTTGTTACACATACAGTCTTTAGTAAAACTGCATAAAAAGTTTTTTCAAAATCAGACAAAAAGTTACGAAATTAAAAAAAAATTTAAGAAAATAGTCACTTTTTCAGATTTTATTTTTTTTTTGCAAAAACAAAAAAATGTAAAGGCTCAATTTTTTTTATATTTTGTTACAGGTACAGTTCTTAGTAAAACTACATAAAAAGTTGTTTCAAAATCAGACCATGAGTCAAAATATTTAAAAAAGAATGAAAATAATCAGTCACTTTTACACATCTAATTTTTTTAATAGAAAACAAAAAATTGTAAGGGCTCAATTTTTTTATATTTTGTTACAGATACAGTCTTTAGTAAAACTACATAAAAAGTTGTTTCAAAACCAGACCATAAGTCAAAAAATTTAAAAAAGAATGACAATAATCAGTCACTTTTTCACATTAAATTTTTTTAATCGAAAACAAAAAAATGTAAGGGCTCGATTTTTTTATATTTTGTTACAGATACAGTCCTTGATAAAACTAAATAAAAAGTTGTTTCAAAATCAGACCATGAGTCAAAATATTTAAAAAAGAATGAAAATAATCAGTCACTTTTTGAGATTTTATTTTTTTTATCGAAAACAAAAAAATGTAAGGGCTCAATTTTTCTATATTTTGTTACAGATACAATCTTTAGTAAAACTGCATAAAAAGTATTTTCAAAATTAGACCACGAGTCAAAAAATTTAAAAAAGAATGAAAATAATAATCAGTCACTTTTTCACATTTAATTTTCTTAATCGAAAACAAAAAAATGCAAGGGCTCAATTTTTTTATATTTTGTTACAGATACAATCCTTAATAAAACTGCAGAAAAAGTTTTTTTTTTAAATCAGACCAGGAATGAAAATATTTAAAAAAGAATGAAAATAATCAGTCACTTTTTCACATTTAATTTTTTTAATCGAAAACAAAAAAATGTAAGGGCTCAATTTTTTTATATTTTGTTACAGATACAGTCTTTAGTAAAACTGCAGAAAAAGTTTTTTCAAAATCAGACCAGAAGTCAAGATAATAAAAAAAAATTAAGAAAATAGTCACTTTTTCAGATTTTATTTTTTTTAGCGAAAACAAAAATATATAAGGGCTCAATTTTTTTATATTTTTTTACGGATACAGTCTTTAGTAAAACTGCATAAAAAGTTTTTTTTAAATCAGACCAGGAGTCAAAATATTTAAAAAAGAATGAAAATATTCAGTCACTTTTTCACATTTTATTTTTTTAATGGAAAACAAAACAATGTAAGAGGTTAATTTTTTTATATTTTGTTACACATACCGTCCTTAGTAAAACTGTACAAAAAGTTTTTTTTAAATCAGACCAGGAGTCAAAATATTTTAAAAAAGAATGAAAATAATCAGTCACTTTTTCACATTTTATTTTTTTAATGGAAAACAAAAAAATGTAACGGCTCAATTTTTTTATATTTTGTTACAGATACAATCCTTAGTAAAACTGCAGAGAAAGTTTTTTTTAAATCAGACCAGGAGTCAAGAAATTAAAAAAAGAATGAAAATAATTAGTAACTTTTTAACATTTAAGTGATTATTTTCTTAAATTTTTTTTTTAATTTCTTGACTGCTGATCTTATTTTGAAAAAACTTTTTATACAGTTTTACTAAAGACTGTATCTGTAACAAAATATAAAAAAATTGAGCCCTTACATTTTTTTGTTTTCGATAAAAAAAATAAAATCTGAAAAAGTGACTATTTTCTTAATTTTTTTTTTCAATTTCTTGACTCCTGGTGTGATTTTGAAAAAACTTTTTATGCAGTTTTACTAAAGACTGTATCTGTAACAAAATATGAAAAAATTGAGCCCTTATATTTTTTTGTTTTCGATAAAAAAAAAATATGAAAAAGTGACTATTTTTTTAAATTTTTTTTAATTTCTTGACTCCTGGTCTGATTTTGAAAAAACTTTTTATGCAGTTTAACTAAAGACTGTATCTGTAACAAAATATAAAAAAATTGAGCCCTTGCATTTTTTTGTTTTCGATTAAAAAAATTAAATGTGAAAGAGTGACTGATTATTTTCATTCTTTTTTAAATTTTTTGACTCATGGTCTGATTTTGAAACAACTTTTTATGCAGTTTTACTAAAGACTGTATCTGTAACAAAATATAAAAAAATCGAGCCCTTCCATTTTTTTGTTTTCGATTAAAAAAATTAAATGTGAAAAAGTGACTAATTATGTTCATTCTTTTTTAAATTTTTTGACTCATGGTCTGATTTTGAAGCAACTTTTTATGTAGTTTTACTAAGGACTGTATCTGTAACAAAATATAAAAAAATTGAGCCTTTACATTTTTTTTGTTTTCGATAAAAAAATAAAATCCGAAAAAATGACTATTTTTTTTTTAATTTCTTGACTCCTAGTCTGATTTTGAAAAAACTTTTTATGCAGTTTTACTAGAGACTGTATCTGTAACAAAATATAAAAAATTGAGCCCTTACATTTTTTTGTTTTCGAAAAAAAAAAAATCTGAAAAAGTGACTATTTTTTTAATTTCTTTTTTGATTTCTTGACTCCTGGTCTGATTTAAAAAAAACTTTTTATGTAGTTTTACTAAATACTGTATTTTTAACAAAATATAAAAAAATTGAGCCCTTACATTTTTTTGTTTTCGATAAAAAAAATAAAATCAGAAATAGTGACTATTTTTTTTTTTAATTTCTTGACTGCTGGTCTGATTTTGAAAAAACTTTTTATGCAGTTTTACTAAAGACTGTATCTGTAACAAAATATAAAAAAAATGAGCCCTTACATTTTTTTTGTTTCGATTAAAAAAATTAAATGTGAAAAAGTGACCTTTTATTTTCAGTCTTTTTTAAATTTTTTGACTCATGGTCTGATTTTGAAGCAACTTTTTATGCAGTTTTACTAAAGACTGTATCTGTAACAAAATATAAAAAAATCGAGCTCTTACTTTTTTTTTCGATAAAAAAAATAAAATGTGAAAAAGTGACTTCTTAAATTTTTTTTTTAATTTCTTGACTCCTTGTCTGATTTTGAAAAAACTTTTTATGTAGTTTTACTAAGGACAGTATTTGTAACAAAATATAAAAAATTAAGCTCTTTTTTCTAAAAAAAAAATATGAATGTAAAAATGAATGCATTTAAATGTAACTTCAGCCCGGTATAATTCTTGCACTTTTAAGAAATGTCATATTAATTTCTACTTTATCACCTTTATTAAATTGTAATCATAACTTACCAAAAATTTGAATTAATTATTAAGAGGTAAATGATATTTTCAAAGTTCACTTTAAAAACAATGTTGTAAAGTTTACTTCTTTAAAATATGCCAATAACTCTAGAATTTCTATCCAAATATTTTTTTAATTATTTTACCCTTGTTTAACGATTGCTTCCAAACAACGTACCGTGGATCGTATCCGCGACTTTTTAAGCACTCTGTATAGTAAGTAACAAGACGCAATACTAGCTAAATAAATAAACTCACTAAACAAAAAATTTCTTTTTTATATGGCAACATTTTTTTTCGATTGAAAACAATCATCAACAAAAATAATCTAAACCAATTATACCATAATTTTTTTTTAAATTAATTTAAAAAAAAATTTGTTCTTATTTTTTTTATTAATTTTTTTTTAATTTAATTGTTTTTTTTGTTTTTGAGATTTCAGTTTTTTATTTTTTTAAATTTTGTTTTTTAATTTATTCTTAATAATTTTAAATTTATTAATAACAAATTAAAAAACAAAATTTAAAAATAGTGAAAAACAAAAAAAAAACAATTGAATTAAATTAAAAAAAAATTAAAAGAAATAAGAAAAAAAAAATTTAAATTAATTTAAAAAACATGATTGATATAATTGGTTTAGATTATTTTTGTTAATGATTTTTTTCAATCGAAAAAAATATGTTGCCATTTGAAAAAGAAAAGTTGCCTTCTCCTCTGATGTTTTCAAAAATATAATTAATCTTTTATTATCAGATAGTAGGATTCTTCAAACCATTTAATTTGACATATCACTTGCTAAAATCGGAGTCCCAGATTATTGCTCTAAATTTTTTTTATCAAATAAATTTCATCTATTTTCTACGATTTTCTTCTTTTTGTGACATTCTGTACAACACTTGCTTCTCAGATTAGAATAGTGTATACATGGTTTTACCTAAAAATTTCTGAAATTTCAATTTCACACCCATTGATTGATAAAACATAAAATTTTGGGCATGTTTTAAAAATTAGTTCCATTTCATTGTTTGATTTCATCAAGTCGATTTATTTTTTGTTTCTTTATGATTGCGTTATGATATTGATGATTCATGATGTAATTAATAAAGTTGCTCGCCCGTGTATGTTGTGCATAAAAAGTAAACGTTTGATTTAATTAGCAGCAAAAGTTAATTAATAAAAGGTGTGAGCGCAATTAAAGGCGGAGTAAAGTCATTGACCGAACCATATCAATTGCGACAACGTGTGTTTTTAATTTCCACCTGGGCTTTTACTGTCACTTTAAATTTACTAAAATATTGCAACATTCACAATTTGAATTATTGATAATATAACGCCAGTTATGCCTTCACCTGGCAGTGGAGTTGTCACGGTATAAATGATCTGCAGAATATAACAAGTAACAGGCAGGTACAGGAAGTACTTGTCACTTTCATTTAAATTCTATACACCAGGAAGATGCATATTTTTTTAATTCTTTTATTCGAACTTTTTATTGTTCAATTTAATTATTCTAAAGGTGCGTATACACAAATGTAAAAATTCCCTATCTAACCTAGTTTTCGCCATTTCGAAGATCAGATACCACCTTTGATAGTCCTTGATAAAGCTAGTAGTACAAAGTACAAGAAAACCTCTACTCGCCTTCCTCCATTTTGTTTAAGTCAAAATAGCGCCATCTATATGTAATCGAAATTCCCCATTTTCAAGATTTTGTTTTGTGGGTGATTTAAAAAACGCTTTTGGTCTAATATTGTGTTTATAAGTTATAAACAAGAGTGTAGGTTTAAAGCTTCCAATTAGCACATAGCACTTATGCCTATTTATTGTCGCATACATTAAAAGTGTGACACAATCGCACATTTTCGGTCGTCGCATGCAAATCGCGAAGAAATGCGTTACAAGGTTTCCGCCAGGTACAAGTGGTAGGCGTAGGCCGTAGATCAACATTCAAATACTCACTTCGCCGAATTCAACCATAAATCACCATAAATTTTCATTATTTTCAATTTTCAGCGACGTTCTTGCTCGCGTTTGTGAACACAAACCTGATTCAAGAAGAGTTGAAACAAAATTCGCTCGAAAATGATGCCGAGAAATTCATCACCGATTATCGAGAAGAGTCTCGTATGCACCTATAAGGTAAAAAGGGACAGGAAGAATTAAAAATATTAATTTAAACACCAATGCTTATTTAATAAAAAAACTAAACCACCAATTTTGATGGAGTTAACATTTTAATTTTAAGCATATTGGATATTGACTACCTAATTGTGACGTCACATTAGCTCTGCACAAACTGACAACGTTGCTATATTAACCTGTCACCCAACACACCGTAAAATTTTGATTTGACAGTTAACAATATCAAGTTTCTAATACATAACTAAAGAAATAACGGACCTAAAGTGAAACTGAGAGATCAGATTCTAATAATCTTTTACAACAATTTGAAAAAAAAAATTTCTTAATTTTTTTGAGAATAGCAAGCTAAAATTTATACCACAGATAAAGACCAAAACAGGGGCGGACTGACACCTTTTATTGGCCCGGGAAAAATTTTTGCCTCCAATTTGGTTGTTGAAAATTTTTTCTGACCATATTGAATTAAAAAAAAAATTTAAACAAATTTATTCAATTTAAACAAGCTACCATTTAAACATATTTTGAATGTACAGGGTGTTCGTTTTATTAGTGATACGACACCTAACTTTCGTTTTTTAAATGCAACACCCTGTATATTTTTGGATTCTACATTTAAAAAAAAGTAACATAAATTTAAAATTAATTCACTTTTATGTATACTTTTGTTTAAACTTTGTTTTTAGTTTAAAAAAAAAATTAGGTTAGGTTAGTTTATTGAATTTAAAAAATTGTTTAAACAAAAGTATAAATGAATTTATTAAAAAAAAAAGGATTGGCTTTTGTTAGAACTCTTTAATATTTATAAAAAGTTAATTATAACTTATCTTTATTGCCGATCTTAAAGAATAAAAATATACAGGTTGTTGCATTTAAAAAACAAAAGTTAGGTGCCGTATCACTAATAAAACGAACACCCTGTATACCGGGTGGAAACGAAACACGTGTCACCTTTATAACTTCTTTATTTAAGAAAATAAAAATTTGAAATTTGACTATGTTGTATGATTCAAGGAAACACATTTTAGACACTAAAAATTTTTTCAATGTGACTTCTGGTTTTACCGGAAGTGACATCAACTTTATTTTTTTAAATATAACACCCATTTTTTTTTGTTCAAAATATGAAATTATTTTATAAAAAGAATATGTTTGTGATAATTTTTTTAACTTTTTTGAAATTTTGAAAAAGAAAATTTTTTTTTCTTTATCCGAAGTTGATAGAAACTACCAAAACTCATTCCAAATAATACAAATACCTAAGGAAAATTGTATTTTGTAAAATTGTTTAAGCAGTTTTTGAGTTATTAATTTATGATTTTTTTTGAGTAACGTTTTTACAAATAACTCTTTTTTTTTAATGGAAAGATGCCGGGTCACTTGGTTTTTCAAAAAGAAGATTTTAATACGATTATTTTGGTATCCCATGTGTAGGGTGTAATCAATTTACTTGAGCCAGCTTTTCATATTTTTAATACTCGGGATTTTTCAAAATTTAAAAAAAAAATAAAAAATTTATTACAAACTTTTCTAAAATAGTGTTAAAAAAATTATGTGTTACATTTAAAAAAATAAAGTTGATGTCACTTCCGGTAATACCGGAAATTATATTGAAAAATTTTTTAGTGAATAAAATGTGTTTTCTTGAACCGTACAACATAGTCAAATTTCAAATTTTTATTTTCATAAATAAAGAAGTTATAGACGTGTTTCGTTTCCACCCGGTATTAAAAATATGTTTAATTGGTAGCTTCTTTAAATTGAATAAACTTTTGTTTAAACTTTTTTTTTAATTCAATATGGTTCAAAAAATATTTAGGTGTTTCCATTTTTTTGGAGGACCCTGTATGGATAAAATGAAATATACAATATACCGGGTGGAAATGAAAACCGGGTCACCTCTATAACTTTTTTTATTTATGAATAGAAAAATTTGAAATTTCACTATGTTCTATGGTTCAAAAAAACAAATTTTATGTGCATTTTTTATTTTCGAAATCACTTCCGGTTTCACCGGAAACACCATGAACTTTGTTTTTTTAAATGTAACATCCCATATTTTTATTCATTTCTTAAAATACTTTTAAAAAAGAAGTATTTTTGAGATATTAGTTTTTATTTTTTTTGTAAAAAAATTTTTTTTCAAAAAAAAATGGTTTTCGAAGTCGGTGAAAAGTACCAAAACTAATTCTAAATAATTCAAATACCTAAATAAAATTGTAATTTGAAAAAAAATTTAAGTGGTGTTTGAACTATTAATTTTTAAACTTACTTAATGAAGATTTTATCAAATATCTCACTTTTTTTAAATGCAATGATGTCGGGTCATTCGACTTTTTAAAAAGGGGATTTTATAACGATTATTTATTTTATGTATTTGAATTGTTTAGAATTAGTTTTGGTAATTTTCACCGACTTCGAAAACCTTTTTTTTTTGAAAAAAAATTTTTTTTCGCAAAAAATAAAAACTAATATTTCAAAAATACTTCTTTTTTAAAAGTATTTTAAGCCATGAATAAAAATATGGGATGCTACATTTAAAAAAACAAAGTTCATGGTGTTTCCGGTGAAACCGGAAGTGATTTCGAAAATAAAAAATGCACATAAAATTTGTTTTTTTGAACCATAGAACATAGCCAAATTTCAAATTTTTTTATTCATAAATAAAAAAGTTATCGAGGTGACCCGGTTTTCATTTCCACCCGGTATACAGTGTGTCCCAAGTCCCAACAACCTACGCAAAATTCATAAGGACACTTGAATTTTTCCGCAAAAGCAAATAAGTTTTAAATGAAATTTTTAAATACCTAAAAAGTTTTTGACTGTTTTATGCTTTCTTTTTCCATCCAACACTATTTAAAAAATTCTAGGATTAGTCAAAGTTTTACTAATTGAGCATCCAGTATTCAAAAGCACGTATACAAAATTTCGTTAAAAAATCTGTACTGCTTTGGCTGCAATAAAAAAAATTCTATTTTAAAAAATCAACTTGGGAGGCTTATAACTGCCCAGGGGTTAATTTTTGTATACAGGGTGTCTCGAAATTAAGCTACCAAACTTTAGGAGGCGATTCTACAACTAATTTTAAGAAAAAAACTTCCTATAAACATGTGTCCGATTTCGCTTCCTAAGAGAGCTACAGCCCTTTAAATATTGTGACTAAAACTAGGTTTTTTTCATTTATTTGAAAACGGTTGGTAATAAAGATTTAAAATTTGGTGTGAAGACTAATACGTTTAAGATATAATTTCTCAATTTTTTTCAGATTTTTTGAAAGGTCTGAAATTTTTTGAAATTTTTTGAAAGCTTTCAAAAAATCTGAAAAAAATTGAGAAATTATATCTTAAACGTAGTAGTCTTCACACCAAATTTCAAATCTTTATTACCAACCATTTTCAAATAAATGACAAAAAACGTAGTTTTAGTCACAATAGTTAAAGGGCTGTAGCTCCCTTAAGAAGCTAAATCGGACACATGTTTATAGGAAGTTTTTTTCTTAAAATTAGTTGTAGAATCGCCTTCTAAAATTTGGCCGCTTAATTTCGGAACACCCTGTATAGATAAATAGGGTCATATCAACTTATTTTTAGATCTACTACCTCCAGTTAATCGTTGTCGGTCGAATTTTGGGACACCCTGTATATTCGCATTCGCGATTTATTTTATAATGCTGTCGCTACAGCAAAAATAGGCCTATAATGGGTCGACAATCGACAAGTGTGGCCAAATTTTTCTTTTACATGTAAGTACAACATTAAAAAAATAAAAAAAAAATCCTGAACTCCCGGTACTTCTATCCGTGCCTGAGGTGGAAGTCTGTAAGCTATACGATACTTTTCGTACAACGAAAAAAATCGTTTGTTTACTAAGTTGCTTGGTGACCGATTTTCTATCACCCTTCCTTATGCACATTTTGTATTTGTTGAAAGAAGACAAAATGCGTTACCTTAGCAACATATTCAACAAACGATATTTTCGTTGTACGAAAACAATCGTTTAGCTTACAGACTTCCACCTCTGGACCAAAAATCGGCTGAATAGTTTTTTTTTTAAATTTCGAGTACAAATTCGGCCTTGGAGAGCGCATTTTTGATACCACACGAACCAGTTTCGCATATTTTGATAGAGGAAAGTATTCTGCAAAATGTAAACCATAAAATATGTCTTAATCGGCCAAGTGGTTTGGTCAAAATTAATTATTTTTCGATTAATCAAAAATTTCGTAGCAATTTTCAGTCAAAAAGTGACGTTTTTGGGCCACAACTTCTAAACGAAAGGAGATAAAGAAACGAATCTCTTTTTGTGTTAAGTTCACGCGAAGACCTTCAAAATAAGCCGTCATTTGTTAAAATCTAAAGTTTTGACCGTGGTAAAAATTTGAAAATACTGTAGTAATACTTCTAATCAAACTGCACTTCTAGGTCCATACTTTTGCCACCAGAGGTTTTATTTTTTGGTATTATTTGTTTTCTTCCAAGGATGTGATCAATTTCCCAGCTCTTACAAGATTTGGAGTCAAGCTAAGCAATCTCCCTCTTGCGGCCGGCGCTGAACTAATGAAATGACGACATAAGTGGGTTAGTTGCTATATGATTGTTAGTTGATGGTTCGTTGTAATCAAATTGAGACCGTACATTGAGAGTAATCTCTTCAAATTGATTTTGAAACAAGTGACACTTAAATTGAAAAAGTGATTCAATTTTTTAGTTTAAGTGTAGCTTGGAGCTTAAGCTTCTACTGTGCAACCAGAGCTTAAATTTGGTTAAAAAAATTGATCGATTGTGATTGTAATTTGATTTGTATTCGCTCGTTGAAAACTACTTAAATTCCAATTTCCTGTAATCAATTTTGCGATTGAGTTACTGAAAAATATGAAGATTAAATTGATCGACGCGGGAATAGGACTTATGTGGATGTGTGTACATAATATTAAGTGAATTCCTCCATCCCAGGAGAGGCGCCATCCTCTTAATCTCCCGAGGCTCGCACGAACGCCAAATAATCGATGACCTATAAAATATCAAATTCACTCCAATTCCGGCAATTTCTTAATGGCACTTCCGTAAATGGTCCATGGGCATGTCGCAAATCTTGCAATTAAAACCGCAATTCTCATCTAATTTCCAAGTAATTGCCAGAAGCCAGAAAAGGAAAAGTATCTTAATTAGATGAAAAAATGGTTAGACGAATTGAAGGCTTAATTATACCTACAGCGGTCCTCTTTTATGAAGATTAATTTTTTAACTCTAATGAGTTTATTTTTAACTAGCCTGGGAGTTTAATTAATATTCTATTCAAGATTTTTTAGGACCTTCAAAACTTATTAAAATAAGAGTTCATTCATTACTTCTTTATCCTAAGCTACGCCATTTTTAATGACGTCACTATTACTCTGCTATTTTATATTTTTGGTAGCCATCTTGAGTATCATTAGTCGTGTCTGTGAACATAATCAGTTCAAATAAATGGGTTGTTCATTACTTCCGAAGCACTTCGAATGAATTGAACGATTTTTCCCCAACCACTTTCTCCTAAGTGCTCTTCCTGTAGAGAGATCTAACCTAACTTTAAGAATGTCATTTGTCATTTTTTAATTGAATTTACCAATAAGCTCTTCTTTTTATATGAATCAGTTCACGTTGGATAACCTTTCTAAGTGAACTTGAGCTGAAACAGATATGAACCAGAGTTGTAAAAAACAACTATTTGAATGAATCAGTTCATGTTTGATCATCTTTTTAACTGAACTTGAACTGAAAGAGAAATAAACCAGAGTTATAAAAACACTATTTTGTCTGCTCTTTTTTCTCGATCACTTGGAATGCATTATCTGATTTTCTTCTTCCCTTTCCCATAAGTACTCTTGCTTTAGAGGGGGATCACTTGTTCAGTTAGTTCACACAGACTCTTATTTTTGCATTTGAAAGACAAGGACAGAATGATAAAATTCGTATACATATACAAGGTGAGTCAGACTACTCGTAACAGCCTTTTATCTCGAAAACAGTTTGTCGCACATAGATAGAATAAAATTTATAATTACCAAAATGAACCCAAAGAATCCATTGGTGCACTTATTATTTTCCGGAACAAACCGGAAGTGCCCGGAACCGGAGGTAACTTTGATTTCTTAAATGGCAACATAGGTCGAGTATGGTATCGTTTGAAAGGTCTTTTAAAAAGAAACAACTTTTATTAAAATATTTTTTTAATATCTTGCATAATTAACAAATTAAACGAAAAAAAAATATGCAAAAAGTGACCATTGGTCTCTTAAAGGGAAAAATTAAATCGTTTCCATCATCGGCAAATGGGCAAGAGAGATTTTTTTAAATAGAAACTCTTTATTGCAGTTATTATCGCTTTATTCGTTAAAAATAATCAACTTTTTTTTATTTTTTGAATTAAGGAAAATACATAACCTAAAAAAGTTGATTATTTTTAAAAAGCGAAACGAAAAATGCAAAAGTTACAAGTTTCCATTTAAAATTCATAATTGCCTCTACCCTTATAGAGGATGATGGTGGTGTTTTAATTTTTCCATAATTTAAGAAACCATTTGTCACTTGTTTGCTTATGTTTTTTCGTGTAATTTGTTAATTATTCAAGATATTAAAAAAATATTTTAATAAAAGTTGTTTCTTTTTAAAAGACCTTTCAAACGATACCATACTCGACCTATGTTGCCATTTAAAAAATCAAAGTTGCCTCCGGTTCAGGGCACTTCCGGTTTGTTCCGGAAAATAATAAGTGCACCAATGGATTCTTTGGGTTCACTTTGGTAATTAAAATTTTTATTCTATCTATGTGTGACAAACTGTTTTCGAGATAAAAGGATATTATGGATGGTCTGACTCACCCTGTATATTGTGTCGTGTGGTTCAAGTATATATACCCCAAAAACACAACTTTTATGATGCCAATGTGCAAAAACTTCCCAAGTTTAACTATTAGAATATCTATAATCTTAGACTCTAAGCTGTAATCTTTATTATCTATTACTCCGACGTATTGAATTTTGATAGCAACCTTACTATTTTACAATTTTCCAATTTTGGATGTTGCTGATGTAGATTGTCCATCATATTCAATTCATATAATATACAGGGTGATGATAAATTTTGGAACAAAATTCGTAATTGACGTATTTAATTTTTTTAAGAAAATAAGATTTTTTTATTCAAAAATTTGTTTATAAATGTAGGCCCTTTTTTATATTGTCGTTTAAGTGACATGAATATCTATCAAAAATGAGTAAAAAAAGTGGGGGGTTCCTTTCAAAAAGTCGATGATGACGTCATTGCTAATTCACCAGTGACATCATTAATATTTTTTTAAATCAAGAGATGGCATTTAAAAAATTAAAATTGACCTGTCTGAGCAATTTTCTCAAAAAAATTAAATATGGCAGTTAAGAATTTTGTTCCAATCTTCATCATCATCCTGTATAATATGAAAAAAGTATTTTCTACTCCACTATATTGTATCTTACTGATTTCGTTGATATTCTGCCTTAAATTTATTTTATATTAAAATAGCTTTGTTCCAACTACGGGTTTTCTAACGGCTAACGGTCACAAAACCATAGCAAAACTGATTGGATATGCGCTTGGGCTAACTCTTTAAAGTCCAAGGTTTATCTTAGCGTTTGTTGGTACTATTTTATATACAACGTTAGGTACATGTCACCTAAACCTATGAAAGGTAACTTTTTCTTGCCGTCTACCAAAGTTACTGATCACAGTCTCATGAAAAATTGGAACATAAACTTGACGGTGACGGTTCACGTTTCTGGTGGAACGCTTTTATGCATTAAGGTGATACGGAGTCAAATGTTGAAAAACCGACGTTTTTACCTTTCATGATTTTTTTAAAAGTGTTTCGAATTGGAAAATCAAAAAAATAAGAAAATACCAAACTAACTTAAGAATTTTACTTTCATTTATAATTTTTGTTATTTATGTATCTACAATTACATTTGTGTAATTTTGCAAGAAAAACTTCTATATTTATATTTTAATTTTTGCAAAACTATGCTCGTATAAATCTAGATAAATGAAAAATAAAAATTGCATATAAAAGTGCAATTCTTACTTAAGTTCGGTATTTAGAAAAAAAATACAATTTAAATGATGTAACACACATTGTTCTTTTATTTTAGATAAAAAAAATTTAAAAAAAACTTTTTAATTATTTATTTAGAAAATCAAGTTGGCATAAAATAACAAAAGAATAACTTTGTTATTTTATTTAAAAATAAACAGATTTTTATTTTATGGCAACTTGATTTTGTAAATAACAATTTAATATTTTCTTCAATGTTTTTTTATCTAAAATAAAAGAACAATGTATGTTACATCATTTAAATTGTATTTTTTTTTCTCTATCCAATGGTATAAAAATCAAATATCGCGCTCATAAGAAAATCAAAAGTTGGTTTAAAATAAATGAAATCTAGTTAACCTAAAATTTTTTTCTTAAGACCAATCCATAGAGAATGTCAAATGATGTAAAACTGCCAAATTGCAATCGAAAAAGTTAAGCGATTACAAAAATATGGAAGGAAAACGAAAATACGAAATTTCAGATTTTTCATGATATTTCAGGACTAGAGCAAGATATCTCGGATTTCTAAATAGATTCTAAAGGAGTTTGAAAAGGGGTTACTTTTTTCTAATTTAAGCAACTTTGTAACTATTAAGGTTCACAAGATCCCAATGGTGTGCACCGTAAGAGTGACCACCCTGTATATCAAATTTGCAAATTCATCATGATTTTTTATAACAATTTGGATTTTTTGCCATTTTGGAAATCTTTCATTTCTTCCTATTCTTCAATTTTCGTTTTTATTCTGATAACTTCGACCTAACACCGCACCGGTTTTAAAAATATGTGATATCACAAGCATTCACGTTCATATTTTTGTTCTGAATTTTATTTAACTGGACCTTTCTACAAATTTCGTGCAATGTTTTAGATAAACCAAGTTTTACGAAATTCATAATAAAAATGTAGTTTGTAGAATAGTAATTACTTTAGGTACTGATGTACAAGTAAATTTGCGTCGGTTCGATTTACGCCGATCCACAATTACGCCGTGCGATTTTCCGAGTTAGTTTTCGTTTTGTAGTTTCATTATGGACGACAATAGTGATTCAGAACCCAAACATTGTGCGAAAAAAGCACAAAAAATGTGTGTTCACTTTACGCCGGGACCCCGGCGTAAAACGACGTTTACCTGTATTTTAAGGCTTCTGTGACGCTTGGGAGGTTGTAACATTTTTCTGTTCGTTGAGTCTATGGTCATATTCGTACATTTCCGACTTAAATCGGGTACAATCGAGTATACTTTCTACTTCTAAGGAGAAGAAATACAATATTATTTCAATAAATTTCGACGTTTGAAAAAAAAGTAGCATGTTTAATTTGGAGTAAAAGAAGTTTTTGTGGCTCACCACACCTAATAAAACAATATAGTATTGTTTTCTACAATAGTTAAAAATTAGATGTAATGAAATCAAGGAAAACTGTAATAAAGTAGTTTTAGTTTCCTTTCTTTCTCAAAGTATGAATTTGAACGTATTACGAACAGTAACCAGATACCTGCGGGATAAATTATTATGTAAATAACATTTAATAGCTTGTTTATTAGTCGCGCTGCATTAATTCGATTCCATTTAATCCGCCAAGATCCATGATGCAATTTGTTAATCTTAATCCAAACAAATTGGAGCCGGATTTCCAGCGGTAACTAATTGAGTGAAAATTAATCAAATATAAAAATCATCCCCTTATCTCGTTATTATTAATGGTGTTTTACAACTTAAATGAAGTGCGGTGTCGGAAACTGCACTTAGAATTTCTTGATTGAAGGTAGTGGATGGAGGAAACTACGGCGGAATTTAGAATCTGGACTAATTACTAACCGCCCCCAGACACTGCTCCCTTTAGAACACGCGCCTTTAATACCGCTTTATGTTCTAGGTGCGGTTGTAACCAATTTAATTTGCAAACTACCTTCCACCTTAATTTATTAAACAACCTATTAATTCTCTGCTTTTTGTTTTAGTTTAAATTGGAAAGAGTTTTGGGAGTTACAGTCAAGAATAATGCTAGCCTAGCCTCGGATCCAAACACACAATTAATTGCCTACCCTGCAGGGTATGTATATAATTTTAGGATAACTTTTCTTATTCCCACACCCACGTTCTATACTCAAACCACTAAAGTGCCAATTTTATATCCTCCACAAAAATTATTACTGGTTTTTGTGAAACCAACAAAAATTGGTAAAAACTGGTAAGCGTAGAAGAGTAAGTCTTCTATGGAAACTGCTGCAAAATCAAACCCATTTCCCATTTGATTCTTCTTGAAGGACCAAGGAACGTTAACGTTGAATGATGAATGAAGAGCTTGGATACGTTATAATGAATAAAGAGTGATGAATCAAAAATTTCTTCGCTCTTGACTATTTTTTTAAACTGCAAAAAACTAAAACTATTTCAGAAAGGATCAATTGTATTTCAGAAAGAATGAATTGTATTTCGGAAAGGATCACTTGTATTTCAGAGTCATTAATTGTATTTCAGAAAAATCAATTTACATTCAGAAAGGACCAATTGTAAAAAATGAGGATCCAAGAGTTTTTGGCGGTGATTGTGCACGTGAACCACAACAGATAGGTACATACAATTCTTCAAAAATGTGCTTTGGCCATTTAAGAATACACCAGTAACAATATTAAGATTTGGTCCTTATTCACCAATGTTAAACCCTAATAATTTCTAAATTCTAAGATTGAAGCAGTATTAAAGCCCAGAGAGTTCCTAAATATGAACGAATGTCAATGATCCTAAAACTAAAGTTTCTGAAAATCTATGAAAATATCTGGATACATTTTGGAAGACGCCTGAAGGTACCTAACTATCTCCGAATGTCACTGAATGTAACTGAAAATCGCTAATAACACCGATATTTGTTTAAAACGATTACCCTAAAACTAACATATTCCGAACATCAATGAATGTGTCTGGACGTGACTGAATATTTTCGAACATGCCTGAAACACACTGGAGTACCTTCGAATATTACTGAATGTGTCTGAACATGGCTGAATATCATCGATACTAGTTTAAAATGATGATTGTACAACCGTATCACTTTCCGAACATCAACGAATGTGTGTGGATGCGTCTAAACATTTTTGAAGGTTTGCGACTATCTCCGAATATGACTGAATGTATCTGAACATCGCTGAATAACACCGATACTTTTTAAAAATGATTATTCTGAAACTGTAACATATTCAATGAATGACTGAATACTTCGGAACACGCCTGAAACACTTAAGTATCTCCGAATATGATTGAATTTGTCCGAACATGGCTGAATATCACTGATACTAGTTTAAAATGATCACTGTACAACCGCATCACTTTCCGAACATCAACGAATGTGTGTGGATGCGTCTAAACATTTTTGAAGGTCCGCGATTATCTCCGAATATGACTGAATGTATCTGAACATCGCTAAATAACACCGATACTTTTTAAAAATGATTACTCTGAAACTGTAACATATTCAATGAATGACTGAATACTTCGGAACACGCTTGAATCACACTTGAGTATCTCTGAATATGATTGAATGTGTCTGAACATGGCTGAATATCACCGATACTAGTTTAAAATGATGACTGTACAACCGCATCACTTTCCGAACATCAACGAATGTGTGTGGATGCGTCTAAACATTTTTTAAGGTCCGCGACTATCTCCGAATATGACTGAATGTATCTGAACATCGCTGAATAACACCGATACTTTTTAAAAATGATTACTCTGAAACTGTAACATATTCAATGAATGACTGAATACTTCGGAACACGCTTGAATCACACTTGAGTATCTCTGAATATGATTGAATGTGTCTGAACATGGCTGAATATCACCGATACTAGTTTAAAATGATGACTGTACAACCGCATCACTTTCCGAACATCAACGAATGTGTGTGGATGCGTCTAAACATTTTTGAAGGTCCGCGACTAGCTCCGAATATGACTGAATGTATCTGAACATCGCTGAATAACACCGATACTTTTTAAAAATGATTACTCTGAAACTGTAACATATTCAATGAATGGCTGAATACTTCGGAACACGCTTGAATCACACTTGAGTATCTCTGAATATGATTGAATGTGTCCGAACATGTCTGAATATCACCGATACTAGTTTAAAATGATTACTGTACAACCGCATCACTTTCCGAACATCGACGAATGTGTGTGGATGCGTCTAAACATTTTTGAAGGTCCGCGACTATCTCCGAATATGACTGAATGTATCCGAACATCGCTGAATAACACCGATACTTTTTAAAAATGATTATTCTGAAACTGTTACATATTCAATGAATGACTGAATACTTCGGAACACGCCTGAAGCACACTTGAGTATCTCCGAATATGATTGAATGTGTCTGAACATGGCTGAATATCACCGATACTAGTTTTAAATGATGACTGTACAACCGCATCACTTTCCGAACATCAACGAATGTGTGTGGATGCGTCTAAACATTTTTGAAGGTCCGCGATTATCTCCGAATATGACTGAATGTATCTGAACATCGCTAAATAACACCGATACTTTTTAAAAATGATTACTCTGAAACTGTAACATATTCAATGAATGACTGAATACTTCGGAACACGCTTGAATCACACTTGAGTATCTCTGAATATGATTGAATGTGTCTGAACATGGCTGAATATCATCGATACTAGTTTAACTTAATGACGTTACAATCGTAACATGTTCGGAACATCATCGAATGTGTGTGGACGCTTCTAAACATTTTTTAAGATACCCGAAGGTGCACGAAGGTGTTCCGAAGTGACTGAATATATTTGAATAGCACCGATACTTATTTGAAATGATTGCTAAAACTGTAACACATTCCGAATATCAATGAATGTGTCTGGACGTGACTGAATATTTCTGAACATGTCTAAAGCACACTTGAATATCTCCGAATAAGTCCGAATGCTTCCAAATATTTCCGAAGATATGTGAAGGTGTTTGATTACCTTCGAAGTTGTCTGAATGTGTCTGAACATGGCTGAAACGTCTTCAGAAACCAAAACGATGCCAAAAATGCATTCAATGAATGAAAATATTTCAGGCAGAAACAATTCTAATACTCCATTAAAAAGTCATTAAATGTAGGTTTTTAATGTTTTTGAAAAAGTTTTAATTAAAATGATTTAGAATTATCAGGGTGTGAAAATCGCCCTCTGAACCTAGCTGTTGGTATTGATGATTTCTGAAATTGAATTGATCTTTTCTGAAATTCAACTGGAAAAGGTTTAGTACCAAAAAACGGTAGTAAAGCTATGATTTGAAATACGTGTAATTATTTTAACAGTTTTCCTGTTTCATAAAATTCATTAAAACGTAATGAAAAAAAGTGGAAACTGTAATGATGCTGTAAATATTGTTTAATTAATTTTACGATGTAAACCAACTGGTTTAGGTTTATATGCGTTTGAATTATTTCCGGAAATTACCGCCATTGCGGTACATTATATGTGTTTTAAGGCCATCTTCCTACCTTTCATCGTGTCATTATCTTGACTAATCACTAAAATTACTCGTCATCATTCGAAGAGCATTTAGAAAGCCATTTTAAGGGCAAAAATATTGCAAGTTTCGAAAAATCATATATCAATTAATTTTAAAAGTACCGATTAATTAATTGATTTTATCAATATCATCTTTGAAATTTCCGTATTGTTTCCTACTTTTACAAGGAACATACATTCTCTTCAAAAAAGCTAATTAACCTTTCATATGCAGTTTATGAATGGTGACCCAGAGAAGCTAAAAACAATTTTCTTTAATTGAAACAAACGGTCGCCTAGTTATGCAACGAACCGGTTCGTAATTTGCATACACAATATTTATCACGCACAAGTGCCGTTTAATAAACAGCCATTTTATTTAAGTTTTTTCGAAGATAAAATTTATGCTGGTGCGAATAATCAACAATTTCACAACGCGCATGCTAAATATCTTAAGTAAATCTTTAGTGAACCGCGAGAATTTTCCGCACTCCTGAATTCACGCTATTTGGAAAAAGGGAAAAAAGTAGACCATTTCGTGGGAGGAGACGGTGGTAAATGTAGCTTGACCAGAAAAATCGACCATCCGACTACTAAATATTGAAAACTACTCGTAATTAATTTCTTGATGAGTTTAATAAACCTAAATGAAAAAAAAAAGAAAATTGATTAACTCAAACAATCATTAAGCTCATTGTTTTATTTTATTTGTAAAGATAAGTCAAGGTAAATAATTATTTTTATAATCAATCCATTTTAATTATTTATACTAATATTATGATGTTTTGATACAAACGTTTGCCTATTTTACAACTCATTAACCTTGTTGATAAAATGTTGTGATTTTAAGAAGCGCCTACATAGTCACCTTGCCTTGAACATTTAAAAACTAAAATTTCGCGCATAATTTGCATAAAATTCATAATTAAAATCACATAAATATTTTGTAAACAAATAACGGTTAGTTTATTTTCCAAAATTTACATTGACATTTAAATAATTCTCTCGTTTTTCAATAAATAAAGTTTACCAGAACTATAAATTATTTATAAATAATTTAATCAAATATGCAGTTGTAATAAATTAAGCTAAAAATATTCCAAATGATTCCAGAATTATTAAAATCTAAAACTTGGTTATTAAAGTAAATTTACTAATTTAACCAAAGTTTTATATTTTTTTGGAAAGGGCTTTAAATCAGTTTTTAGCCAAAAAAGAATATTTTTTTTACTTTTGGTTTTTGAGTTCTGAACAAACATGTTTCGAGTCAAATTTAGGCCAGAAACAAGTTGATTGCTCGAAAACAAAAACTTTTTTCGTCAGATTTTTAAAATTTCGGTTGCATCGTGAGGAGGGATGTTGATTCTAAGTGGGGTTCGAATTTCAAATTTTTTGAGGCACCCTAAGATTTTAAAAAAAATTTCCGAGTCGGTCGATTTTTCTTGCTGTTTTTTTCGGTTTTCGTCGGCGTCAACTTTGAAAAATCGCACCTTCGTCCGGTTTAAAGGAAAGCAACGGAATTTGGCCCATTTTATCTTCACATACAGAGGATTAATCGGTATAATTTTTGAGTTTCCAGGCGCAACGGTGTGGCGTCAAAAAAATCCCGAGTGAAATTTTCAAAAAGTTAGCACAAACGCGCGCTATGTTTTATACCTATGCGGTTTCCAAATTTTTAAAATTTTCTCAATTTCACATGAGATTATCAAATAAGAATAATTTATTTAGTGCATAGGGAATTTTTAAATTTTGCGGCAAAAATAAGCAAAATTTCCGCTTGGAGCCAAAATTGCGGTCAGAAATTGTTCACTTTTCACAAAATAATTAATATCTTCGAAGCTATTGCCACCACCGGAATGATTAATTGCTTAAAATTCGCACCGTCACCTTCTCCATCAAATTCCGTGAAATTTTTAATTTTCGCTTTAAAATTGCGCGGTCCAGGGCCGAATTTGTACCAAAATGTTGCCAAAACTGCGAATTTTTTCCAAAGAAACTATTTAACCGATTTTGACCAAATATATTTTAAAATGCGTCTATCTCGGGTGTTTACCTTTGGTAAAAATTTTAAATCGCTAACTTTTATAGTTTTCGAGAAAAACAATAAAAACCGATTCCCATGAAAAATCTTAACAATTTTTTTTCGATTTTTTTCAAAATCGACCCCACAAATGAAAGATATTAGAAAATGGATGAAATGTAGGAGCTCACTTGCCGCCAACACCCCCAAAAAAATTTTTTTACATAAAAAAAAAATCAAAAAAATTTTAGGTAATGTACCTTAAAAAATAATTCAATTTTAAAAAATTCATAACTTTTGAATAAAAAGTCGTAGCGACTTGAATTTTTTTTATTTTTTTTCTTCTTTCTTTAGACTACAACTTTGACTTATTAACTTTCAAATTTTAAATTTGAAACGCAACACACTTTTTAAAATCTAAAACCTGTAAAATTTATTTTTTTTTTTGTTTAAAGATGCACAACAGTTTTTTTGAATACGACTACGGGTCGCCAGGAAAACCACATAATAAACACCTCCAAAAAAACCATCACAGCACTAGCGTTTTCATCATGTGGACGCTACTTAGTCACAGGTAATAATTTTAAAAATAGGTCCAGAAAATGGATTAAAACCACTCAATATTATTTATTGCTCAAAAATTTTTTAATAAAGTATTACAGATTTCAGATAGTATTTTTTGCACCTATTTTTTACCCCTGTTTATTTTTGTTAAACTCATATCGCTTCTTCGAGAATAAATTAATTTCCAGCATTTTTATTCGTTGTGTACTTTTTAATATTAGGCACTTTCTCGATGATTTTAGGTGAAAGTGGACACCAACCTGCCGTAAGAGTATGGGACCTACAAATAACCTCAGATCCTGGACCACAAAACCCACAAGTAGCTGAATTTTTTGGGCACAAATTTGGTATAAACTGCGTGGTGAGTCAATATTGCCCTTCAAAATATTTAGCGTAATCTAAATTAAATATCTTTAATATTTATCTTCTTTTAGGCATTTTCTCCTACGAATAAATATGTAGTAAGTGTCGGTTCGATGCATGACATGGTTGTGAATGTATGGGATTGGAAGGCAAACACAAAATTGGCGAGTAATAAAGTTAGTACAAAAGTAAAGTCAATATCGTTTGCTGAAAATGGTAGTTATTTCGTCACTGCAGGTAACCGACACGTAAAGTTTTGGTACCTGGAAAATCAACAAAATAAGGTAATTAAATTCTTTCAACCTAAAACAACTTTATTACAAGCGTTTTTTCTTTTTTAGTTTTTTAAAGAAGTCATACCCCTAATTGGTCGTTCAGCCATTTTATGCCAAGTACGTAATAATTATTTCTGTGATGTGGCGTGTGGTAAAGGAGAATTTGCCAATAATACATATATTATAACACGCTCAGGACTGCTTTGTGAATTGAATAATCGTAGGTTTCTAGAAAAATGGGTTGAATTACGAGTAAGTACTTACTAAAATAATTCCAATATTTATTAACACCTCAATTATTTTAGACTAATAAAGCGAATTGTATAACTATAGGAGAAAATTTAATATTTGTTGGTTGTGCTGAAGGAATTGTTCGTTGTTTTAATCCTCACACGTTAAATTACATAACAACTTTACCAAGAACGCATTATTTAGGTGTAGATGTTGCTCTTGGATTAAGTATATCGTAAGTAACTATTAAACTTTTTAACTCAATAATTACTGGATTTTTTTTAAAGACATTTATCATCAGTTCCTCCGGATGCTAAATATCCTGACGTTATCGCAGTTACCTATGATGAAATTGGTCATAAAGTATCTTGTGTTTATCATGACCACTCAATTTATGTTTGGGATGTAAAAAATATTAGGAGGGTAAGTATTTTTCACAATATTAAAAAAAATTTATTAAAGTTTTTTTTATTAAGGTTGGTACATCACATTCGTTTCTTTACCATTCCGGTTGTATCTGGGGTGTTGAAATGGCACCTTCGAATAGTCCTTTACCTGACGGAACTTTCTTAACTTGTAGTTCAGATGACACAATACGAGCTTGGGCGCTTGAAGCACTAAATGAAAATACATCACGAGGAATTTATAAACGAAATATTTATAGCAACGTAAGTGTTGAGATTTAATAATTTACTTTACAGTTTTCTTTAATTATAAATTTATAGGAATTAATTAAAGTAGTATACATCGATAGCGATTTAAAATATCTGAAAGATTTGGATACATCCATGGGAAATGTAGGAAATAGTAATAAACAACAAGATAATCCAATGGAAGAAAGAAGTGGAGTTCGATCCATTCGATTAAGTCCTGATGGAAAATATCTTGCTTCAGGAAGTCGAATAGGTTTGCCAAATTATTATTTCTTTTAACTTTTTTATATTTTACCAATAATTTTTTGCATTAGGTGATATAAGAATTCATGATACAATCACAATGACGGAACAAGTGAAATTAGAAGCGCACGATGCTGAAGTTCTTTGTTTAGAGTTTAGCAATTCAACAAAACCGAATGGTGAGCACAAATTTTTAGCGAGCACCAGTCGAGACAGGCTTGTTCATATATTTGAGGCTGAAAAAAACTTTGAGTTAGTACAAACGTTAGATGATCACAGCTCATCAATCACAGCCGTTAGATTTGCTTCAACACCTGATGGAAACTTGCAAATGATAACGTGTTCGGCTGATAAAAGTATTATTTTTAGAACTTTAGTAAATGTAAGTTATTTAATTAAACATCCCTATTGTTTTTAATTAGTTATTTTAAATAGAATTCTTATGAACCTCCTCAATTCCAAAGAAGAAATATAGCTACAGGAAAAACGACTTTATTTGACATGGAGGTGGATGCTAATCAAAAGCATATACTGACCGCGTGCCAAGATAGGAATATTCGTGTTTATAATGTCAATACAGGAAAACCGTCCAAATGTTTTAAAGGGAGTACGAGTGATGATGGAACTGTTATTAAAGTAGTTCTTGATAAATCAGGAACTTATTTAGCAACCTCGTGCACAGATAAAACTCTTTCAATTTATGATTATTATACTCAAGAATGCATGGCGACTATGTGTGGACATTCCGAGTTAGTAACTGGTGTACAGTTTACTAACGATTGCAAGAGACTGATTTCAACTAGTGGAGATGGGTAAGTTTCAATATTACTATTTTTATTCGTATATTTAAAGTGATACTTTCAGCTGTGTGTTTGTATGGAAAGTTCCTCACGATATGGTTGTAACGATGCATGCTAGATTAAGTCAACAAGCCATGCGTCAAGGAAAACCTATCGATAATAGGATCTTTAGTGATAGTAATGAAGAACCAAGTATAGAAGACAGTAATTACAAATTTGTTATGGAATCTTTACCGACATGGGCACAGAAACATATGTCTGGCACCACTGTACCTGAAAATAAGTCAATTAATCGAGGGCTCACTCCAAAAGGACGTTGGGCGCAAAGAGCAGAGAAAGGTGTTGACTTCAAGCCGTTATATCCTGACTCAGATTTACCTTCAAGCTCTAAAGGTAACTTATTATTTGCACAATTTCTGTTGAGTAATGGCTCCATTACTCAATCGATTTCAGTTGAATAATAAACTATTTTATTATAGGATCTGATGAATCTAAGGATAGCTCACTAGAAAATATGGATGATAAATTAAGTAAACTCAAGGTAAGTTTTCAATTAAGGATAGTTTTTACAATCAATTAATTTACTACCCATTAACTCGGTAATTTATCTAACCTAAAAATTAATTTTAGGTAAACGATTCTGAAGATCTTATTACTAACAGTCAATTAAAACAGGTTTGTTAATAATCCTTGATTGTCGCTTGAGTGAGTTAAATTTAATTATAAATTATTTTCAGAGTATTTCAAAGAGGATAGTTGCGCAGAAAATTAAAGAGGTTGGTTTTTTAATAAAACAATTTTCAAAGTAAATAATTTTGATTTTTGCAGCACTCTGAACTTAATGTGACTTATAATAGAGGCGTTGGAGAAGATTCAATGCCGCCCCTTATGCTCGAAGGTGATCCAGAATCTCTTTCACATGATGCTGATATAGATTCGGATCAGGATAATAGGTTACTTTATTATCCTTCCGAAACTGATTCAACGAGGTAATAATTAATTTATAGTTAATGGCATGTATTAATTTTGATTGATTTTAGTGGTAGTAAATTTACGGTTAATCAAATTAACCACCAGGAATCTGAGGATGATGATGAAGATGGTTCCACTCCGAGTGGAGATAATACAGATAGAAATCCTTTATCCCTATTTTCTGAAAGCTCTGAATCTCTAGAACAACTCGCGAATCGCGATAGCTTCCTAGATTCAGCTTACGTGAATTTAAACTCCTCCGATATGGAATACACAAGTAAGAATTCATCCACTATTTCGAGCATTAATTAATTACAATCATAATTTAGGTAACAAATCTTCTTTATCATCTCAATTTCATTTACGTTCGGGTAGCGCTACAAAACCACGGAATATGGCTGTGATAAAAGCCGCAAAACAAACCAAAAACGATACGGAAACTTTGAAGAAACGGGAAGAGTTAAAGAAAACTATTGTTGGAATTAAGAAAAAATTGCAAAGTGTATGTCTTTATTATAAATAAAATATTGTTAAAATATTAATTATTTTTATTTGCAGATTGGATATAAAAGTCCATTGAAAAACAGTCAATCGATAATGAATCTAACATACATCGTTCCAGAAAAAGAAAATCCGAATAAATCAGGTAATGACCCATGCAATTTGGAGTGCGTATGCCCTTACAGCCTATCTAACGACTTTTCACATTCTAACACTACTAACCCATTCAACAACCAGCTTTTTAACGATAATTACTGCAGCTTGCCGAACAGCTCATCTCTGCCCACTGATTTGCAGCTATGCGGTTGTTACATGCGCGAAATAACTAAAAACACTGCTGAAATAAAAAACTTTTCATTTTTAAGGCAGCCGCATCAGAGCGCCAAGTTAAGTAACATACTCGATGAGTGTCCAGAAAAAAGGCTGCAAGATTTATCTCTTCTAATTCATCCACGCAAATTAAAACTAGATAAAACTTTGAATAAATATAAATTACACAAAAGCTTACCAGTATCCCCAGTTAACGAAGAGTGCCGTTTGAGCGATTTTTCAGATAAACCTCCAACAGAACGAAAATCATTTAGCTACTTCATTGATATTAACGACGAAAGTACCACTGATGATGGGTTTAAAAAGATTTTTGATGATATTGAAAAGTTTTCGCAAGATTTTAGCAAGAATTACCAACAAATCGAAGATATTTTTAAAGAAAAAGGTGGTGAAGGTTTAATTAACGAAGGGGAACCAAAATTAACAAAATCACAATCGGAATATAATGTAAAATCATCAGGTTTTGTAAATGAAGCTTTTATGTACAACCAAAAGCGTGATCAAAACATCAACAAATTTAATCGCAATAAATTAATACAAGAAAGGAAGAATAAAGCGGAAATGTGGTTGAGGCAAAATAGTGGTGATTTTGTTGATTACGATACTACAATTCATGATTATGAAAATGTACAATTTTATAATCCTAATCAAGAAGAGGATGATGGTAATTTTAGTTCTGATTCACTAGAAGATTGTAGCTTCAAGTCGGCGCGTAATAAAAAATTAAAGAAAACTCTACCTAGACGTTACTGCGTTTCAAGTAATGAACTTTATAAATTACAAGCGGAAGAAAAAGAAACTGATTACTCGAAATATTTTCAAAAAGAAGTCCCACGAAGTGAGAGTTTTTATTTAAATCAAAGCAATAGAAACTCACAAGAAAGCATTTTATCTGATGATCTCTTGTATGATGATTATGCTTGCAGTAAAGCTCGCAGTTGTTGTAATAGCCTCGAAAGCGTATTATCCAATGATTCTGATTGTAAATCAGCACCTTTAGAAATCTTATTCGCATCTCATCGTACAACCCATTCACAATCACTACCAAAAGAATCACACTTATTAAACTTTAAACGCTCACAATCCTTATATAACTACTGCAAACCTCAGGTAACAATGCGTACTTCACAAACGCAAACAGATTTCGATCTACCAGAAGATAAAGTTAACAAAAAAACAAATGTAAGCTCAGATTTCAAACAAAAACTATTGAAATTCGAAAAATGTGCTCAAAATGAGAAAAAGATTTTACAATCTGAAAATGTAATGTACATCCCCAGCATGGCTTCGAAAAACCAGCAGTACAAAAGTAAATATTGTAACGTACTTAATAATAAACCTGACGTTCTCAATACGGAAAAATTTCAGGAAGCATGTAAGGAAAAAGATAAAACTCATCATTTTAGTAATATGAAAAAAAGTAAATCTTTAGAAACTTCCAGTTTAGATAGGCATTTATTAAGTAAAGGATTGCTTGAATCCGAAAAAATTTTTCATAAACCTCCTAAAGCGGTGAGAAGGCACAGTAGTAAAACAAGAAAAAAACGGTTGTCGTATGAGTATGTTAAAAAAGACGATTTGGAACCTAAAAATATTCGGAATATTGATGAAAACTCGCCGCCTAACACAATATCACGCGAGAAAACGATTGAATTTAATTACATAGAGAAAAACGTTGAGAAAGATTTAGATTGTGCCAATATTTTTACGGAATTGTTTGTAAATAAAACGGATTGTATGGATTTTAATATTGATAAGGGGTGCGAAGAAAAAATTATTTACGATAAAAAAATCAATTTTACTAAGGGTTTAAATAAAATTGAAAAACTAGATAAGGTTAATGAAGCAATTGAAGTGATTATTAATAATTTGCTCGATTTATATCACAGTGATAATAGCTTAGAATTATTCAATAAAAAGTTGCCAAGTTTCCTAATTAACGTTGATTCTTGTGCCAAAAATGTTAGTGAGAATTTTATACAGAACGATTTAAAAAACTCGGGTGAGAAAACTGATATTTGTAAGGAATTTGTAATAAATGATGGTATAAACAATAATTTTGCACGAAATGATTTAATATTTACAAACAGGAAAAATAATGTGAAAGATTTTGTTGGAAAAGATTCTGAAACTTTTGATAAGAATATTACGCAGGATTCAAGAAGTGTAGTTATGAAGAATGTTGATGAAAACTTGGATATTCGCTACTATGAAGGTGATTAGTTAGCATGTGAAGCCGTCGTAATTACCAACACTCGATGTGTTTTTATTTTGCAAAAAAAAACAAGCTGCTAAGTCCTTTTATTTTTATAATCTCCCTATCCTATTTTTTTTTATTTTAGCATGGTTTTTAAATGTGATTTATAAGAATATTGAAAGTTTTTTGAGTTAAGCCAAAGCGTCAGTAAATCTAAGCGCTTTATTTTGAAATTTGGTTGATAATTGTGTTTTTAGTCATAAAAAATAATATACTGTTTCAATAATTAATTAAAAAATAACTAAAAAAGATAATATATTTTTGTTTGCACTATTAGATAGATATTTCGACATTTGTATAACCTTTTTTATTTGTGTTTATCATAACAATTTCTTAGAATTGTACTTATTTCATCAAAGCGCTTAGATATAATTTTTTTAAGTTAAAAAGAATATTATTAACAAATGTTTTAAATGTACATACATTTTTGGGATTTTAAAGATTTCATTCCAATACAAATATTAGCATGATAGGCTTAAATTTTTGTGTCATTTAAGTGTTTCATTATTAAAAAGGCATGTTGGCTTATTGTGATGTTTGCATGTTTGCAGTTAACAAAAATGATGAGAGCCTGGACAATTCGTTACGCAGGGTATGCAGTTTGAGCGATTTAAGTGTTCAACCTGTCCCAAATGAAACTGGTGAGCCAATTTATAGCCACTATTGAATTTTATTTTTGCAAATATATTCATTTTGCTAAAATCGTGTATTTATAGCTCTGAAAAGTCGACGTTCGCCAGTAGTAAAAGATCCTTACATTTCAATGTCCCCAATGACCCGAAGCAGTTCCATGGGGGTCCTTAATAGGAAGAAAAGTGTGGAAGAAAATAAATCAAATTTAGCTCAAAGCCGACTCATGAGGCCCACCATCAGTTCACAAAATAAAACCAAAAATAATAAAAACAAAAGTATTACTTTAAGGAAAAAACTTTCACAATCCGCATGTAAGTTAAATATTTAATTTAAATTTCTCCTAAATTTTATGGGATTTATTATTAGCGAATCTACTTTCTGTTGGTTTGGAAGAAAGTTCATCAGAAGAAATTGAAGACCCACCTTTGGTAATAAAACCACCAGTTCCAAGAAGACATAGAGCGCCCAATAGTGACTCTTCGAGGAATGCTGATGTTTCCATAGAAAAACCCAAATGTAAGCAAAAATTTTATAATATAATAATAATATAATAATATAATATAATTATTATATATCTTATAATTTTATTATTAAAATTGTAGATAATCATAATCATAATTTTATAAATAAGTTTGACTCGTTTCAAGACTTAAACGGCCAAAGTAAGTTAATTAAATAAAAAACATTATTTCAAATCAAATACGTACTATTTTAGCACCGATGCAATCTCATGAAGATGCAGCTTTTAAATTAACAAAAGTGGTAACCAATGTGGTCAATATAATTGATCGATTAATTGACTCAAATGAACAGGAGCATTCGGATGTTGAGAAAAAGGACATTGTGGAAAGTTTGGAGACGTCTTTATTCACATTACTAAAACCTCTTCATAACATATTTTTTGAAAAATTGGTTCAGACCAATACTAGCATGAATATCAACCAGACAGACACGGTGAAGAAATTTAAGGATTTGCTTACAAGAGGAAATAACAACTTTGATCAAATTAGTAGGGTAAATATTATGGAGCAGTATGCAAATATTCTTTTAGAAATGATGCAGCAGAAGACTCAAGATTTCGATACTTGAACGTTATTTTCCTGCCTCTTTTAATTACGATTTTAATATGTGATGTTAATTTTAATTCAAAACAAGTTTATTTTATGGATTATTTCATGTATGATGTATATTTAACGTGATTATTTTATTTAAAAAAAAAACTAACTATTTTAATAGATATTTTGTAAATCACAATTGTAGTTTATATTTAAACAAGAAATAAAAGAATTGTTCAATATTTAATCATCAACTTTTATTTAACCCTCACATACCCACACGCACCAATTTATGAAAATTTGTTTCAAATTAACGGTTCTGCCTTTAGTTTTCAATGTAAACTTGTTTTATTTTAATAATAAAATACTGAAAGTTTTTATAATCAATATATTTATATAAATATAATATACATAGCTAAAATTGGAATAAAAAAATAAACGATATTAACAATAATTACAAAATCAGTTCATATACGATTGCTTTTATATTAAAATAATTTTTCGAAAGCTAAAATTAATACATTTTGGTCTTTTTTAAAATTACAATAACAAATTATACAAAACGAGAGGAGGTTAAACAATAAAAAAATTAAACAACAGTTCTTAAGTACGAAAAAATATTTCTTGTGTAAAAATGCTGATTTAACACTCCCGTAAACGATTTGTATACAATTCTTATAATAATAATATTGCAAGTATATTACTAAAAAAATAAGTTCATTTAATACAACAGACTTGTACATTTTTGCCTCAAAAGCAAATATTAATAAAAAAATTATTGGGGTGGTTTTGGTCGACGAGATAAAGGAATCTGCAAATGTGATAGTTTCTTCAAATTTTGATTCTTGTCATTACCATTATAAGGCTTAAACATAGTCCCTTTATAGCTTGAGTAACTCGAATCAGCTATACTTCGCCCATCTCCTTCATCACGCCTGGACATTTCAGAAAAAGGGGAAACTCGTTTAACATCAGTATCTTCACTTAATTTACTGTCACTCCTACAATTTGAAATAATAACGAGAAGTTTTTAAATAAATTCGCTTACTTACTTAATTGTTTTGGTGATTTTATTTTTTGCTTCTCGTTCTAAAATATCCGCGGTTGTTAAATCCGAGCTGTGAATTTCTTGGAGGCTTGTCTTTTCGGTAAGCCACGGTTTGTTTTTGCTTTTCTTATCTAAAGGTACATCAGAATCTTCAAGGATATTTAATGAGATTTTTTCTAACACTGATGCAGCTTCATTTACTGGAGCACTTATTTGTGATTGATTTAATAGAAGTTTCGATAAAGGTGGTGCTAATCCTAAACCTATATTACGCTCGTGATATACTTCAGATATTGAAGGCGTTAATTCTCGATTAATATGCCTTAATTGCGTCGCAAGGATAGTATCGTGTATATTTTTATTATCATCACTACACGTTACTGCTTTATCAATGGCATCAGACTTTTTAGCTTCACTTTTATCTTCAGTCGGGTTAAAGTAGAGCAAACTTTCATTTTTATTAATACCCTCCTCGTTAGGTAAACTCACCACATTACGTTTTAAAGTATTAAGAGTTATATTTTGTGGTGGATTAATCTCGCTGCGAACTGATAATCGATCAATTGTACAAATTGGATTGCGAGGTTTTTTGATGAAAACAGGCTTGCTTCGTTGGGTAAACATTTTCGCTTCCATTTTCTCAAACTCACTATCTGAACTATTTTCAAAAACACCAGGAAGCAAATTATTATAAAGGGGACTTATATCCACTAAATTCTTATTAATTCGAGGCGGAGGCATTGGAGGTTGAGCCTGTCTACGAAGAACTGTATTTAAACCATTGCTTTCCCAATCGGTTATCGAACTAGCACTGCTGGAACTGTCAGGACGGTGTGAATCCAACTTATGATCGTTTTGTGAGTATAAGTTTCTTATTCTGGAAATTAAAATAGTTTAGTTGAAGTAACTACCGTAAAACACGTGCGAAATGTGTTACTTTCCGCGCTTTTTGTGTGAAATAATAAAGTTATACGATTCAATTGGTACTTACTTGGTTTGGTGTGCTAACGAAAGTGCTAATTGATTATCAGTTTGCAAGACAACTGGAGGACTAGGCGTGAAGGCAGCATCTGATTCACCTCCTCCCGGTCGTGCCAAAATCGCAGGATTTCTAGTTTTATCTAATACTGTCAAGGGTTTATTCGCATCATTAGGAATTGCTGTATGACCATCAGGTTCACCTCTTCGCCTTTAAAAAAAATTCAAAATCAGGTTTCTTCATTTAACTTCAAATTTAATCCAGGTTTCTTACCTTACGTAACTAGTAAAAGCACCACCAAGTTTTTTAGAAGGTAAAACAGTTCTTGAAAAAAGCGGTGTGGCTCTTGGAACGATTTTGCTTAAAGTTGATGTTATTCTCGGTTTACTTAAAGGCATAACGCTCATTTCATTATCTGAATACGACATGTTATCATCGACTGATGCCAAGGACTCTAAACTACTGGAGGAATCGATGGTTAAACTTTTTGGTGCTTCTTGCGTATCTAAAAAATAATTTTTTATATTTAGTTTTTATTAATAATAATAAATTTAATTACCAAATAGTGCAAGTAAAGCTTGAAGTGTAAATTGTATATTCCTTTTATTCGCTTGTTTACTTGTTCGTAAAGTAACTTTATCTTGCCCAACATCACAAAGGTCGAAACCTAGTGAAGCTAATAGTTCATGACATCCAGGCACCCTCCACAATCTAAAAAAAATAGTTTATTTAAAAATCTGAAAATTTTTCTTCGTTTTGTACTTACCTAACATTAATAGCAATATCCAATGTATCGTTATCTAAATTCTTTGTGGAAAATTGTGCTAAAGCCGATTGAATTACAGCAATAATATCATCAGCGACTTCATAATTCGATGTGAGTTTTGAAAGAGCGTGGATTGAAGTACTTGTTAAACCTAAAGTACAAAATACAAATAATTTTTGGTCGCCCTCTGGTGGCGGAATTATAAACAAAGATTTAAAAAATAAAATAGTTCACCTAGTAACGCTTGTAAGCTAGCTGAGCACTGTGTAAGCCTTTCATCCGGATCACTTTGCGGGAAAAACACACTACTTGGAATTCCATTCGAAGCAGGCTCAAATCGAAATCCAACGGACATAAGAAGTTCTTTCCACCCAGTAATAGTTCCAACCTTAAAAGTAAAACCATAAAATATTTCCTGAATTTATATAGTAATTTACTCACTTTATTTTCAATGGATTTCTGCGTTGTGTACATGGCGTTCTTTTGTCCTCGATGAATTCTCTGCAAGCTTTTTTCAACCAAATGAAGTGTGACTCGTAAAGCATCCCTGCACTTATCAGGCATTTTAAGCAGTTCGCATAAAGCTTGACCCATCAATGCCACCTAAATAATCATTGCATTAAAAATCAATAACGGTCAAACATTTCAATTTTACCTTATTAGACATGCGGATATTCATTCCAATGAGCATAAAACCAGCCCAATTCGCAGGATGTGCAAAATGTTTTGTGTGCTGAACTGTTTGCATAGCTTCGGCTAAAGCCCTAGAATTAAAAAAATGAATTATTCTCAAACATTATTAAATTATTAGGAGTTATTACGACACGAGCCTTGAGGAAAGTACCGTAATTTCCTTCCTTGCTACTCATTTTTACCTTGCAGCTCTAGTTCCTTGTAATAAAGATGAATAAAAAGCTCTTAACAGAATCTTTGTAGCTGTATCAGGGACAGGCCATAAAGAAAGTAGTACAGCTTGAGCTCCAGCTGCTAGAAGTGCCCTAACGAGTGCCACCAAACCATCAGAAGTAGCCCAAGCATTTTGATCCCTCATATGTGAAGTACTTATCTAAAAATTTATTAATTTGAATATTTTAAATTTATTAAAAAAAAATTGTATACCACAACTAATCGTGCTGATAATTTTAGTGATAAGAGATCAACAGCACTTAAAAGAAATTCTGATAATGGGGGAAGTTCAGCACTGGTTGAAACCTCACTACCATCATCTTCTTCAGCGATTTCAGTCATGTAAATTTTTGTTGATTTTGTAGGTGTTTGTTCCAAAACCTACAATAAATCGTGAAATATTACAGTATTTATTACAACAATATACGTTTTACCTCTCCAGGACTAAGAACAATAGAAGATAACTTCCAAGAAACATGTGTAGCCAAATGTATGCATTCGGCTTCTTGTATTTGAGCCAAAACTTGCTCCTTAGTAGCCTCGCTTCCAACTAAAGCCCTGGTTTGTAACAAATCGGCAACCATGATAGCTTCATGTTCTGATTGAGGAATATCCTTCCAACCCCAATGCTCCGTAACAGGCGCTGGTAGCTTAGGATTACCAATAATAAGACTTTTTACAGCCTGATCTCCAGTATCCACTCTCCTCCCACGCCAATTCTTCAAACTGGTTAGATTTGGAATCGAAAGTAATGAAAACCTTTCGCAAAAATACTCTGCAGAATCTTGTGATGAGCGAAGCACAGGAAAAGGTACTAGGTATAAATCACTTTCAAGGACTAAAATTAATTCAGTGCGGTTAGTTGTTACATCAGTCTTTTTAGGAGTCGAGAGGAAATCTTCAAACGGTTGAATGAGTAATGAGTATAAAGCTTGAAGACATGAAGGACCTTTCCATGTAGAAAGAGGAGGACGGGTAAATGAATTATCTTGACTTGACCGAGTTGAGCTTCGCAATGAAGCTACACTACCTCCTACACTTCCAACAGAAAAAAGGGAGCTTAACGAGTAGTTACTTGAGTTTAGTAAGTGGGATCGATTTACCATTCGGAGAAAACCTAAAATTATTATGTTAATAATTACAGATAAATTAATTGAAATTTTTTTAGTTACCAGCTCGTTCCGACATTGTATCTTCACTATATTGATCCTCAGCTATGGTGGTGCATGGTGATAACTCGGAACCTAAACTATCTTTTACAGCTGAGACTAATCGTTCTAAAACTCCAGAACCTGTTTGTACTAAATCAAATAATTTTGTATTATCACATTCGTCGCTTAATGAAGTTGAATGAAATTTAAGAATTCCTTTGCTTGGAGCTATCAACCATATGTATAAATAACCAGCGGCTATACTAAAGTATAAAACTAGTGCCCGTTGTCTGTTAACAACTTCTAGCAAGTTTTCTAAACAGTTTGGACCACCATCGTCGGATTTATACTTGTTATTCGCTGATTTTTTGCGAATTCCTTGTCGTTCAAGGAGTAAATCTGCAAAAGCTCGATTTCGACCACGCTCAGCCACTACTAAAGCTTCTTCCGGCTTATTAAGTTCTAAAAACACATCATTTAATTGTGATATAAATTAATAATTTAATAACATACCAATGAGAATTCTTTGTAGGACTTGATAACTCGTACTTTGAAGTTCAAAAAGTGAAAGCTTATAATCATGAGAGTTTCTCGTATCTCTCCTGATATTTTCCAAAATTTGTGTTGCGGCTTCAAGTTGTTTTTGAGCGCCTTCAAGATCACCATTGGACCATAAAGCTAAACCTAATCGATTTCTAATTCTTGCCTTAAATTTTTAATAATTAATTACTAATGTAAGTACAAAATTAAATTAATACCTCTTCATCATGGCGGTTTAATGCTTCTGCAATGCATAATCCCTGCGTTAAATAAGATATGGCTTGGGATTTATTTCCTAATAATTGATGGACTCTACCTAAAGATCCGAAGGCTAAAGTTTTTGCAAGTTGATCGTTTGTTGAGGAGGCTACGCTTAAATGTTTTTCTTGATAACGAACAGCTTGTTCTAAATTACCTAATGACTCATATACAGCACCTATGGGTTAATTTAATTAATGATTGAGATATTTTAGAGTCTAGATGTTACCTAAATTTCCACATGCTCGTGTTTGCAGCGAAGAAATTCCCAAATGTTCAGAAATCTCAAGATCTTTTTGGTGATAGTCTAAAGCTTTCGTAAATTCCCCCATTTGTTGATAAACGTTTCCTAAAGAACTTATTGCATCTGACTTCATTATTCCATCATCTAAAAATTATGGAGTTATTACAAAATTTTAGAAAATTTAGAAAGCTTACTTAAGTCATTTGCTATTTCTTGTTGATGTTCGAGGCATGAAACGGCTTGCTCTAAATTTCCTAAAGTCGCATGCAGTTGTCCTAACTCGCCATAAGCTGCAGCTTTCGCTTCTAAACTCCCCAATTCATGAGCCACCACCAATCGTTTTTCCAAACAAACTAACGCTTGTTGAAGATTACCGAGACTTTTTAATGATTGACCTAAAAATAATTGAAAATAATTAGGAGTATGTCACATACAAAAACTTTTTATCTTAAATTCCTGACAGTTTACTAATTATACTAATTATAATATGCTAAATTATACATTAGCATGCACAAATAATGCTTATAAGGTCAAATCTTATTTTATTTTAAAAACAGTATTAATTATGGTTGTAATTTCAGATGTTTGTCCTTTAACGATTAAAGGAGCACCTGGAAATGCATTCCTCACTTTAATCAATGCCTTATTTTTATCGAAGTGTTCTTTAGACTCAACAGAAGAACTTTATCAAAAAAATTATGCGCCTTCACTAAGCGATGGAGATGTTTTTGATTTTATTGTGATTGGTGCTGGTTCTGCTGGATCTGTAGTTGCGAATAGACTATCAGAAAATCCAAATTGGAAAATTTTGGTATTAGAAGCAGGTGGATATCCAACTCATAATTCTGAAGTATCTCTAATTTTTTATAAAATAAAGAATTTTATTTATAAAAGTGTTTTTTAGATCCCAGCGTTCACTTACCAAGAACAATTAACGAAAACTGATTGGGCTTATAAAACTGAACCATCGAATAAAGCTTGTTTAGGGTTGAAAAATAAAACCTGTTTATGGCCAAGAGGAAAAGTGTTAGGAGGTTCGAGTACAATAAATGGGATGCTTTATGTTCGTGGACACTGCAGTATTTACGATGAATGGGAAGAGTTAGGTAATCCAGGTTGGAATTGCAAAAATGCTACACATTACTTTATTAAATCAGAAAATGTGCAGTGGGAAAAATATAAAACTAGGTCCAATCATGGAGTTAATGGTTATTTAAGTACTTCATACAATAAACCGGATGGTAAAATTAGAACAATTTTATTAAACGCTGCTGAAGAAGCAGGAATTAAAATTGGTGATGATGAAATTACAGATGGTTTTTATGAAGCGCTTATGACTACTGAAAATGGGCGTAGATGCAATGCTGCGAAAGCATTTTTATCAAAAGTTAAACATCGTAAGAATCTGTTTGTTGCCACAAACACGTTGGTTACAAAATTAATTATTGATAATAAAAAAGCTACTGGTGTTGTCGTTGAAATTGGTAAAAACCAATTAAAGTTACAAGCTAACAACGAGGTAATACTCTCAGGTGGTTCAATTAATTCACCACAACTCCTACAATTATCAAGTATAGGCCCAAAAGATTTCATTAAAAACCCCATCGTTGATTTACCAGTTGGTAAAAATTTGATGGATCACGTTGGAATTGTAGGAGTTATTTTAAAATTCAATCAAACCGCTAATGATGACACAACTCAATTAGATGAAATCAAAAATATTTTTAAATACTACACTGAATTTAAAGGCCCGTTTTCAAAACTCGGCATAGCAAACATCATGAACTTTTTCAACACGAAAAACACAAGTGATATTCCGAATATACAAAACCATTATTCTCATTTTCCTTCAGGTGATACCTCAGGGCTCAAAATATTTTTAGATAAAATAGGTTGTAATGAAGTTACCAAAAAAAGCCTTACAAAAATTAATGAGATAAATAATTTATTACTTGTTTATATTACATTGCTCGATCCTAAATCAAGAGGTTTGATTAAGTTACGATCGAATGATCCTCATGATAAACCGATCATACATAATGGTTATTTTGAAGACAAGGAAGATTTGTATACATTACTTGATTCGCTTAATTTTGTTCGTACACTACTTAAAACGAAAGAGTTTCAAAAATATAACACACAACTTGTGAATTTTGATATTCCAAATTGCAAGAATAAGACATTTGATACCAAAGATTATTGGGAGTGTAATTTTAGAAATTTTGCAGTCACGGTTTATCATCCTGCAGGAACTTGCAAAATGGGTCCAGCTACTGATTCTACAACAGTTGTCGATTCAAGATTGAAAGTGCATGGAATTTCGAACTTACGAGTAATAGATTTAAGTATAACACCTACTATTCCTAGAGGTAATACTAATGCTCCTGCAATAATGATTGGGGAAAAAGGCGCTGATTTGATTAAAGAAGATTGGGGATTTACCAATTAAGTACTATAATAACTTATAATAAAGATTAATACATACCTAAACCTCTATATGCTCTTTCTTGATCTTTTATACTCTTTAACTTTAAAGCGATGGTTAAATATTGTTCATGACATTTAGTAGCTTCTTCAGGGTCAGAAAGGGCATCATAACAATCACCGAGGCTTCCAAAACCTCGTCCTTTATCTAATATTGCTGTGTGACTACTTAACTGCTCTAAAGTAGCCAATTGCTGCTCTAAATATCCAATAGCATCTTCGTAATGTCCCATATTTAATCTAAAAATACAAAATTTGTTTTCAATACGACCAAATATAATACTTTTAGTGAAACATTAAGTACATTTACTAGTAATTGTGAATAATCAAATAATTATACCGAGCAATTCCTAAATTTCCATAGGCTTGAGCTTCGATTGCACAATCTTGTAGTTCTTGAGCTCGCTCTAGTTGCTCCTGATAACACTTCACTGCATGAGTGTAGTTTCCTAAAGCCATGTGTACAGCTCCGAGATGTCCATGGGCTCGACACTCTCCACCTAATTCAACCATTTCCTGCCTTAAAGTTAACTCCTGCGTGTGGTAGCCTAAAGCCTTATCTAATCTCTTAGTAATTCGATGGGCTAAGCCTAAAGCACCACAAGCTGCTGCTTCCATATTCCGATCCCTTCAAATTTTTAAATTAATGTCAAAAAACTTTAATAAATAATAAAAATATACCTGTTTCCTCTCGCTAAAGCTAGTTGTCTATGATACATTTTAATAGCCTCATCCGTATCACCCATTTTAATTAAAACATCACCAATATTCCCTAATGCTCGAAACTTCCCAGATAAATTACTCGTCATATGTGCAATGGCTAAAAAGTACTTTTGGCATTCCAACGAAGTATCCAATTGATTAAGCGCTAAATGTGCTAAGCCTAAATTACAGTAAGCTCGCCCCATATTCATTTTATCTTGCAAATCTTTTGCTAACGCAAGGTCTTGATCATAGTATCTTACTGCTTCACGAAAATTCCCGATGCAGTAATGCGCGTAACCTAATACAAAAAGTATTAATTTTAATTAACAACTTGGTTCAATTGATTTTACCTAAAAAATGGCACGCTTTAGCTTCACCTTCGACATCAGATAGTTCTTGTGATAACATTAAGTACTGTTCGTAGTAAGGTATAGCTTCGCTGAATTCATTTCGTGAGCTTAAACAATTGCCTAGGTTTAATAAAGCACAAGCTTCACCAGCCGTGTCTTTTAATTCTCTGGCAATACCTAGAAAAATATTTCATTGAAATAAAAAGCTACAATGAAGGTTAAGAAGCTCGATTTTTATTTAAATTTTACCCTGAAGATGAAGATACAAGAAGTTCGAAACATTGGGGTGTTTAAATAACTAAATATTAGACGGTTTCAATTCTAAGTAAGTTTAATCGTCCTTTAAAAAACAAAAAATTGAACTGTTGAAGACGTTTTGAAGTTTATTAGCTCATCTTCAGAGCAATCAAGCTTTTTTTATCTTCGAATTAGTGTTAGTAAAATGATTTAGTAGAAGTAAGTTGTGTTACCTAGATGAGCTCGATAATGTGATAAAGCCATATCATGTGCCCCGATAGCTTGATATGCAACAGCAAGATTGCCATGAGTGCTAGCTTCAGAACTACGGTCATGTACTTCTTTACTAATGGTTAATTCTTGTTTATGGTATTTAACAGCGGATTCATAGTACCCAGCAGCGGAGTAAGCATTTCCTATATTTCCATAAGCTCTACCCATCCCAGCTCGATCTTGCAAACTACGAGCTATTGCTAGGTGAGCTTGGTGCAGCTTTAAAGCCGCATCATATTCCCCTAAAATAGAGAAAAAGGAAATAACAATTGATTGATTAAAGAAATTTAATTTACCTAGTAATTGGTAAACGATTCCTAAATTTGAGCAAGCTCGACCTTCGCCAACTTTATCTCTTGAAGCTAAAGCCACGTCTAGTTGCCTTTCGTGCCAGTGCTTTGCCTGGGCGTAGTTTCCAGCACATCTTGCAGCATGCCCTAATCCTGCATAAGCTCTAGCTTCCACTGATCTACAAGAAAAAATATAGCTTCCAAGAGCTTCGATAGAAACAACAATATTTACTTATCGCCTATAATTTGGGCTAATCGTAACACCTTTTCATGGCAAACAATTGCTTGTGAAAAATTCCTTCTGTAGTGATGACTCGAACCTAAATTACTGTACGCTCTTGCTTCTTCCACCTAAAAATAAAAAATTTTAACCATTCATTTGATTAAAATGTGTTTTAATTTTTCATACCTGATTTCCTAATCTTCTAGCGATTTTTAAATGTTGCGAATGACAATCGAGGGCTGATTCGAAATCACCCATTGCTAGATAAACAGCTCCGACATTACCAATTTCCCTTGCTTCTTGCAACCGATCACCCATTTGTTTCACCAGCTGTACACACTGTTTATGCGAGGCTAACGCATTCGGAAAATCACCTGAAATAAATTATTGAAAATTTCAACAAATTTTAATAATTTGAATTTAAATAAATTACCTATGGCTGTGTAGACATGTCCTAAAGATGTTAAAGCAGCTGCTGCAGCTTGTGTGTCTTTACACTTCATGGCGAGGACTAATTGGTACCTATGCGCTGTTAAAGCTTCTTTATAAGAGCCTTGGCTGAAATATGCTGAACCGAGGTTACCATGAGCTCTGCATTCACCAGCCGTATCACCTAAACTTTTAGCAATTGCCAAATCTTGTTGCATATACCTGTAATTCACCAAAATTATAAAAAAGTTTTTATTTTGTAAGTTTCGACGTACCCAATCGCTTTATCAAGTTCATTTAACGCCCAATAAGCACTACTTAAAGCACTAAACACTGAACCACGTAACTTTAAAGAACATGACCCTATCCTTAGTGCTGATTCCAAAACCGTAATAGCTGAATGATAAAAACCTCCACCGAGTAACTCCTGCCCAACGACTGAGATTAACACGAATGGACTTTTATCTAATTTCATCAGCTGTAACTGTCGAAACGTTGGCTCCAAGTTGTGTTTCAGTGGGGATTTTAACGAGGCTTCTATTAGACTTGATAAAAGTTGCTGTGAATTTTGGTCTTGAGCTAATCCACCAGCAAACGCTGCTAACGCTTCCCCATGCCTGTCCAGACACTGCAAAGCTACTCCTTGTCTACGAAAATAATATTTTTAAGGTTTCAAATTTGTATAAAATATATGTTTAATAGATAGTATGCTTTTTGTTTTGAAAACATTATGATTTTGATTATAGATGTTTGTCCTTTAACGATTAAGAGACCAGAGACCACCTGGGAATCCATCTTTGTGTCGGGTTGAAAAATGTAAGCTGTTTACACCCAAGAGGAAAAGTATTAGGAGGTTCGAGTACAATCAATGGGATGCTTCAGGATGCTTTATGTTCGTGGACTCTGCAGTATTTACGATGAATGGAAAGAATTAGGTAATCCAGGTTGAAATTGCAAAAACGCTACAGAGGTGGCGTTAATGGTTGTTTAAATACTTCATATAATATACCGGATGGTAAAATAAGATCAATTTTGTTAAATGCTGCAGATATAAACCTTCGGAGCAATTTTTGGGATAAATTAATTTTTAATGTAACTTACCGGTAGTAAGCTTTTGGCCATGTTGGGCAAAGCTCTCGTGCAGTTATGGCATCTTGTAGGGCTTGTGAAAAAAAGCCTTGCTTTAACCTGGCTGCAGATCGGTTGGAGTAAAGTATGTGATTCGTTGGATCCAATTGTAGAGCATCAGTGTAAAGGGCAACAGCCGTAGAAAAGTCTCCATTTTGGCAAGCAGCATTCGATTGTCGTACCTAAAAATTCATGATTTTAGCTGGATTTTTAAAAATTTGAATCGATTATTACCTTTTCTAAGAATAAAGCTCTGCTCACAGCCGGAAGCTCAGAAGTACCTTCAGGTTCAGCCTTAAATAAATACAATAAATAATTTTTACTCGTTTCGATCAACTGGGATGATCTAAAAATTCCCAAAAATATAAAATATAAAACATTACTGTATTTTGCAATTATTTTTTTAAATTGGGAACTTTCGTGATTTTATGGTTTATTCTTTTTTTATTTAATTATAGTTTTTGAAGGAAGTGGAGTGAAATTGGGTATTTTTTAGGGCGATTCGATCATGTCTTGACCGGAAATCCCTGAGTATTAAGCGCGGTCGAACGCCTAATTTAACACGGATTGGTTTACAACGTTGGTGGCGGTTTAAATCCTTGCTACAAAAAATTACCTCCGTGAAATCTCGGTGAGACATTTCCTCGTTTTCTTCTATTAACCTGGCGTCACCTTTTCATCCTTCTTATCTGAAACTTAAAACAAAATCATTGTACAAAAAAACACATGTTTTAAAATATTTAAAAGTTGCAAATTAAATCCTACAGACCCAATTTTGTTCATGATTTGGAAAGGCCTTTAAATGAGTTTTCAGCCAAAAAAAGAATCATTTTGTTATCATTTTTGGTTTTTGAGTTCTCAACAAAAATGTGTCAAATCTCATTTTCGAGTCCAGAAATTTTAGATTTTTCTAAAAAAATTAATTCGTCGAAAACTATGCGTGGTACAAAAATGGTGAAGTACTCAAAATTTAAGGAATGAATTGAATTTTCCGATCATTCTAATAATTTTTTTAAGTCCTCAAATAAACTCTCCAGGACCGGATTTATGCCCAAATTTTAGCAAATATTTTTAGATTTTATTATGGAAAAACTAATCGACGGATTTTAACCAAATTTAAAATACATCTAGTTTGTGGTCTTGATAATTTTAGTAGTTTTCAAGGAAATTTTTTGATTTTGAGTTCTGGACAAAAACGTGTAAAATCCCACTTTAAAGTCAAATTTAGTCCTGAAGTAGATTTTTTAAAAAAAGATTTATTTTCAGAAAAATATCCCTCTGACCCCATTTTGGGTCCGCCACTGTAAATTTTCGGGTATGTATGAGTGGTCGCATTTTGAATTGAATCCACACGATCCATAGATTTACGTTTTTTATTTGGAATATAAAAAAGCATGAAATACACGTTTTTTTTTAATTCGTTTTGATTCTTAAATTAATTACATCATGTTGAAGGAAGTGATTTTTGGGGCGAATAAATAATACGTCGATTTGAGTGATTGTAATTGAGGCTTTGTGCATCGTTCACTTCGGAACAATGCTGTTTGTAATTATGACCGAATTACAGTTTACAATTTTAATTCAAATATTTCAGAAAATCGTAATTGTGGGCTTTTGTCCTGTAATTATTGAAACTTTCAACCGCCCAACACACGAATCTAAAGTTTCACAAGAAAAAACACTATTTGACAGTCAAATAACCAAAAATTAAACCAAAAATATTTTTTAAACTTTTTTTAATCTTTTAAAATCAAGTTTTGATAATTAGTTACTATATTTTATCATTTTTTTCATTTTTTGGTATTATAAATAGGGAGTTTCCACAATTAGAAGTTACTGATTTGCATTTTAATTCAATGGCATTTAAATTGCATGCTAATTTCGCTTGTAATTGCATAACTGATCTCTCTAATTCCCGATATTAACTGCAGCTCTTTGAAGTGACCTCTTAAAAATTTAAAAAACGGCAGTAATGAACTGCTCTCCAAGAATTTCAATCCTCAGTAAGGGGTTAATAAACTAGAGAGTGCATCATTGCATTTTAATTAAAGTAAATTTGAATATTAGAAATAATCAGAAAATGCAAAAAAATCACCTTGATTGATTAAAATAGTTCAAAAGTAAACAAAGAAATAAAAAATGTTACAATTTTTGAAAAAATTGATTATTTTTTTTAAATCATTAAAATACCAAAAATGTTATGTAGATTTAATCTTCAAAGTTACTCAAAAAAATAAACTAAAAATTCTTTTGATGAGGTGGAAAAATCTAAAAAAAAAACTCAATTTTTTTTGGGTAATTTGGTGTTTTTAGAAAAAATGGTAATATTTGTTGATGAAGTTGAACTTTATAGAATATAAAGATATTAAATCTGTAAATGTAAAGTTATTTCACATTTGTCCCAATTAAAAATCAAAACAAGTTATTAATTAACTGCGAAACCAGTTTATTTGCCCCAAAATGCATTTTATTGAAAATTAATGACCTAAGTATAATGGCAAAAAGTTGGATAAAACTGTACCTTTAAAAATTCGAACCAGAAACGGTCCATTTATTGCACTGGTAATTCGGGCACTGTTTTTGGAATCCGCGCCCGAGGCCTTCCTAATCCACCATTCCACAGAACTACTGGACACTTAAATTTTCACTCACGCATTTCTAGAAGCATTTAAGTTTTTCTAATTTAGGGCTTTAACGGGGTTTTACGTTTGTTTAATTTCGTTGGGATTGTTGGGAAAGCGCGCCGCGGTAATCACTGAATCTGTACCGAGACATTCCAATGGCCTTTCGCCATCTTAGAGCGCGAGAATTCTTCGTGCAACAGGTAAAAAGATTGGTCACCTGTTTGTTCCACCAAGGTACCTTTTTTAACTTACCCAGAAGCACTCCAAACCTCCAAACCACTTTTCTAAGAAATTTTTGATCAAATTTTTTGAAAATTTTGGCTTTAACCGATTTCAATTTCAACTTTAATTAGTTAATCTGATCGAGTAGAAAGTTTCAGAAATTGTAACTTTTCATCAGTATGGGTATCTCAAAAAAATATTTTTCTGAAAAAATTTTTTTTTTCCAAAAATAATTTTTTTTGTGAAATATTTTTTGAAAGACTTGTTCATAACTGAAAAATGAAAATGTTTTAATCAATAAAAATAAGTAAAAAAATAATGATTTTGTGTTTTTTTTAATATTTAAGAAAACTTTGGTGGAATGAAGTTGGTTTTTTGTTAAACGCCGGGCCCCTCCACTTCCTTAACCTTGGCGGTCTTACTTTTATTTTCACGGTCCTCTTGTTTTAAAGAGGAAGAAGAAGAGTTTGAAGAAGAAGAGGATGAGGTTCGTGAGGTGCGCCGGGGCGAGGAAAGAAAGAAAAAGGAAAAGGTAAGGGGCGAGGGCCACAAAAGCAAAAAGCTACGCCCGAAAAGCGGTGCCGGGCCTTCCCAGTTTATTGTTATTGTCCGTGCCTAATAATTAGAAAGCATTAAAAGCACGAAACGAGGGGCCAATTTATTTTAACCAAAAGCTCGCGCGCTAATTTTACTCACAGATAATAATCTCTGTTAAAATAATAATCATAATAATAATAAAAATAACGGCCCTGCTACGGCTCACAAAACAATCTCAAAATTGCTCAATTTAAAAAAAAAAACAACTCGAAATTTTTTTGAAAAAAATTATATTTTTTTTCTAAAATTAAAAACTACAAAATTCACAAAAATGTGTTTTAATTGGAAGTTCAAAAAGTGAACGAACATGAACTACATTTGTAATAATTTTCAGTTATTGGCGATTGCACCACTCTGACTTAAAATTTAATTTAAAAATGTATTAGGACGAGTTGCACAGGTTCAACTTAAGTTCCAATAAGATAGGTTTATGTCGAGTTGCACCATTTTTCTTAAAACCCCTAGGTGACACTAAAATTCAAAAATTGATAGAAATACAATAGAAATTCTCTCGTTTAAAAAATTAGGTGTCACTGAGAGATTTCATAAGGAGTATTGGTGCAACAGGCCCTTAGTGTGCATTTGGGCATTAAACTAAGAAAATGACAAATATGCAATGGAAAATCTATCAATCTTAAATAGAAAGTTAAGGGTCGATATTATAGCACCATTGCTGCTTAATCATTAAGGAATATCCAAATTCAAACTCAAACTCAAAAATTGGCAGAAACACAATGGAAAATCTTTCACTTAAAACCTCTAAGTGTCGCTTAAGGATTAAATAATAGGGGTGTAATCAACTCTAAGGACAACCTGTATAACATTAAAATTTTAAATTCAAAGCGTATAACAAAAAGCGTAGGCAACCCAAACAGCAGGTACGTGTTACGATTGGTTACGATATTTCAGAACTCTTTTTTTAAAGAAAATGTAAACATCTCTTTTGCCACACTACTCCTTAAATCGCTAGCCCCCAGTATTATCAACAAATCAACAGGCATTAGTTTTAAAAAAAGGCATTAGTTTTAAATGAGGTTTAATTTGACATATACAGGGTGATTCAGACCACCAGTGCCACCCATTTATCTCGAGAACGCGTTATTGCACATCACTAAAATAAAAAACTTAATTACCAAAGTGAACCTAAAGAATCCATTGGTGCACTTATTTTTTTCCGGAACAACCCGGAACTATCCGGAACCGGAGGTAATTTTGATTTTTTAAATGGCAACATAGGTCGAGTTTGGTATGGTTTGATAGGTATTTCAAATACAAATAACTTTTATTAAAATATTTTTTTAATATTTTCCATAGTTTAGAATTTATTCGAAAAACAAAAAAAAAATGTAAAAAAAAGTAAATAAAAATTATTGCATATTTTGAAGAATTTTATAAATTTATAAACTCTTTCTATAAATGTTTTACCAAGTTTAAATATCATACTTGTCTATATTTCAAAAAAATTCTTCAAAATATGCAATAATTATTATTTACTTTTTTTAAACATTTTTTTTGTTTTTCTAATAAATTCTAAAGTATGGAAAATATTAAAAAAATATTTTAATAAAAGTTGTTTATTTTGAAAATTCCTATCAAACCACATCAAACTCGACCTATGTTGCAATTTAAAAAAATCAAAGTGATATCCGGTTCCGGATAGTTCCGGGTTGTTCCGGAAAAATATAAGTATAGTTTGATAGGTCTTTTAAGAACGAACAACTTTTATAAAAATATTTTTTTAATATTTTCCATAGTTTAGAATTTATTCGAAAAACAAAAAAAATTTTTAATAAAGGTAAATAAAAATTATTGCATATTTTGCAGAATTTTATAAATTTATAAACTCTTTCTACAAATTCTAATATTTTACCAACTTTAAATATCATACTTGACCATATTTAAACAAAATTCTTCAAAATATGCAATAATTTTTATTTACTTTTTTTAACAATTTTTTTTTGTTTTTCGAATAAATTCTAAACTATGGAAAATATTAAAAAAATATTTTAATAAAAGTTATTTGTTTTTGAAAGACCTATCAAACCATACCAAACTCGACCTATGTTGCCATTTATAAAATCAAAGGTACCTCCGGTTCCGGATAGTTCCGGGTTGTTCCGGAAAAAAATAAGGTCACCAATGGATTCTTTAGGTTCATTTTGATAATTAAGTTTTTTATTTTAGTGATGTGCGATAACGCGTTCTCGAGATAAATGGGTGGCTCGGGTGGTCTGAATCACCCTGTATATTCAAGCTTCATAAAAATACTATACAGGGTGAGTCAGACCACCCGTAACAGCCTTTTATCTCGAAAACAGTTTGTCGCACATGGATAGAATAAAAATTTTAATTACCAAAGTGAACCCAAAGAATCAATTGCTGCACTGATTATTTTCCGGAACAATCCGGAAGTACCCGGAATAGGAAGTTACTTTGAAATTTCAAAGGCAACATAGGTCGAGTGTGGTATCGTTTGAAAGGTCTTTTAAAAAGAAACAACTTTTATTAAAATATCTTTTTAATATCTTGCATAATTAACAAATTAAATAAAAAAATAAAAGCAAAAAAGTAAAAAATGGTTTCTTAAATTATGGAAAAATTAAAACACTACCATTATCCTCAATTGGTTCGGATAGAGGCAATTATGATTTTTTAAATGGAAACTTGTATTTTTTGCATTTTTCGCTTCGCTTGTTAAAAATAATCAACTTTTTTAGGTTATGTATTTTCCTTAGTTCAAAAAATAAAAAAAAGTTGATTATTTTTAACGAATAAAGCGATAAATTTTAAAAAGAGTATCTATTTAAAAATTTGCCCAAATTTTTCCATAATTTAAGAGATAAATGGTCACTTGTTTGCATATTTTTTTTCGTTTAATTTGTTAATTATGCAAGATATTACAAAAATATTTTTATAAAAGTTGTTTTTTTAAAGACCTTTCAAACGATACCATACTAGCCTATGTTGCCATTTGAAATTTCAAATTAACTTCCGCTTCCGGGCACTTCCGGAAAATAATAAGTGGACCAATTGATTCTTTGGGTTCACTTTGGTAATTAAAATTTTTATTTTATCTATGTGCGACAAACTGTTTTCGAGGTAAAAGCCTGTTACGGGTAGTCTGACTCACCCTGTATATGTCAAATTAAACCTCATTTAAAATTAAATGTCTGTTGATAATACTGGGGGTAAGTGACACTTAATTTTTTAATTGTAGATTTTCTATTGTATTTGTTTTAATTTAAGTGTCGCTTAGAGATTTAAGGAAAAGTGGTGCAACTGGCCTTAGTGGTTATTGGAACTTTCTTAAAATTTTTAAAATAAAAATTGGCTTGATTTTCACGAAATTTTCAAAAAGATCGATATATCACAAGATTAGTTTTGTTGGGACATTGTTTGGGACATTCTGTATATGCAACTCAAAGACCACGTATATTTAGTTGCCTACCTTATAAATAGTAAAGCAGCAAAACGTTTTAAAAATCTACGTTCCTACTACCACTTGATCGACAGTCCATTTTATCGAGAACAGTTTCATTGACATGGCCTTTACATCGACACGACGGTTTCATCGAGAACCCTTTCTTCGACAAGGACGTTTCATCGACATCTTTTCATCGACAACCGTTTCATCGACACTACCTTTTCATCCACAACCTTTTCCTTCGACAAGGACATTCATCGACATTACCTTTTCATCGACAACCGTTGCATCGACATTACCTTTTCTTCGACGAATCTTTTCTTTGACAAGGACGTTTCATCGACATTACTTTTTCATCGACACAGACGTTTCATCGAAATTACCTTTTTATCGATAAACCATTTCATCGACAATGCCAATGATACTACATCTTTATCGATAAATCATTTCATCGAAAACGCAAATTAGAAATGTCGTAGGCGACAATGACTATACAGACTATTCCCGACTATACCGAATATACCGACTATACTGAATATACCGATTATACCCACTACCGACTATAACGAGTGTACAGACTACCGACATTGTCGAAGAAATGGCATTGTTGATGAAAAGTACTTGTCTATGTGTCGATGAAAAAGTAGATTTTCTAAAACTGCATAATCAAGAAAAGACCTTCGATTACATTGTCGAAGATGTGGCATTTTCCATAAAAATGAAGTTTTGATGAAATAGTTGTTGACACGATAGTGTCGATGAAACGGTTATCGGTTGTCGATAAAGATGTCTATAAAACTAATCCCTAAATAATACGTAGAAAGGTTCGGTTATTAAAACATAAAACGGTCTTGTTGATAAAACTTATATGTCGATGAAACACATCTTTATCGATGAAACGGTTGCGTCTATGAAAAATTAGGACAATGTAATGACTGTACATGAAATGGCAGTGTTGATGAAATGATTAGTTCATAAAAAGTCCTTGTCGAAAGAAGAGTTTGTCTATACGAATACAGTGTCGATGAAAAGGTAGGTTCTATAAAAGTATAATCAATGAAAAGACTTTCGATGAAACGACATTGATGAAGAAGTGGCATTTTTAATGAAAAGGTAATGTCGATGAAACGTCCTTTCCCAAAAAAGAATTTGTCGATGAAAACCGTTTGACGATGAAAAGGTAATGTCTAAATAGCAAGTAAAAAAAGTTTGTCGATTAATATATAGTGTCGATGAAAAGGTAGTGACAAAAAACGGTTTTCGATAAAAAGGTAGAATCGATGAAAAACTAGTTTCCATGAAAAAGAACTGTCAAATGAACGTCCTTGTCGATGACTTGGTATGTCGATGATATTCGTCAGCGTTCGATGAAAAGGTTATGTCGATGAAAGTGGATTGGCGACGAAATCGTCTACAACCATATTAAATTAATTTAAAAATAGACAACCACTTTTACAATGACGTCAGTAGTAGGTCAGCGTCAAGTGGTACAACCTCTTTAACAACTGACAGTCATACAGTGCGGACATAAGGTAAATCACCCCCCTGCTAACTTTTGAACGGTTATGTTTTTGATTCTGAAAATTTGTCTACAGAGGGCTCAAATCGCGAATTTTTTATCAAAGGTATTTTTGATTTTGTGGAACTTCCGGTTATACCGGAAGTGGATGTCAACTTTCTTATTTTAAATGGAACACCTAGTACATTTTTGCATTTTCGTGTTTGTCTACAAAAGAATCCAATTACAAACTATCTAATAAACGTATTTTTGATTTTGTAGAACTTCCGGTTATAGAACACCCAGTATATTTTTGCATTTTCGTGTTCTCCATAAAAATACCATTAAATTGACCTAGCATAGTGTGGTCTACGATTAATACTTTCGGAATTACGCCCACATGAAAATCGCATTTTTATGCAACTTCATTTACACCGGAAGCTGGAAAATTATCGAACTTACGGTTAAACATAATCAAACTACGCTAGGTCAATTTAATGTTATTTTTATGGAGAACAGGAAAATGAAGAAATATACTGGGTGTCCATTTAAAATAAAAAAGTTGCCAACCACTTCCGGTATAACCGGAAGTTCCACAAAACCAATAATGCCTTTATTAAAAAGTTCGCAATAGGGTCTTACAGGCCTTGAAAAAACAGAGAGGGAATGGTCTCACATGCCCATCTCTCTCTGCGTTGCCAACGCCAAAAAAATTATTAAATAATAAGAAAATATTGCTTATTTCTGTATTTCAAACATACTAAAAATAATTAAATAAATTATTAAACAATTTCTTATTGTTTTACAAATTTTATTTGCTTTAAATATTATTTTCGTATCACGTAAAATGTCTAGGTTATGTAAATCAAAACAATACGATATTTGTATACAAAATATTATAGGCAACCAAACACACAGCATCTAAAGTGGCCTACATCTTAAGTTCTTTACCATGTCTTTACAGAGCGCTACCAGCCTATCCACTGCCGTCCTCTGGCCTCTTACTGCTAGATGGCGCCGCAACAGCAATAACAAAAAGAGAAGAAACCTAGCTTTTTAGAAACTAAAAAGCGATCCAAACAAAAAGAAAATTATAAAAACACAAGATGAAAAATCAAAAACTTGTAAAGAAAATTAACAGGTTTTTATTTATTTTATTAGAATAAAAATAAGAACACATTTACTATTAGTTGCCAATTCATTCCAATTCTTAATAAATAAAAAAATATTTAATATTAAATTCAAATCAGAAAAGAATCCTTATGTCTTATCAATAGGAGTACTATTTATATGATAGATTTTAAAAATAAATTTAATTTAATAATATATAGGCAACCAAACATACAGCACAAGAAGCTGCATAAACATTTTAAAATGACCACCTGCTACCAAAATTTAAAAAATTGAGAGAAAAACGTAATTTTAAGATTTGGTACCAGGAGGTTATGATGTGCGAAGAGGTATTTTTTTATATTAAAATTTTTCAAATACCTCCTCGATTATTATAACCTCCTGGTACGAAACTCAAAATTTACGAAATTGCGAGCAAAACGTAATTTTAAGATTTGGTACCAGGAGGTTATGATGTGCGAAGAGGTATTTTTTTCTCTTAAAATTTTTCAAATACCTCCTCGATTATTATAACCTCCTGGTACGAATCTCAAAGTTTACAAAATTGCGAACAAAACGTAATTTTTAGACTTGGTACCAGGAGTTATGTGGGAAGAGATATTTTATGTAACCAAAATTTTTCAAATCTTAAAATTACATTTTCCTCGCAATTTTCTAAATTTTGACTTTTGTACGAGGAGGTTATAATATTCGAGGAGATATTTGAAAAAATTTCAGTTTATTAAAATACCTCTTCGCACATCATGACCTCCTGGTACCAAATCTTAAAATTACGTTTTGCTCGCAATTTTGTAAATTTTGAGTTTCGTACCAGGAGGTTATAATATTCGAGGAGGTATTTGAAAAAATTTCAGTTTATTAAAATACCTCTTCGCACATCATAACCTCCTGGTACCAAATCTTAAAATTACGTTATGCTCGCAATTTTCTAAATTTTGAGTTTTGTACGAGGAGGTTATAATATTCGAGGAGGTACTTGAAAAAATTTCAGTTTATTAAAATACCTCTTCGCACATCATGACGTCCTGGTACCAAATCTTAAAATTACGTTTTGCTCGTAATTTTGTAAATTTTGAGTTTCGTACCAGGAGGTTATAATATTCGAGGAGGTATTTGAGAAATTTCAGTTTATTAAAATACCTCTTCGCACATCATAACCTCCTGGTACCAAATCTTAAAATTACGTTTTGCTCGTAATTTTGTAAATTTTGGTAGCAGGTGGTCATTTTAAAACGTTTATGCAACTTCTTGTGCTGTATGTTTGGTTGCCTATATATTATTAAATTAAATTTATTTTTTAAATCTATCATATAAATAGTACCCTATTGATAAGACATAAGGATTCTTTTCTGATTTGAATTTAATATTAAATATTTTTTTATTTATTAAGAATTGGAATGAATTGGCAACTAATAGTAAATGTGTTCTTATTTTTATTTTAATAAAATAAATAAAAACCTGTTAATTTTCTTTACAAGTTTTTGATTTTTCATCTTGTGTTTTTATAATTTTCTTTTTGTTTGTATGGCTTTTTAGTTTCTAAAAAGCTAGGATTCTTCTCTTTTTGTTATTGCTGTTGCCGCGCCATCTAGCAGTAAGAGGCCAGAGGACGGCAGTGGATAGGCTGGTAGCGCTCTGTAAAGACTTGTCTTACCTTGGTAAAGAACTTAAGATATAGGCCACTTTAGATGCTGTATGTTTGGTTGCCTATAATATTTTGTAAACAAATATCGTACGGGTCTCATTTAGGTTATGCGATTATTTTTAAAAAATGCGGGGTCTTTGTTTGGAAAGAGAGAAAAAGAGATTATTTATAATATTCTTTATTATTTCTATGCAAAGAATACATTACAAGATCAAATATTATACTCTCCAAGTTATAAGATTGTTTACGCGCAAATTATTTTTGCTTCTGTGAAGTATTTTTTAAATGATTCATTTTGTGTGTTAATTTTATATACTATTCCTCATCTTCTGGGCAAACTGTATAATCCATTTATGTCTTTAGATAACAAAAAAATGTATTCTTTGCATAGAAATAATAAAGAATATTATAGATAATCTCTTTTTCTCTCTTTCCAAACCCCGCATTTTTAAAAAAAAATAGCTTGACGTAAATGAAATCCGTACGATATTTGTATACAAAATATTATAGGCAACCAAACATACAGCATCTAAAGTGGCCTATATCTTAAGTTCTTTACCATGTCTTTACAGAGCGCTACCAGCCTATCCACTGCCGTCCTTTGGCCTCTTACTGCTAGATGGCGCAGCAACAGCAATAACAAAAAGAGAAGAATCCTAGCTTTTTAGAAACTAAAAAGCGATCCAAACAAAAAGAAAATTATAAAATCACAAGATGAAAAATCAAAAACTTGTAAAGAAAATTAACAGGTTTTTATTTATTTTATTAGAATAAAAATAAGAACACATTTACTATTAGTTGCCAATTCATTCCAATTCATTCCAATTCTTAATAAATAAAAAAATATTTAATATTAAATTCAAATCAGAAAAGAATCCTTATGTCTTATCAATAGGGTACTATTTATATGATAGATTTAAAAAATAAATTTAATTTAATAATATATAGGCAACCAAACATACAGCACAAGAAGTTGCATAAACATTTTAAAATGACCACCTAATTTTAAAAAATTGCGAGAAAAACGAAATTTTAAGATTTGGTACCAGGAGGTTATGATGTGCGAAGAGGTATTTTTTTCTATTAAAATTTTTCAAATACCTCCTCGATTATTATAACCTCCTGATACGAAACTCAAAATTTGCGAACAAAACATAATTTTTAGATTTGGTACCAGGATGTTATGATGTACGAAGAGGTATCTTATAAAATTAAAAATTTTTAAATAACTCCTCGATTATTATAACCTCCTGGTACGAAACTCAAAATTTACAAAATTGCGAGAAAAACGTAATTTTAAGATTTGGTACCAGGAGGTTATGTTGTGCGAGGAGGTATTTTACTAAACTGAAATTTTTCAAATACCTCCTCGAATATTATAACCTCCTGGTTCGAAACTCCAAATTTACAAAATTGCGAGCAAAACGTTATTTTAAGATTTGGCACCAGGTGGTTATGATCTGCGAAGAGGTATTTTTATAAACTAAAAATTATCAAATACCTCCTTGAATATTATAACCTCCTGGTACGAATCTCAAAATTTACAAAATTGCGAACAAAACGTAATTTTTAGATTTGGTACCAGGAGTTATGATGTGGGAAGAGGTATTTTATAACCAAAATTTTTCAAATCTTAAAATTACATTTTCCTCGCATTTTTGTAAATTTTGAGTTTTGTACGAGGAGGTTATAATATTCGAGGAGGTATTTGAAAAATTTCAGTTTATTAAAATATCTCTTCGCACATCATAACCTACTGGTACCACATCTTAAAATTACGTTTTGCTCGCAATTTTGTAAATTTTGAGTTCCGTACCAGGAGGTTATAATATTCGAGGAGGTATTTGAAAAAATTTCAGTTTATTAAAATACCTCTTCGCACATCATAACCTCCTGGTACCAAATCTTAAAATTACGTTTTGCTCGCAATTTTGTAAATTTTGAGTTTCGTACCAGGAGGTTATAATATTCAAGGAGGTATTTGAAAATTTTTAGTTTAGTAAAATACCTCTTCGCACATCATAACCTCCTGGTACCAAATCTTAAAATTACGTTTTGCTCGTAATTTTGTAAATCCCAATCCAATCCCAATCCAATCCCAATCCAATCCCAATCCAATCCCAATCCAATCCCAATCCAATCCCAATCCAATCCCAATCCAATCCCAATCCAATCCCAATCCAATCCCAATCCAATCCCAATCCAATCCCAATCCAATCCCAATCCAATCCCAATCCAATCCCAATCCAATCCAATCCCAATCCCAATCCCAATCCAATCCCAATCCAATCCCAATCCAATCCCAATCCAATCCCAATCCAATCCCAATCCAATCCCAATCCAATCCCAATCCAATCCCAATCCAATCCCAATCCAATCCCAATCCAATCCCAATCCAATCCCAATCCAATACCAATCCAATACCAATCCAATACCAATCCAATCCCAATCCAATCCCAATCCAATCCCAATCCAATCCCAATCCAATCCCAATCCAATCCCAATCCAATCCCAATCCAATCCCAATCCAATCCCAATCCAATCCCAATCCAATCCCAATCCAATCTCAATCCAATCCCAATCCAATCCCAATCCAATCCCAATCCAATCCCAATCCAATCCCAATCCAATCCCAATCCAATCCCAATCCAATCCCAATCCAATCCCAATCCAATCCCAATCCAATCCCAATCCAATCCCAATCCAATCCCAATCCAATCCCAATCCAATCCCAATCCAATCCCAATCCAATCCCAATCCAATCCCAATCCAATCCCAATCCAATCCCAATCCAATCCCAATCCAATCCCAATCCAATCCCAATCCAATCCCAATCCAATCCCAATCCAATCCCAATCCAATCCCAATCCAATCCCAATCCAATCCCAATCCAATCCCAATCCAATCCCAATCCAATCCCAATCCAATCCCAATCCAATCCCAATCCAATCCCAATCCAATCCCAATCCAATCCCAATCCAATCCCAATCGGAATTGTCCGACATGTTTCTCTTTCACTCTAACAGTGCTACCAACAATCAAACCTAACGAGGCAAAAATAACTAAATTATAGAGTTTTATTTATTGCATTTTTTTCAATTTTAAACATTTCAAATATTATTTTAAAAAATAAGGATTAAAAATATAATATTATATAATATTATATACTAGTATATACTACAATTTTTACTTATACAAACAAATGTCATAGAAATCAAATTCATTTGACAAAATAATTAAACTTCTTATACTTTTAAATAAAAACTGTGGTATATTATATTTTTATTCCCTATTTTTTTAAATAATATTTGAAATGTTTAAAATTGAAAAATTGCAATAAATAAAAATCTATAATTTAGTTATTTTTGCCCCGTTGGGTTTGTTGGTTGGTAGCACAGTTAGAGTGAAAGAGAAACATGTCGGAGCTTTCCGACTCGCTCGTTTCAAGGCCAGAACGACCCAATAGGGTCTTACAGGCCTTGAAAAAACAGAGAGGGAATGGTCTCACATGCCCATCTCTCTCTGCGTTGCCAACCCCAAAAAAATAAATAAATAATAAGAAAATATTGCTTATTTCTGTATTTCAAACATACTAAAAATAATTAAATAAATTATTAAACAATTTCTTGTTGTTTTACAAATTTTATTTAATTCCAGTATGATTCATGGTTATGCGTTTGTGTTTGTTGTTTTGATTTACACAACCTAGAAATTTTACGTGATGCGAAAATAATATTTAAAGCAAATAAAATTTGTAAAACAATAAGATATTGTTTAATAATTTATTTAATTATTTTTAGTATGTTTGAAATACAGAAATAAGCAATATTTTCTTATTATTTATTTATTTTTTTGGGGTTGGCAACGCAGAGAGAGATGGGCATGTGAGACCACAACTTTTCAGAATCGAAAACATAACCGTTCAAAAGTTAGCGGGGGGATTTACTTTATGTCTGTACTGTATACAGGGTGTCGTATTTGACGTTGGACTGTATGGGTATCTTTGTTATTATTGGAGATAGAAAATCTGTTAAATGGACACAGTAGTAGAGATTTTTTCGAATATTAATAATTCATTTACAAAAAATTTGAATATCGCATCATTCCAACGCTATCTTGAAAAAACAAGAAAATGCGATTTTCAAAATATGGCTATAACTTCTTTATTTTCTATGGTACCAAAAAAGTTTTTCGACATAATACAGACAATTTTTTGTGTACAATGCAGTAAAACAAATGAATATTTTCTTTCGCCAACGGATTGACCGGAAATGAACCAAACTTATTTTTTTCTTATGGCAGCCATATTGGATTTACACATATTCGGAATTAGTGTATTTTTCTGAGTAATTTGATATATCATATGTAATATTTTAAGAAAAATAGAAATAATTTTATTTTACTAACCAAAAATGGCTTTAAATAGATGTAAACTGTCAATACATATGTGTTAAGATTTATTTTACATTTAATATTTTAAATAGTTACATTTATGTTATTGACAATTTACATTTAGTTAGTTTATAAAATCAAATAATTTTTTTTTTTTTTTAAATATGTCATATGGTATACCAAATTACTCAGAAAAAAATATTGATTTTTTGAAGTTTGGTTCATTTCCGGTCAATCCGTTGGCGAAAAAAAATATTCATTTGTTTTACTGCATTGTACTTACACAAAAAATTATGTCAAAAAACCTTTTTTGGTACTACAGAAAATAAAGAAGTTATAGCCATATTTTGAAAATCGCATTTTTTTGATTATTCAAGATAGCGTTGGAACGATGCGATATTCAAATTTTTTGTAAATGAATTACTAATATTGGAAAAAATCTCTACTACTTTGTCCATTTAACCGACTTTCTATCTTCAAAAATAACAAAGATACCCATACAGTCCAATGTCAAATGGGACACCCTGTATAGCAACTAACCCACGTATGACGTCATTTTATTAGTTCCACAACAAGAGGCTTAGATCGCCAATTGAAGATTTAAACAATGCGTATATTTGGTTGCCTACTTATACTTTATGTGTAATAATCAAAATAATAGTTTTAAACCTAGAAAATTACTTTATTTTACTTATTACTTTTTTTATATTGTAAAAAATAATTTAACAAATAAAAATATTCGAATAAAAAAACTTAAAGCGGCATCTATGAAACGTAATTAAAACTAATTGAAGATTTTTTTAAAATTGGTAATTAATTTCTTGATTAATATAACGTTTTTAATTATTTAATAAAATTGTATTTAAAATAAGCTAATATATTTAAAAAAATATTGCAATTATAATTACTTGTGTGGTTATGCAACCTAAACAACTCGTACATGTAAGCTTAGTTGCCTATTATAGACTTAAATTTTGTAAAAATTTAGTAATGATAAATCATGTCATCGAAATTGGAAAAAAATAACGGCGTACGCGGTTTTGTAACTGGCTGCTAACATTTCTAAGAGCAATTCTAGCGGGACAGGTGTCTTCATTAATCATTTATCTAATTACACGTAATAAGGCACGCAAAGGTCACTTGGAATTTGATTAGCCACAAACGCGATGGTCTTGCCTGGGGTTATAAACCAAACACGAATCACCAACTCCTAGGAATATAAAAAAAACACAGTAAAATAAATTGCAAAAAAAAAATTAATTGCGTTATACGCATAAAAATTGTGCTTCAATCGTATCTTATCAATTTTCTTTGTTCTCAATTTTTCGCATAAATTTTATTTATTGTTTTCCAAAAATCAAAACTATGACAAATCAACGTCAGTTTTTTAAATTTATTAATCATGGTGAATGAGTCTGTAGAAAATGAGACAATAACGAATAGACGCTTTCGTTATTTCCAAACGATTTTAAGGCTCCACTGGAAGTTTTTGGTCATTATTTTATATCCGTTAATTCTAGCTTTGGGACTTTTTATAGGGAATGATACTCCAGTGCGAAGATGTATATTCGTAGTACTCTTGATGGTAGGATATTGGATCACGAAAGTTTTTCCTTTAGCTGTTACAGCATTATTACCAATTGTAGGTGTATAAAAAACGGGTATAAAGGTTGTTAATACTACAATTTTTTAAGGTTTTATTTCCGGCGTTTAATATTTTGGAACCGAATAGAGTAGCTGAGAGATACCTGAGTACTCAGTGCTTTACGTATTTTGGTACTATGATGATTTGCACGGCGCTTGAAGAAAGTAGTTTACACAAAAGGGTAGCTTTAAGGATTTTGTATGTTTCCAAATGTCGTACAAGAAAAACGCATTTAATTATATGCATAATTACTAGTGTTGTCTCAGCTTTCTACAATAATATAGCTACTGTTTTTATCATGTCTTCAATAACTAAATCAGCTTTAGGAAAATTAGAAGAAATGGGTAAATATTACCTTGCTGTTTTTTATTTTTTTTTAAATTTTTTAATTAAGGTATAACAACGATTTATGAAAAAGATCTTGATATCAGTGCAAGGGAGTCAGATGAAAGGGTGTGGAATGATGATGAGTACATGATGTTGAAGAAAACTTTTGGTAAAAAACGAAGAGTAAGAAAAGTGGTTGCACGTGGTAGAATGTTTGATGTTGAGAAAACCCCAACGAAAGTAACCATATGTTTTTTCCTTGGAATAGCCTACTCTACTATACTTGGAGGAACTTTCTTCCCAGAATCCTCATTTATTCAACGAATACTCAATAGTGAATATTCTATTTTATTATTGTTAACCATTTTTAATTTTTGCAATATTTTAGATGAATTACATACCGTTTTTCCAAAACACACTAATATTAATGCTATTTTATGGTTCTTAGCGACGTTTCCTTTAACGGGAGCGCTTTTAATTGTAGAGATTTGTTGGTTACAGTTTATGTATTTAGGTTTGCTTCGACCTAATTCGAAAGATGCTAATGAAGTAGTTTTGGGTCATTATAGTTCCACAAGATTGGCCCAGGATATTAAAAAAGATATTAAGGCTATGGGAAAAATGAAGTTTGCTGAATGGGTGGTGGTTATTATATTCACCAGTTATTTCCTAATCATGTTTTTTAAAAATCCTGGTTTTTTGAAAGGTTGGCATAGCTTCAAAGCAGTTGAAGAGGTGTTTATATTAATTTATACATGGAACACCCTGTGTTAAATTATTTTCTTTTAGGTTCATGAAGGTACAATAGCGATTTGTTTAATGTTTCTTCTATTTTGTATTCCAAAAAAATTGAAAAATAATGGTAATGGTATAGAAACTATATTATCGTGGAAAAACGTTGAAGAAAAGGTGCCATGGAATATTATAATTTTGATAGGTTCAAGCTACGCGATAATAGAGGGTTTTTCGGCTTCTGGATTATACAAAGCAACCCTTGAAATGTTAGAAGTTAAATTGCGTGATAGCTCTAGATTGATAGCATTATTAGTTGCATCTTTATTTGGGACACTTTTAACTCAATTCGTTTCCAATACGATTTGTGCCAATTTTGTAGGGCCAATTTTTGTAGCTCTATGTAAAGTGAAGAAAATGCATCCTTATTACGTGACATTCCCAACGTGTCTTTGCTCATCCTTCGCGTTTCTTTTCGATTTTTCAACACCTTCAAATGCGATAATAGCGAGTGCTTGTAACTTACCACCTCTGGACTTTTTTCAATCAGGAGTTTTTTTGATGCTTTTTTGCCCGATTTTTGTACTGCTCTTCTACCGTGATTACGGTGATGTGTTTTACAACTTCGGAAAACTCCCTGGCTGGATGGAAGATTAAACCTATTGAGTAAACAGGTTTGTTTGGGGAAAATTGATAAGTGATCGCTATAATTATTATTATTTTTTGTGTTGATCATGCAATGCGATGCAAGATTATAGCGGATAATATAATTTCATCATTTGTTCGCAATTAGTAGCTCAAACAAAACGAAACTACTTGCAGTAATGCTAGGATAATTTAGGGAAATTACAGCCGGCGTAATTGAAAATTCAATTGCGTTGGTGTTATTTTTATTTATCAACCTATTATTACCTTCATTATAACTTATAATTTACAAAAAAAATAAATTTTACGTCACTTAAATCTGTACTTATTATTTTATATGAAATAACATGAATTATAACAAAAATTTTGTAACTACAAAAATCAAAAATTAATTTTTTATTATAGTTATTATAAATCCTCTTGATAAACAATGTGGCGCTGACCCCAAAAAAAGCCAATTTGTAAAAGCAAGAAAATAATTTTATTCAAAATAAACCGAAAATACAGACCGTCTATTCAGTAAAGTGTCTGTTAGTTATTTGTTCAAAAAATTATCCTTCTATAAATGAAATGGATATACAGGGTGAGTCAGACCACCTGTAACAGCCTTTTATCTCGAAAACGGTTTATCGCACATCGATAAAATAAAAATTTTAATTACCAAAGTGAACCAAAAAAATCCATTGGTGCACTTATTATTTTCCGGAAGAAACCGGAAATGCCCGGAACCGGAGGTAACTTTGATTTTTTAAATGGCAACATAGGTCAAGTATGGTATCGTTTGAAAGGTCTTTTAAAAAGAAACAACTTTTATTAAAATATTTTTTTAATATCTTGCGTAATTAACAAATTATACGAAAAAACAGAAGCAAACAAGTGACAAATGGTTTCTTAAATTATGGAAAAATTAAAACACTACCATCATCCTTAATATGGGTAAGGGTAGAGGCAATTATGAATTTTAAATAGAAACTTGTAACTTTTGCATTTTTTGTTTCGCTTGTTAAAAATAATCAACTTTTTTAGGTTATGTATTTTCCTTATTTCAAAAAAAATAAAAAAAAGTTGATTATTTTTAACGAATAATGCGATAATAACTGCAAAAAAGAGTTTTTATTTAAAAAAATCTCTCTTGCCCATTTGCCCATGATGGTAACGATTTAATTTTTCCCTTTAAAAGACCAATGGTCACTTATTTTCATATTTTTTTTCGTATAATTCGTTAATTATGCAACATATTACATAAATATTTTAATAAAAGTTGTTTCTTTTTAAAATACCTTTCCAATGATACCATACTCGACCTATGTTGCCTTTTGAAATTTCAAAGTATAGATTCCTTGGTGCACTTATTATTTTCCGGAACAATCCGAATGTGCTCGGAATCGGAAGTTACTTTGAAATTTCAAATGGCAACAGGTCGAGTATGGTATCGTTGGAAAGGTCTTTTAAAAAGAAACAACTTTTATTAAAATATTTATGTAATATCTTGCATAATTAAAAAATTAAACCAAAAAAATATGCAAACAAGTGACAATTCGTCTCTTAAAGGGAAAAATTAAATCGTTACCATCATCGGAAAATAGGCAAGAGTGATTTTTTTTAAATAAAAACTCTTTTTTGCAGTTATTATCGCTTTATTCGTTAAAAATAATCAACTTTTTTTTTATTTTTTGAATTAAGGAAAATACATAACCTCAAAAAAATGATTATTTTTATCAAGCGAAACGAAAAATGCAAAAGTTACAAGTTTCCATTTAAAATTCATAATTGCCTCTTCCCTTACCCATATTAGGGATGATGGTAGTGTTTTAAATTTTCCATAATTTAAGAAACCATTTGTCACTTGTTTGCTTATGTTTTTTCGTTTAATTTGTTAATTATGCAAGATATTAAAAAAATATTTTAATAAAAGTTGTTTCTTTTTAAAAGACCTTTCAAACGATACCATACTCGACCTATGTTGCCATTTAAAAAATCAAAGTTACCTCCGGTTCCGGGCACTTCCGGTTTGTTCCGGAAAATAATAACTGCACCAATGGATTTTTTGGGTTCACTTTGGTAATTAAAATTTTTATTCTATCTATCTGCGACAAACTGTTTTCGAGATAAAAGGCTGTTACGGGTGGTCTGTCTTACCCTGTATATTCATTCTATTTTACTTGTCAAGAAATTACTGAACAGTTAATTATGGTCTTAGTGTTTTATATTAGCGATTCAAATTAATTTTTGAATAAAAACGTTGTGGCAACTAACCTATTTTTGACGTCATCTCACTAATTCATCATTCGGACGCAAGAGGGAGATTTCTAAACTTGAAAAACTAATTGCGTTTATGACATTCAACTAAAACAAATTCATAAAGAATTTTTGATCATAAAAAAATTTCTAGTACAGGTTTTTTTAATTTCTGTTTTTGGTATACTTCAAAAATATTAACTACTTTTTGTTATTTTAATGATTAAATGTTTTTTTTTTGGAAAATAGTTTTTGCATTTAATTTACGGTTTTTTTTTGCAATTTACAAGGAGTGTAAAAATTGTGCTAACTTTCGAAACAATAAAAATTTAACTTCCTCATTACGAGAAATCCAAAATTTGTAATGCTTAAAGATAAATATGATGGAAGCAAAATAAAATAGAAAATATACTAAGGAGTACTAAACAGGAGATGGCGTTACAGGAGCAGAAGTTCCAATAAATTCACTTGGAAGGAAAAACTTTAAATTATCCCATTATTTATACTGACGGTTATGCGGGTGGCAATAAAAATTATCAGTAAACTCCTTTATTAATTTCATTGGGGATTATACAGTGTGTTCCATAAATGGCGGAAGAGCTATTTAGTATATTGTGATATCAAAAAAATGTCTACCATCTACCATCTACCATCATTCTTGAGATATTAACAAAAAACTAATAGATAAATTTGGCAACATTGGTACAGGTTTCTAATTAAAGGTAACTTTGATAATTGGTGATTCAAAAGAATTCTTTCAAAAATGACGTCAGAATTAGGGTAGTGCATTTTCAGTTCACAGTGACAACTGAAAGTTATGTGGGAAGCATGAGAACGTGATGGCAACTAACCTACTTCTGACGTCATCCCATTAGTTCCTCATTCTGCCGCAGGAAGGTCATCTCTTAGCTTCAAAAGTAAATAGAAAGTAAGATAAACAATCCTTGAAATTAACCATTACAGACAAAGACGAAAAAACGAACAGTTTAGGCAGATTTCATTTCTACCAGTGCAAATAATACAAAAACTCTATAAATAATTTTATTTAAAAATATTTTTTGCCGTATACAGGGTGTTTTGAACAAGTGTCGAATAATATAGGAGTGGTTTTCGGATTAATTTTTAGAAAAAAAGTTAGTATATTTATTTCTGCTAAAAAACTTTTAAAAAATCTCGAAAAACTTCACCCTAACTTTTTTTTGTAAATTTGCGAATCATCTCAAGGGGGCTGCCAAAAGTAAGGTATGTGCAAAATTTGAGCCAATTATCATTAACAATGTAGATTTTATGTTAAAAAATTGAAAAAAAAATGAGTAAACTTCAATGCTCTGCATTTCCGAAATGGAACGTTTTAGCGAAAAAAATTATTCCTACATTTTGTCTTAAAATTGATCCAAAAATCCATTCCTAGATTATCTGACAATTGTTCAGAAACACGCTGTATGTAGAGTTTTGATCAAAAATTTTGGGATGGAACTATGAATAGTAATTAAATGTTTGTATCTACTAAAAAATAGCTACAAACATTGTTCAAAAAACTTTTCATCACTCTTCAATCTTGCGCCCAATTCCTTCATCTTATCAAATCTGTTTTCCAGATTATTGAACATATTTTTATCGATCTAATACTAAAAAATATCAGTACATAAAAATGTGACTATTGAACCGATCATAATCCGATTTAACAATTTAGAAAAAATCACATTTTAGTTTATAAAAAAAGACAAAGAAGTTTATTTTACAGATTCGTTAGAAAATGACAAATTTAATACAATTATTTAAAACCAGATTTTTGAATAATTTTAGAAATATAAATGGACAGAATTAAAATTTAGATCAAGATTTACAAACATATATGTTTTTTAATTAAAATGAGTTTCAAAATTCTAAGAAGACGTTTTACATTTGACAAATGTTATTTTAAGTATAAGATATTTTGTGGGACCTTAAAGTTTGGCTCATAATATTGGATTTGGCAACTGGCAACTATAATTTTTACAATTTTTTTTAACATCAATCTTTCTACTTTAATATATAAAAATATCTTTGATAATTTTTTCTTGAAAAAAAAAAGAAAAATAAAAAAAAGATTTGATGAAAATTGGGTTTCTAAAGATTTAGGTGATTGATTTTGAAGAAAAATACCCCCAGTAAAGTCTTTTGGAAATTTTAGATTCATATACATTTTGGAGCACTTCATTTACATGAAAAAATCGGTTTTCCAAAGATTATATGATTAATTTTGAAGAAAAATACACTCAGTAAAATCTTTTAGAAATTTTTTGATTTTTATACGTTTTGAAGGACTTCATTCATATGACAAAATTTGATGAAAATCGGGTTTCCAAAGATTTGGATGATTAATTTTAAAGAAAAAAAAAAACCCAGGAAAGTCTTTTGAAAATTTTAGATTCATATACATTTTGGCGCAATTCATTTATATGAAAAAATCGGGTTTCCAAAGATTATATGATTAATTTTGAAGAAAAATACACCCAGTAAAATCTTTTACAAATTTTAGATTTTTATACGTTTTGAAGCACTTCTTTCATATGACAAGATATTATGAAAATCTGGTTTCCAAAGATTTGGATGATTAATTAATGAAAAAATACGCCCAGTAAAGTCTTTTGGAAATTTTGGATTGTTATACATTTTGAAGCACTTCATTTACCTATATGAAAAAATCGGGTTTCTATAGATTTAGATGATTAATTTTGAAAAAAAAAATACGCCCAGTAAAATATTTTAGAAATTATAGATTCCTATTGAAGCACTTCATTCATATGACAAGATTTTATGAAAATCGGGTTTCCAAAGATGATTAGTTTTGAAGAAAAAGTACGCCCAGTAAAATTTTTTGGAAATTTTGGATTCTTATACATTTTTAAAATTTCAAAGTGTATGATTAAAAACAGTGTTGTTAGAAACTCGCCAACAATTTGGAGATTAATAATAAATAGTTGCTACCATTTTTGCTAATTTTTGGAATCACATTACAAACAAGTTCTTAAAAATCGGATTTACACCATCATTTAAAAATAATTTCGACATTTACCTTGTCTCCTAAGCAAATATTTTCAAAACAAGATGGAAGACCATAATTTCCTTTTTTTGGGAATGATTCACGTCAACAGTCGGTAGATCCAAATCGCACTAAATTTGCTTTGTATTCGCAACATTTTTGGTTCCAGGATTCTGGACAAAAGTTGGTGAATCCAAATAATTTATTGTTAATGTTGACAATAATTGTTATCCGGTTATTTAGCTTAAATAAATCTTGTTATAATAAAATAATAATATAAAATTATAAATATCAATAGAAAGTTTAATTAAAATAGATTAGATCATTGATAATTATAATACTTGTCTGTTTTCATTTAAAATTTTATTACCACGGAAACAAGCCTCCTTCATTTATGGTGTACAAATATAAAATCTCGTGCAATTATCCGATAAGAAAGACAAAAATACTGTTTTATCGTTTTTTTATTGCTGATTAAAAAAATGCATACAATTTTGATTGGCCGATTTATTTTAATGAGTAATTACTGTAATTAGCGATAAAAGCACCTTTTTGTCAAAATTATTGAAATTTTATGGTAAAATTGCACATAAAATATGTAATTTGGTTGAAAATTTAATTGTTATTTTTGCCTCTAGTGTTTTAACCATTTAGATTAGTAGAAATGAATACAATATCTTTTAATACAAAAGTAAATAATCATAATTTTATTAAAATTTAGACATTGTATTATCAAATTACCATGTTTTGTAGGCGTTTTTACAACATTTTAGTGAAAATCGGTTATTTTCGTTGTACAAGAATACTGAATAGTTGTATTTATTTATTTATATAGTTGCTAAGCCAATTTATTGTACAATAACATAATATACAGGGTGTTTCAGAACACCAGTCCCATCGTTTTATTTCGACAACGTATTGTTGAATACATAGAATGTAATTGGTGTATTTTTTATTTTCCGGAATAAACGGTAAGTACCTTAAACCGGAAGTAACTTTGAAATTTCAAATGGAAATGTAAGTCGAGTGTGGTATTTTTTTAAAGCTCGCTTAAAAACATGACTTTTACTAAAATGTTTTTTTTTTATATTTTGAATATTTACAAAAATAAAAGATAAATTTTTTTTTTTATAAAACTTGGTTTTTTAAATTGAAGAACATATTAAAAATATCAGGACCTCTATCCTCATTTCCATAGGAAAAAAATGCAATAATTTATTATATGAATAGGATATTTTCGCCCCAAAATAAGGATAGGGGCAATAAACTCTGGAATGTTTCTTCATCTAGAAATTTTGATTTGTGTTAAAAAAAAACAGATTATAAGAATTTAACCTATTCTGAAAATGATTTTTTGTATTCATTTTGATGATGATCGAAATATCTTGGTTAGCGTTCTTAAAATAAATGGGTGGGAGAAGTGGTCTGAAACACCCTGTATATCTCTAATAAAATATAAACAACAAGTGAACGTAAAGAGTGACCAAAATCATTGGAAGAAGAAACCGAAGCCTGCAATTCTGTCCAGAAAACTGTTATTTTTTCATTGTTGGTTCTATGATTCATGATGGTGATTGTCAAATGAATGTTATTTCTTACAAGTACGTGATGTTGTAGTTGTGACCATTTACCAATTTGCACATAAACATCATGTCGGTATCGTCAACTGAGATAACTTTGGGCCTTAAGGGTAATCTTGGCCCAAATTTTGGAAAAAGGTAGTTTGATCTACTGTTAGTACCAAAAAAGACTTAAAAAAAAATTTTTTTACAAAAAAAATAAAAACTTATATCTCGAAAATACTTCTTTTTTAAAAGTATTTTAAGCCATGAATACAAATATGGGATTTCACGTTTAAAAAAACAAAGTTCATGGTGTTTCCGGTGAAATCGGAAGTGATTTCGAAAATAAAAAATGCACATAAAATTTGTTTTTTTGAACCATAGAACATAGCCAAATTTCAAATTTTTTTATTCATAAATAAAAAAGTTATCGAGGTGACCCGGTTTTCATTTCCACCCGGTATATACAATTTTTTTAAATAAATGTTTGTGTCTATAACTCTAATTTTCTATATTTCGAATTTTTTTAAGTCCCTTGAAGATTTGAGTTAGGGAAGTTTGACTGTACTTTGAATTTGTGAAAGTTGTCATGTACTTACCAGTCAATTGCTCAAAAACTATAAGTAGTTTTGAAGGTGCAAACAAAAGTTGGTTTGTAAAAAAACATTCACAAGTAATGGTGAAGATGGAGCAGCACTGTAGCCTTGTAGCACAAGAACCAAGTCGATAGTTCTATTTGGTAACTATCAGTAAATCAAACTATAATTTTCCAAGATTTGGGTGAAAATTACACTTAAAAGCCAAAGTATCCGATATGTTGTTTATGTGTAAATTGGTCACAACTACAACATCACGTACTTGTAAGAAATCACCATTCATTTGACAATCCCCATCATGGATCATAGAACCAATAATGAAAAATGAATAGTTTCCTGGGCAGAATAGCAGGCTATTGTATTCATCCTATGGACATTAAAGGACTGGAGACTAAGGAGTTCTTCGTTCTTCAAATTCTACATAATTTATCTCAATTGTTGGAGTATGAAGCTTGTCTGAGAAACCTGCTCTACCTACCTTTTCTAGGGCATTATCAAATCCAGACTGCCTAAGCTTGTCAGCCAAGGTGACCATATGAAATTAGGGTAGTCTAAACGAAATCTTATTATCCCATTGTAAATAAAACATAATGTTTATATCAATCTGAAGTCAGATACATATGTGTGTGTCTTAAGAGCATCTTCCTAGACACCTGCGATAAATTTTCCGTTGGATATAATAACAAGAAATAGAAAATCCATCCCACTTTTCTGGAGCTTCTTTACAAATTATGACCAAATAGCGAGTTTAGGAGGAAAAATTGTAAAAAATCATGAAATCGAGCATTAATTCTGCAGTCATAACTCAAGTTTCCCTCGTTAGATTTTCAATTTTTTTTCAGATTTATAATCTAAATTGATTAGGCTACATCCTGCCAGAGAGTTACCTTCTGCAACCTAACAGAAAATTAATTAAAGGGGTCCAAAGTTAAGGTACTTTTAGATCATTATATTTTTTTGTACATTCTCCATTTTTTTTCCTTCTGGCAAAATTAAAGAAATGACTTCTAAATCATCTACAAAAATATTGTTCGTACTAGCTTTTATGACTGCAGAACTAAACCACTATATTTTCCGTTTAGGGAATTGCTCTTAATGAACACGAGTATTTGGAAACTCTTGCTTATTAATCTGAATCTGCAAATTGGTGTATCAAGCGATTTCGGCAAAATTTTTGATGTCGTTTGCAAATATTAAGACATGGTAGAAGTTGAAAATTTAGTTACATCACTAATGGAGATGTTAAATAAACATGGTCCTAAATGAGAGCCCTGTGGCACACTTGAGATATCCACATAAGAAAATTGGTATTAAGTTCATACAGTTTATGAGATCATAAAGAAGTTAAAAATATCAGTGAATACAGGTGTGGTGATAGGCTGCTATTTAAAAGGTATAATTTGATTGGATAGAAAAAATGATAAGCAGGTAAAATAGGGTAAATAAAACACACTTAATGTGTAGATCAATTATCAAATATTATAGTTTAACTTGTGATGAAAACATTAATTTGATGAAATATTGTGGAATTGGGGTAGAGAAGGATTCTTTGAAATGCAGGTGTTCCTCATCGAATTTTTATGATTTTGCGGTATTGAGCTGTAGTTTTATTGTGTTTGAAGCAATAAATTGATGGAGTTTTGTCAGAAAATGGGATTTGTGGTTTCGTCGTGTGCGGTTTGTACTTTTGATCAATGGGAAATGTTGGAAGCTTCCTCGAGGTCGAGCATATGTTCGTCTGCAGTACGTGCTTCGATCAAGCGATCTAATAAATGATACAAATAAATGTGGTCGTAGCACGTCAACAACACGAGTTCATTGGGAACATACTCCTGTTTTGGACACATGTCAATCAAGAAATGCAGGGAGGTAGGATTGGTAGCATTGGTAGCATTGGTAGGAAGGAAATGCACGCACGATTTGAGTATTAACGATCAGCACCCCTTGAATATTTAAAAACAAAAGGATTAAGGCAAGACATGAAAAAAACACAATTTTATCAAGCGGTTGTTAAATAATTAAAATGATGGATACGTCCGGAGGTTTTTAGGCTTGAGGCGGCGGCTAACTGCTCCCGTATTCCTCATATCCATATTTGATTGCGACCGTCAGCTCAACCACATAAATCATAAAAAATTCCCAAGTCAATCAAGATTTATTAACGGGAAAATTACATCAAATTTCAGGTGTAACTTACCCAAGAAGCAGGAGAACCTTCCTACTCCATATAATTATTTCAACATAAATATCCTCTCGCTAATTTATCATTAAATATTTGAATAATTTTACGAGCGCTCGAATTAAAATGTTAACTAGCCAAAAAATATCGCAATTAAACCGAAATCCCGGTGCCCCCGTGAGATATTTTTGACTCCAACCCTTGACCAAATTAAATTGTCGCATTAAATTCAACATTATAAGCCTGTCCACCTTTAATTATCTCCCTCAGAGCGGCGTGTAATTTATGGCGATTGAAGAAAAACAAAGAGCTCCACACTCGCACATGTCTATGGCCACAGGCCACCTCTTCCATTACAAACATAAAAAAACTGTCAACAGGGAACAGGGATGAATCCACGCACCAATAATTAATCACAATACTTCATTAAAGAATACCACACAACCATCAAAATATGTTTACTTTTAAATCACCAAAATCAACTTGGTTATTATGGTTCCAAACAGTAAATGAAAATACAGAAGTATTTCGGAAAAGGCTTGGATTCGGAAAATAATCAAGTTCAAAAAAAGTTTGATTTCTAAGAAAACAGATTTAACGTTTATGTGACGTCATCATATAACGCTCCTGTGATGTTATCAAACTATTATTGTTGAAAATAGACTAACATGATAATTTTTGTAATGTTATAAGCAGGCCTGTTTTTGGTTATTATGGAATGTTAGAAAAACTGAATATTATTATAATAATATATTATATTATACAGGGTGTCCCATTTGACGTTGGACTATATGGGTATCTTTGTTATTATTGGAGATAGAAAGTCGGTTAAATGGACAAAGTAGTATATTAATAATTCATTTACAAAAAATTTGAATATCGCATCGTTTCAACGCTATCTTGAAAAAAACAAGAAAATGCGATTTTCAAAATATGGCTATAACTTCTTTATTTTCTGTGGTACCAAAAAATTTTTTAGACATAATACAAACAAGTTTTTGTGTAAAATGCAGTAAAATAAATGAATATTTTGTTTCGCTAACGGATTGACCGGAAATGAACCAAACTTATTTTTTTTATATTGGATTTACACATATTCGGAATCAGTATTTTTTTCTGAGTAATTTGGTATACCATATGTCATGTTTAAAAAAAAAATGAAAATTATTTCATTTTACAAACTAACTTTAAGAGATGTAAATTGTCAATAACATAAGTGTAACTATTTAAAATATTAAATGTAAAATAAATCTTAACACATATATATTGACAGTTTACATCTATTCAAGACCATTTATTACATATGATTACATATGATATATCAAATTACTCAGAAAAATACACTAATTCCGAATATGTGTAAATCCAATATGACTACCATAAGAAAAAAATAAGTTTAGTTCATTTCCGGTCAATCCGTTGGCGAAAAAAAATATTCATTTGTTTTACTGCATTGAACACAAAAATTCTTTGTATTAAGTAAAAAAAAAATTTTTGGCACCACCGAAAATAACGAAATTATAGCCATATTTTGAAAATCGCATTTTCTTGTTTTTTCAAGATAGCGTTGGAACGATGCGATATTCAAATTTTTTGTAAATGAATTATTAATATTCGAAAAAATCTCTACTACTTTGTCCATTTAACCGACTTTCTATCTCCAATAATAACAAAGATACCCATGCAGTCCAACGTCAAATGGAACACCTTGTATATACCGGATGGAAATGAAAACCGGGTCACCTCTATAACTTTTTTATTTATGAATAGAAAAATTTGAAATTTGGCTATGTTCTATGGTTCAAAAAATCAAATTTTATGTGCATTTTTTATTTTCGAAATCACTTCCGGTTTCACCGGAAACACCATGAACTTTGTTTTTTTAAATGTAACATCCCATATTTTTATTCATGACTTAAAATACTTTTAAAAAAGAAGTATCTTTGAGATATTAGTTTTTTTTTTTGCGAAAAAAAATTTTTTTTCAAAAAAAAAAAGGTTTTCGAAGTCGGTGAAAATTACCAAAACTAATTCTAAATAATTCAAATACATAAAATAAATAATCGTTATAAAATCCTCTTTTTAAAAAGTTGAATGACCCGGCATCATTGCATTTAAAAAAAGTGAGATATTTGATAAAATCTTCATTAACTAAGTTTAAAAATTAATAGTTCAAAAACCACTTAAATTTTTTTTCAAATTACAATATTTCGAGGGGGACATTTAACAGTACCATGAGTTTTTAATTTTTATGAGATTTTATGGTGTTTTTATGGATAAACATTTTTTTTTAAATGGGAACCCATAATTTTTATTGTAGATTCGTAATCTTTAAACAATAATAAACAACTTTTGGTTGAACAATCTTTTTAGAAAATTCACCAAAATAATCATCAATTTTGAGATTTTCGGTTCAGTTTTACTAGAAAACTAAAGCTTTTAAAAAAAAATCGCAAGAGGCAAAAAGTGATATTTATGATGATCTTTGACCTTATCTTTAATTTTGATATTAAAAAAATAATTTTACATTTTCGTAAAAAAATAATTTTGATATTAAAAAAAAAATGAAATAAATTTTAAAAACTTTTTACTGGTTTTTCTAAATCTTTACCTAGTTTTCTAGAAAACCTGAATCGAAATCTCAAAATGTCTGTTAATTTTGGCGATTATCATGAAAAATTGAAATTTCCTAAAAAATATTTTCAACCAAAAGTTGCTTATTATTTTTCATGGATTGTGAATCAATAATAAAATGTATAGGTTCCCATTTGAAAAAAAAAATTTCCCCATAAAACCCCTGTAAAATCCCATAAAAATTAAAAACCCATGGCTCAATTATATGTCCCCCTCGAGCCGCTACAATTTTTGTCTGAAACATTTTTAATGAAATCGTTTAGTTTCCAAGATATTCAGCTGGATTAATTAAAATAGGACACCCTGTACATATTTCTTTGTTATTTGAAGATTATCCCTATCAAGTATATTTTTATTAAACTGAATACTAATTGAATTTTGAATTTGTCAATAACAAGACTGTTTTTTAATAAAAGTATCAAAACATTTTTAATATTATTATTGAACTTAATTATTTTCATTACTCATTAATATAACAAAGTTCATCAGTTATTAATTTTTTAAATGCTTTGCTCAGTTTTGTTGGTTAGTTACAACAATGTAACATTGTTAAGTTGGTCCTACCTCAAGTCTCAAGTTATAACTTAATCGAGTTAAACTTTATTTGGTTTGAATTACATCAAATTCGAACTTTATTTGGTTCAAGATCAAACTTAATCGAGTTCAAATTTGTATTATGAAGTCGATTTATAAAGAATAAATGGATGTAGAATCGAACATATCGAACTTTTTATGTTTTTCAATTCGAACTTTAAGTTCGAACTTCAAAAAGTACAAGTTTCGAGGAAAAAAAGAACATGATAATAAAACTGAACAGGAAAACATAGAATACCGGAAAAAGAAGTATAAAACACAGAACACGAATTTTAAAAACGGTATTTTGAAACTTTGTAACTCAATTTCTATTTTCACGAAAAATTGCAAAATGGTATATTTTTAGGCATTCAAAATATACAGGGTGAGTGTGAGTGTGTAAGATGGAATAAATTCAAAAAGTCACGTTTAGATTTTCCAGGAAATGGTTTGACACGTCAAATTATGTTTGTAATTACGGAGATCGGACTTTTTGAATTTATTCCATGATTCAGTTATTTTACACTTTAACTAGTCATTTTACTGGGTGTCTCACTTTTTTTTTAGAAATTTTTTTAGATAGTAATTGTCATTCTGAACAAATTATCTCCTATGAACTAGTATTTTTTTTTCGACTCCTTGAAAAGTTAAAGCAATTTTAAAATTTCAAGATTTTAATTATACAGGGTGTTTCTAAAATGGTCACGGTTCCATGTGCTTATACTAGAAGTAAAAATAAGACTAAAAGTCCATATAAACATTTGTCCAAAACTCAACCGTTACTGAGTTTCAGGGTGTTGAAAGTTGAAATTACTTTTTAGTTTTTTTTTTATTTTCTTTGGATCGGCTGAATGAAAATTAATAAAATTTTTGGGGTGATGAGTTCACCTGGATAGTCAACTTTGGCCATTACTTTTGTCTTAATTTAACAATCCAGTGGCGTAAAAACGGGTCAAGGTGCCCCATTTTTTGAATTAATTTGGTACGCCCCTGCAACATTTTGCTATTTTGATTGGATTTTTAAAATCTTCATTCAATTTATCATAAAAAAGTACACCTCTTAAATTTTGATTGGATTAGTGGTATTTCTGAAATTTCCAATTTTATAGTTCAGTGAACCTGCTAAATTCAAACTAATTTTCAAAATTTTAAACAAATTTAAATTAAACAAACAAAATTTAAATTGATAACTCTTAGTAAGACTCTTAGTTGGTGTTTTAAATAAATGAATAAGCCAGAAACACTATTTAAATTTTATAAAAAATAGAATAGGGGGGAAGGGGGTCATTTTGAGCATTTTCTAAAATTTTAAATTGGGTATTTCTGACATGTTTTTTTATTTAAAACACCAACAAAATGTTGTTCTAAGAGTTTTTAAATTTAATTTTCCTTATTTCAAGTTAAATTGTTTCAAATTTTGAAAATCAGTTTGATGTTAAGAAAGGTACTGGATTATAAAACGCAAGATTACTGAAATACTACTAATCCTATCAAAATTTAATAGGTGTACTTTTTTGTGGTAAATTGAATGACGATTTTAAAAATTCAAACAAAACCGTAAAATTTTGCAGTGGCGTACCAAATAAATTCAAAAAGGGGGCACCTTGATCCGTTTCTACGCTACTGGATTGTTAAATTAAGACAAAAATAATAGCCAAAGGTGTCTACCCATGAGAAGTACTCACCCTTAAAATTTTATTAATTTTTTTTCACCTGATTCAGAAAAAATAAATAAAATAAATGGTAAAAATAAAAAAAAAATTAAACACCATGTATCTCGGTAACAGTTGACTTTTGGACAAATGTTTATATGGATTTTTGTCTTATTTTTACTTTTAGTATAAGCACACGAAGCCGTGACCTTCATTTTAGAAACACCCTGTATTTTGGAACACCCTGTATAAATTTCATTTTATTTTAAATATTTTATTTCAAGTATCCTTTGATTCTATATCCTAAAACCTAACTTAACAAGGCCAATCATGTATTAATTTTATTGAGAAAAAATTTAATTGGTCCACTTAGTTCAAAAAACTGCCACTAATGTTGAAAGAAGCAAGTTGGCAAAGACAAAATCCGAACATAATTGATTGAAATAAAAAATTGGTAATAAGAAATAAAATTATACAGAGTGTCTCGCAAAACTCATGAAAATTTACCAATTTTAAAATTGCTGTAACTTCTTAAGGTGTCGAAGAAAAATTGTAGTTCATAGGAAATGGCATTTATTATCTAAATATTTTTTGCTGGAAAAAAGTGAGACACCCTGTATAAAATATCGATATCGGGTACGTTCTGTTGCAAGTATGTAATGTGTAATGAACTGTTATACCACAAGAAAAAGACGAATAATTTACTATGCAATTCTGAGCATCGCATATTTCTCTTCCTGTTATCTTGAATATATTATGTTATATATGTATGTAAAGTATAAAGGAATGAATTAAAGTTTATTATTATTATTGAATTATATGGTAGTGGACCCTGCATGTATTATACAGGATGTTTCTGAACTAGTGTGCGTAACTTGGAAAATTGTTTTTTAGCCAATTTCAAGATAAAACTAAATATACATTTATCCGCTAAAAAGCTTCATTTCAAAATACAGAGAGTTAAAATTTATTTTTCAGTTTTTTAACATAATAAACTTTTAATGATAATTTACACTTTCACAATTTTTTCGGAGTCTTCCACTCCTTTTGAAATCCCAATTTTTTGTACGATGCCACAGAACTTAATAAACTCAATTTTTTACTTCATTGCACATTTCTAAAATATTTTTCTTCCCTAATTTTTTGTTAACCTTTCGCGTTTAGAAGTTATGACAGAAAATCTACACCCTCATGTAATTGTTAAAATATGGACAAATTTTTCATCTTTTGTTAAATTAAAAAAAAAATTAAAAACACCCTGTATATTGAAAATGGAGCATTTTTGAAAAAAAAAATGTATTCTTCGTTTTTATCTTGTAATTAGTTAAAAACTCTATTTCCAAAATTAGAGACATTGATTTAGAAACACCCTGTATAGCCTCATTGACAAAAATCTTTTTGCAGGGTGTACAAAAAGTTTGGTTTATTTTTGAAATGAAGTATTTTTGAAAAAGATGTTTTAATAAAAGTTGTACGATTTTTAGAGGTTTACAGAACATATTTTCTTATTTTCTTTTTTTTGAATAAGAAGTTGAAAGAGTTTAAATTTCTAATACAAAAAGTTAAGGAACGTCCATTTTTAGGAAATGAAGCACTTTTGAAAAAAATGTTGTACATTTCTTAGTGACACATCATCTATGATCTTGTATGATACGTTGAAGGTCACGTGGTAATCACATAACTTTTTTGAATACCAACCACTTTGAACCCTTGAAATTTCCAAAACATAAGAAAATACTTATATGTAATAATAGCATTTATTCACCTCCAAGTAGCGACAACCTTTTTTAGTAAATTGATTATATTGAATAGTCTAATTTACTGATCACTTTTCCATGTAAATAACTCCCCAGTAACACTATTCAAAACTTTACAGGAAGATGAATAAACCGGCCCTCAGTTTCAAAAAGAAATAGACGTTGTTTTACTTTTTGTCCATCCTGTATCTTGTACTTTTGTTTTTGAGAAGAAAAAAGTATCATATTAGATTATTTCATGCCTTTGTCCTGACAAGCGTTCTGATTGGTCCTACCTAAATTATCAACTCAAACGTTTTGACGTTTACATGACATGTATTTAAATTTCAAATTTGACATTTGAAGTAAAAACTGACGTTAGAATTTATAAATATTTTTTGTATTTTGCAGAAATAAGGGCTGAAATAATCTATCCAAATACAATTCGTAGGTTGAAATCACTATAATAATTCTGTCGCTTTATTGACAATTTAATATGCCAATAAATTGAAAGAATTATTGCGTATTTCAACCTACTCATGGTATTACTATTGAAAATTTTACATTCAGTTTTCTAAAAGACGTTAAAAAAATTAATATTAAGAATTTATTTTTATTTGAATATGAACGGTAACAAATATATTTTTCTATAATTTTTAGATTTGTCACAGTTATTTCTGTATGTATACAGGGTGCAGAAAAAGTCCTGCATAATGAGTATAAGTTTATAATAATGGTTTGATCAAAAAATGTTTAAGATTTAAAAATTGACATATATTATACCTTGTTTTTGTTTTTCTACATTACGTGACTGAGATGAGACTGTCAAGTTTGAAATGTCAAATGGAATAGTCCAACTTGTTTTTAATAATTTGAATATACAGTTTTTCAAATAATGTTTTTTTTAATTTCTTTTATTTTTTCACAAATGTTAATTTTATTATTGATTAAAAACAAATAATGCATAGAAGAAGAACTCCTAAATACATTTAAATGACATGAATAAATTAGGGTTGTCATCTTAAAAAATAGACAATTACGGGAAAAATCTAGGACAAACTAGGACATTAGTATTTTCAAAAAAGACTAATATAGCAATCAAAGATCGTGCCTTTTTTAGAATTAGAAACGCAAACGTTTTGTTTGCTCAAAAAAGAAATAATAGAAATGCAGTTCTGCGTTATTTAAAAATTTCGGACACATACCAAAATTCCTTCCGGATGTTGCCCGGACACATGAAAAAATAGAACATGTCCGGGTTTTTCCGGACGGATGGCAAGCCTTGACAAAAATATTATACAAGATAAAATAAACTTGAGAACCCTGTGTGTAAGTAAGTAAAGTGAATTTTATAACCTAAAATTTATTAAAAGTATTTTTTCAAAAAATTTTAAATTCCAAGTTGAAGGAAAAATATGAATTATAGGATATCGTTGGATTCAGAAAATTATGTAGATTCAAATTATTAAAAAAAAAGTTGGATTATTCCACTTGACAGTCTTATTTCAATTACATGATGTAGAAAAACAAATAAAATATATTTGGTGAAGATAATCTTCAAATAACAAATTCTCAAAAAATAAAAATAGCTAGCGAACTTTCGGACTTTCGTCCATCATCAGGCAATGAAAGGAAAATAATTTAAATAAATGTTTCAAATAAAAAATTATGACAGGCATTTTTATTAATTAGTATTTAATATTAAAATAAAAAACTCACTCTTTTTAAATATATTTAATGAGCCATTATTTTTTAACGTTTTCGTCAACCAATATTGACATTATCAATGGCTTTAAAATTTTAGACATTTTTATAGGCTGATGATGAACGAAAGTACGAAACTGCGCTAGCTATTTTCATTTTTTTGAGAATTTGTTATTTGAAGATTATCTTCACCAAATATATTTTATTATACAGGGTGTCAAACTTTTTTTTCCAGCAAAAATTTTTTTTAGATAGTAAATGTCATTCTGAACAAAAAATTTCCTATGAACTATTATGTTGTTTTGACTCCTTAATAAGTTACAGCAATTTTAAAATTGATAAATTTTCATGATTTTTGTGGAACACCCTGTACTCCCTGTATTCCCTTCTTTCTTATTCATCAATTATTATTTAAATTTTTTCTTTGCCAAATTGATTTTTGAATATTATTGGCTGTATTTAAAATAAGTGAACGACGAGGTTGAATTTTCCTCGGTAAAATTTTGCATCTTATTGGCTTAAAGTTATAAAAAATCCAAAGCATACTTGATTTAAATAAAAAAAAATTAAAATTAAATTTATACAGGGTGTCCCACAAAAGTAATTAAATTTTTGAAATTTTAAAATTGCTATAACTTTTTAACGAGTCGAAAAAAAAATAATAGTTCATAGGAAAATTTTTGTTCAGAAAGACATTTTCTATCTAAAAAAAATTTTGCTGAAAAAAAAGTGAGATACCCTGTATGTCAAATAACTATACCATGGATTATTTTATTATTAATTTAAAAAAACAAAAGCAAAGTCACGGATAAATGTCAATTTTTTAACCTAACAACATTTATATTGAAACATTTTTTGATCAAACCAATATTAATAAAGTTATAGTCATTATACCGAATTTTTCCCGCACCCTGTATGTACACAGGGTGACTCTGAATAACTGGGTCAAATCTAAGAATAAAAAATATTAAAAAAAAAAAATTTTTAGGGGCGCTCGGCCAAAATTTTATAAATCGTGGTGAAGATGATTAATTAAAAAATTGCTATAATATGGTATCTTACTAGATTTTTGGAGTGGTAAAATTTTGTTTTTTTTTTTAAATTTGTATTAGCAACTGTGAGTAAATTGTTGGTGATTACAGCGTGGAAGTTGAAGGTAGTTGTCCGTGGCAAAAAAAATAAAAACGTTTTTCTCATTTTGTTTATTTTTAATTTTTTAATGAAAGTAATTTCGAGTTACGCCTCGCATTGCTGGGGAATGTGCGTGTCGGTGAAGAGCATAGAAGAAGAAGAAGATGGTTTCGATGCTGCACGGATGAAGAACGGACACAACGGACAGGGAGTAGCCTCCGTGAACAATACACACCATTTAGAAATATCTGTCCGCAGAAGTCGAACGCTTTAAAGACTATAATTACGATGAAGTATTGGTATATTATTAGCGTAGAAGCTCGCGAACCGTAATTACAGCGAGCTGAACGTGCTTCTAAATACGTGACGCTCGCTTACCGCACTCTCGCCACTCGTTTTCTTTTTTTTTACTTCTTCATCTTTCATTTTTTTACTTATTTTACTTCTTTTACATCGCCATGACCGCGCACCAGCTTCATTTTTTCGAACCGCACAAATGAAACGTGCTCCTTTCATTCCGTTTTACAAAAAATCACTAATTCCCCATCATTTCAGTAAATTCGCCAAACCTGGCAACACCGCAAAACACCAAAACGACCAATTCACGCTTTTTTATTCACAATCTCAACTAATCAACCCACGAAAATGTTGATAAATTTATCAAAAAATCGAATGCGGAACTAATGTGATGACGTTAGTTGTCATGGTTACCACATGATTTTCAGATGTCAATGAGGTTGGGCCGCTTTGCACTGAGTCCTACTTATGACGTCATTCACCACCTGCTTTACGAACTGTAATAAGTAAGTTTAAACCGAAAATTTAACAAAACTTTAAAAGTATAGTTCGAGTTGAAAACTCAGAAACTTTCATTAGATTTTTATCTCTGAAAATTGGTGGCGTATAAAACGTTAGATCGAAATTTTTTAGCACTTGAAACTGGAGAATGTTCGAATTTCGAATCAAAAAATGTTAGAACCGAAATGTGCGAAAATGGCATAACGAAATCGTTGAAATGGTTTTCAGTTTCGAATACATTGCAGGTTCTTACACATTTCGGCTCGAACATTTTCCAGTTCTAACAAGGTTCGTTCTATCTTATTGTTCTTCTAAAGATTTTTGTTCTAAACATTTATAGGGCACTTGAAAATTATATTAAAATTTAAATTTTGCGCAGTTTTTTTTTAGATTAGTCTATTATTTTCAATTTCAAAAAGTATTATTTTAAAGTTTGAACTTTCTTAGGTTTGATTTTCCTCAAATTAGATCTTCGTCGCTTTCGAACTTCCTCAAGTTCATTGAGTTGGAAGTGTAGTAGGTTCGAACTTAAACTTATGAAAATTCGAATTTTTATAATTATTTCGAACTTTCTTTAACGATTCTTTAAAGCATTCATCAAGTTTTTTCGGTGAACTTTAAAACATAAAAATACACACTAAAGGTGCGGAGTGTATTAATCAATAATTTATTATTAATCAATATTAATTATTACTTTTACTATAAAGCATGATCTTACTTCATTTTCATGGGGATTGTTAAAAACACTTTTTAAACAATGTCATTTTTATCAAAATAATATTAATTTTACTAGAATTGGCATTAGTTAAAATATGATCAATGCCAAAGATTGATTTTTTTTTTAATTTCTTTTAGCACAAAGTTTGTTTATTTTTATTTATGAGTTACTTCTAAAGAATTACGAAGATTAAAAAGTTAATTGTTTTTCCATTGAAAATATTTCTAAGGATTTTTCAAAAAATATTTCCAGTACTTCATCGAAAATTTTTAAAAACGCCACGGAGAGATTCTACGTGAATTTAGGGACACCCTGTATAAAGCTTAATAAGTTTTATTTTCTTTTCTTTAAGTATGAGAGTATAAAAAAATCCTGAAAATAATTGACTTTGCGATTATTCAAGCCGTTAATTTTAAAAATTGACAGGGTTATCACAAAATAGGATATTTTTTTAGTCCATCAGTTCGAGTGATCATTTGTCAGATAAACTATACAGGGTGTCCCATTTGACGTTTGACTGTATGGGTAACTTTGTTATTATTGGAGATAGAAAGTCGGTTAAATGGACAAAGTAGTAGAGATTTTTTCGAATAGTAATAATTCATTTACAAAAAATTTGGAAATCGCATCGTTCCAACGCTATCTTGTAAAAACAAGAAAATGCGATTTTTAAAATATGGCTATAACTTCTTTATTTTCTGTGGTACCAAAAAAGTTTTTTGACATAATACAAACAATTTTTTGTGTACAATGCAGTAAAATAAATGAATATTTTTTTTCGCTAACGGATTGATCGGAAATGAACCAAACTTATTTTTTTCTTATGGCAGCCATATTGGATTTACACATATTCGGAATTAGTGTATTTTTTTGGGCAATTTGGTATATCATATGTCATATTTAAAAAAAAATAAAATTATTTGATTTTACAAACTAACATTGGACTTTAAGAGATGTAAATTGTCAATGACATAAATGTAACTATTTAAAATATTAAATGTAAAATAAATCTTAACACATATGTATTGACAGTTTACATCAATTCAAGGCCATTTTTGGTTAGTAAAATAAAATTATTTCTATTTTTCTTAAAATATTACATATGATATATCAAATTACTCAGAAAAATACACTAATTTCGAATATGTATAAATCCAGTATGGCTGCCATAAGAAAAAAATAAGTTTGGTTCATTTCCGGTTAATCCGTTAGCGAAAAAAAATATTCATTTTCACTGCATTATACACAAAAAATTGTCTGAATCATGCCAAAAAACTTTTTTGGTACCACAGAAAATAAAGAAGTTATAGCCATATTTTAAAAATCGCGTTTTTTCAAGATAGCATTGGAACGATGCGATATTCAAATTTTTTGTAAATGAATTATTAATATTCGAAAAAATCTCTACTACTTTGTCCATTTAACCGACTTTCTATCTCCAATAATAACAAAGATACCCATACAGTCCAACGTCAAATGGGACACCCTGTAATATTTCAAAATTGGTGTCTTTTTATTATGCTTTAAAATTGTGACATTTTTGACTCTTGAATAATTTATTAAAAAAAGTATAAATTATCATGTATAACATCACAAGTGCTTAAATTTTCTCGGTAAAATTTATTGAATCGTAAATTGTTCAAAAATCACTCAGTTTCGCCTTGTGATTTTTATGACAATTTACTCATAAAATTCTTGAGAGGATTCAATAAATTTTACCTAGAGAAAATTTAAACACGCGTGATATTCATCATTAGTATACAGGCTGTCCCACTTTTTTTCCAGCAATTTTTTTTTAATTAGTAAATGTCATTCTGAACAAAAAAAATCCTATGAACTATACAGGGTTTCCCATTTGACGTTGGACTGTATGGGTATCTTTTTTATTATTGGAGATAAAAAGTCGGTTAAATGGACAAAATAGTAGAGATTTTTTCGAATATTAATAATTCATTTACAAAAAATTTGAATATCGCATCGTTCCAATGCTATCTTGAAAAAACGCGATTTTTAAAATATGGCTATAACTTCTTTATTTTCTGTGGTACCAAAAAAGTTTTTTGGCATGATTCAGACAATTTTTTGTGTATAATGCAGTGAAAATGAATATTTTTTTTCGCTAACGGATTAACCGGAAATGAACCAAACTTATTTTTTATTATGGCAGCCATATTGGATTTACACATATTCGGAATTAGTGTATTTTTCTGAGTAATTTGATATATCATATGTAATATTTTAAGAAAAATAGAAATAATTTTATTTTACTAACAAAAAATGGCCTTGAATAGATGTAAACTGTCAATACATATGTGTTAAGATTTATTTTACATTTAATATTTTAAATAGTTACGTTTATGTTATTGGCAATTAACATCTCTTAAAGTCCAATGTTAGTTTGTAAAATCAAATAATTTTATTTTTTTTTAAATATGACATATGGTAAACCAAATTACTAATTCTGAATATTTATAAATCCAATATGGCTGCCATAAGAAAAAAATAAGTTTGGTTCATTTCCGGTCAATCCGTTAGCGAAAAATAATATTCATTTGTTTTACTGTATTGTACACAAAAAATTATCTGTATTATGTCAAAAAACTTTTTTGGTATCACAGAAAATAAAGAAGTTATAGCTATGTTTTAAAAATCGCATTTTCTTGTTTTTTTGAAGATAGCGTTTTGTAAATGATTTATTAATATTCGAAAAAATCTGTACTACTTTGTCCATTTAACTGACTTTCTATCTTCAATAATAACAAAGATACCCATACAGTCCAACGTCAAATGGGACACCCTGTATATTCTTTTTCTACTCTTTAAAAAGTTACAGCAATTTTAAAATTTTAATCATTTTATTGGGATACCCTGTATAAATTTCTTTTTATTTTGAATTTGAATTAAAAATAGATAATAATAATGTTCAAAGAAACAAGTTGGCAAAGACAAAATTCAAACCATAATTGATTTAAATACAAATTTCATAATTTGAAAGAAAATAATACAGTGTTTACAAACGTCATAAAGATTTACCAGTTTTAAAATTGTTGTAACTTCTCAAGGATTTTTTTTTCAGAATGACATTTACTATCTAAAAAAAAATTTGTTGGAAAAAAGTGGGACACCCTGTATAACGAATAAAAAATATTTAATAACCTAATTTATATGAAATTTCTAACGTCTAATAAATAGTTTTCTATAAAAAGACAACCTTAAATGTAAACACCCTGATACGGAGACACTCTCCTAAATTTTATCAGACGTGAAAACTTGATCACGTGTCAAAACGAAGCGTTTTGATTGGCTTAGATTAGTAATTATATTTTTTGAAGTCTTAAAGTTTACAGGAATGTCATCTCATCTATAGAAATAGGTCAAAAGGTATTTGATTTAAAAAAAAAATGCATTTCCAAATTATTGCCTTTTTTCGACTTATCGAAAAATGCTTGATATTGATCTTAATTTTATTAATAAAGCCTCAACAGGGTTGGGAAAATGTTGGAATTAATTTTTAAGGTCCAAAGGATCACGAATAGCATTTTTTAAATTTTTAAAAGTTAAGTTAAATAATTTGAATTACCCAAAATTTTGGAAAAATTTATTTTTTCGTAATTTATTTTTATAAATCATGGTTTATTTTAAACCCTCTTAAATCTTTTTTTACTGAAGATGAGATTCGATTTTTTGGTTTTCAATTTAAGTACATACAGGGTGATGATAAAGTTTGGAACCTTATTCATAACTGCCGTATTTAATTGTTTTGAGAAAATCGCTCGGACAGGTCAATTTTAGTTTATAAAATCCCATCTCTCGGTATAATAAAAATATTAATGACGTCATTGGTGATTTAGCAATTACGTCATCATTGATTTTTTTAAAAGGAAACCCCCACTTTTTTCACTGATTTTTGATAGACATTTATGTCACTTAAACGATGATATAAAAAAATTGTTGCATTTGTAAACAAATTTTCGTTTAAAAATTTTTTAATATAAACTTAAAATTAATTTGTACTATTAAATTTGAAAAATTTGAATGTTGTATAAGGTTTATTTTGACGGATTTCAATAAATGGTAAATTTAAAATTTTATTTTTTATAAATTTCCTTACATTTAAATGGAAACAAAAAATTAGTTTTTCAAGACTATTTATTAAATTTAACATTTTACATTTGCATTAGAATGCGCATTATTTAAACATTTACTTTCTTTTGTTATTATTGGTAACTTCAAATTCATTTTAATTTATTTTTATAAAACCATTTTCGTTAAAATAAAAATTTCCTTTTTTGAATTAAAAAAAAGTTTTATTTAAAAATTTGTTTAAAAATTTAATTGTTTCTTATATCTTTGTTTAAGTGACATGAATTTCTATCAAAAATGAGTAAAAAAAAGTGGAGGCTTCCATTTAAAAAAATCGCTGATGACGTTATTGCTAAAGCACCAGTGACGTCATTAATATTTTTTTTATACCAAGAGATGGCATTTTAAAAACTAAAATTGAGCTGTCCGAGCGATTTTCTCAAAATAATTAAATACGGCAATTATGAATAAGGTTCCAAACTTTATCATCACCCTGTATGTATAATTTAAATAGCGAAACAGTCAATTATGAAAGTTTGAAAATTTCGTTTTTTTTACAAAATTATTAATTTTGAAAGAACTGGTCTACAAAAATACTTGTTGACTTAAAATTTGTTGCAATTTTTCTTTTATTAAAATATTTAAAAAATTGCCAATTTAAAACAAATGGACGCTTCAATTCAAATTTTATTTTCAAATTATTGATTTGTTCAATTTTCCATGAGAAAAACAACTTATGATGTTAACTTATTAATCAGTAATTTTAAATGTTTTAAAAATGGCTATTATAGAATACAGGGTATAGATATACAGGGTGTCCACGAAACTAGGGCCATCCCTGTAATTTATTTATTTATGAAAATAAAAATTTGAAATTTTAATTATATCGTACAAGAAAACGTATTCATTGAACTAAAATAATTTTTAAAATTTTTAATTTTACTTCCGGTTTCACTGGAAATGACATAAACTTTCTTATTTTAAATGTAATACCCTATTTTTTTGTACTTATTATTAAACTAAACTAAGTTTCAAGTATGTTTGTGACAAAAAAAAATTTTTTTTCTGAAATTTCAAAAAAAAATTGAATTTTTTTTTGGTAATTTTTTTAATAAAATTTATTAAAACTACTCTTAAATAATTTAAATAGGTAAAATAAATAGTAAATTATGAAACCCATTAGGCAGTTTTTGAGAAATTAAATTTTATAATTTATTGCATTTTTTTGCAGTTATCTTTATTTTTTTTTTTGAATTTAAAAAAAATTACAAAAATTTTATAAAACAATAAAAACTTTTTTTAATAAAAAATAGTTTACTAACATAAAATATCACGCCATTTTTATATTTAAAAAAAATACGAATTACTAAAAATTTCATAAAAAATAAAAATTCTACAAACCTGTTTCTTATTTAATTGTCATCCAATTTTATCACGTAATGGCTTATTTTAAAGCTCTTTAAATCCTCTTTAAGTCAAAATAAGATTCGTTTTAATATCTTTTTGCAATTTAAAGTTATGGCAAAAATATTAATATAAGCCTGAAAATGCAAGGTTTTGATTAATAACAAATCATTAATTTGGAATAAAACTGTTTCACCTATCAAAATGTTTAATTAATATCTCAAAATTTATAGGAATATCAGCCTTTACTCTCATATTAGGCCACGTGTATTTTTTTTAATTTGAAAAAAATAAGACTTACCCACTCAAAATTTCATAAAAAAATAAGAATTACCGGAAGTTGTTTTTTATTTTATAGTCATCCGATTTTATAGCGTAATGAGTTGTTTTAAATCTCTTTAATTCAAAATAAGATTCGTTTTTAATATCTTTTCGGGATTTAAAGTTATAGCTAAATTACTAATATAAACCTGAAAAGGCATGTTTTTGATTAATAATAAATCATTAATTTGGAATAAAACTGTTTCACCAATCAAAATGTTTAATATCTTAAAATTTATAGGGATATCGTCTTTGAAAAGTGGTTTTACACTCATATTAGGCAACGTATAGTTTTTTTTAATTAAAAAATATATGACTTACTAAAAGTGTCATAAAAAATAAAAATTACAGAGAGCTGTTACTTATTTTAAAGTCATTCAATTTTATAATGTAATGGCTGATTTTAAAGCTCGTTAAATCCTCTTTAAGTCAAGAAAAAAATGGTTTTAATATCTTTTGGGGCATTAAAGTTATAGTCAAAATACTAATATAAACATGAAGATTTTTTTGATATACAAAAATACTTACCCCAAATTTCAATAAAAAAATAAAAATTCAGGAGAGGTATTTTCTATTTTACTGTTATCTTATTTTAATTAGTACCTTGTTCTAAAGCTCATTAAATCCTCTTTAGGAGAAGATTCGTGAAAATTTTAGTGTGAAATATAAAAAAAAATTTATGTTGCTGAAAATGAAAGTATATTTTTGGGCAACATTATAAAATGTTTTAAGGAATTTTAAAATTTCAGTGTTTTTTTTTTGTGTAGGGAGAAAGGTTAAATAAAAGTAATAAATGAAAAAAAATATATTTTAATGATATAATTTATTTTACTTTTGAGGGCACAGCTATATATTTAACAATATACAGATACAGCATGATAATAATTCTATATACATAGTTGTAAGTTTTATGTTACATTAATAATTTCCTTTTATAGTACAAAACTTAATACGTAAGTAAGTACATAATTATGCAGCGAAATTCGTGCAAATAAAACATCCATTGTTTCAGCATTTTATGTACAATTACAGTCACATTAAGTACTCAAATTAAACATTTTATTCCCTCGACTTGGATTTGGGCTTAAATTTTTGCTCGAAATAAATAGCTGAAGGCGTACTTGGCACTTGATGACTGTCTTCTCATCTCCCATGAATCTCGAAACGTCTTTTAGAGCTCTTTTAGCATTGCAGAATTAGAAATAAGTGATCATTAAAACAAAACAATCGTAACATTGTGCCAACCGCACGATAATAAAAGCCTACACTCATTACTTAATTGCAGTTATTAATTTGAAATTGTAATTTAAAGGAAATGTCAACAAAAAAATAAGTTCCTCCACTATATTTACACTTTTACACGCGATATTTACACATTTCAAAAATTGCACATTGTTTAACCAAAAATTTAACCACCAATGATATTTACAAAAATTATATTTTTAGTGTTGCTCACTTTTTACAGCGGTTTTTTCTTTAGTTTTTAGTTCTCCCTAGCCCTTTTAGCAAGGGCCTTTGCTAGCTACCACACCAACCCTTCGTTTAACTGCTGCGGGTTATCAGAGAAATTTCCGGGAGACATGAATTCGGGACTGCCACCTCTTCCGGCTCCGGACATCATCTGTTCAGGTCCGGGAGGTTGTTGAAGGAAACCACCTTGCTCGTTCGGCATTCCTCCAAAATCACCACCCATGGGTAAAGGTCCGTGATCCATCGGTCCACCTGAAAGAAGAATAAAACCGTTAGATTCACGAGTGCTCCCCCACTCTCTTCTCTACGCGCGAAGTTACGCGAGTAATGTATGTTATAGTTACCTCCTTGGCTGAAATTCATGGGTTGTCCACCGGGTCCTCCGCCGGGATGTCCCGGGTGTCCAGGAAAGAATGGGCTGTCGTGCGGGTGGAACGGTGGTCCCCCGTAGCCGAATTCGAATTTCCCATCGGCGAAATAGGGGAATCCTCCGGGTCCATCTTCCAAGCCCCCCGGGGAGAGATTCATGGGGAAGCCGCGCATCTTGCGTGTCGAGCCGAAAAAGGGCCCCCTGCCCATCGACGTCAACTGCTTCAACCTCCGCTCCTTTGATCTTTTATTTTGAAACCACACCTATAAGAAAAAATAATAAACTTAAGGATTAGCTACATTTTTGTGCGTCAAAATGTAGTAAATTTAAAAATTATAGCCGATAAATTATGGACGCGAAAAGGGGTCGTTTCTTTGTTTTAATTGTTGCGTGGTCCCTTTAGGCCAAATAACACGTTTCTGAATAATAACACGGCCCATCAGAAACGAGTGTGGATTTAAGGTCGACTAATGCCGATTTAATTATATGGAATTATTCCCTTTTTAATAAAAGGTTTCTTATCAATTAAAGAGCCACCAATTGAATTTAATGATTATGTCTTTCAACATGAAAAGGGTTATTATTTTTATTTTTTCACCTCCTTCATTCATTCATTCATCGGTTACAATTTATAGCCCTAAAAAATTCTACAATTCTCATGACGAATGTTTTGTGAACATTTGTGGGTAATTAAGGTTCATTAAAATTAATACGTGGTCTCCGGATGCGTTTATGGATAGAAAAATCTGGGCTGGAATTGCAAATGGTTGTGAGAAGTTGATTTGACGGCGAGTTGAAGCGCGTCGAGGCGAATGTAAGCAAATGCTGAAGGAAATTGAGCGAAACTCCAAAGGTGTGGTCCCCATACGTTACCATCGCATGTCTTGAAATAAAATACTGTAACGACACCAAAATACATCCATAATCCTTTTTTATATTTTTATTTTTACTCTCGTATTGCTGTGAGCAAATTTATTGCTTTTTTCGTATAATCAACTCTGGCGGTCCCAAAAAGGGACTCGGAGGGTGATTTCACCACCTCTGACAAGATAAATTAACTAATGGCAACAATTTAAATTTTTCGAGAAATCAACTTTTTTCCAAAAAATCTAAAATTTCAGAACAAAATACTTTCGGTTGATTTCAATCTATCCCCAGTGAATTGATAGTTCATAACAACATGGTGATCAAATGGGCACCAAGGCTTGAAACTCGCTTTTTGGTCACAAATCAAAAATGGTATTTTACAACGTTTGTGAATCTAGAGACAATCTTTTTCTCATGAAACTAGGTTCATTGGTATTCCGATCGATTTAAAAGATGTGGTCGTCTTCTTCATTTTCCAATTGAGCTCCCAAAGTAGAATCTTAGATATATGATGTTGCCAATTGCCGTTAGGTCTTTCCATCTACCTCCGTTTTTGTCTAAGACCTTCAATTTCTACTCTAGCTTGCACTACATTGACCTATTTGACATCTGTTCTGCGGTTTCTGCATCATGCATTTGGAACTTTTTCAAAAGAATTTTGGCATCATTGTTAGAGACATTCGAAAAATAAGGTTCTTGTTTATCAATTACATAATATCTGTTGATAAGTTTCAATAACTGTCTAGTCTTATGAACACCCCACGATTGACAGTTCTTCAGGTGTGGCATTACAAACGATTTCTAAATGGTGTTACATGTCTCTTTATGTAATCTTCCCTCAATAAATCTCATACTTAAAAGTAGCTATTTTACTATCTATTTTTGAACTTTCACCCTTGATTTATGATCAAAAGCGGACTTGGTGCCTATTGTAATATTTGATGTAAAACTTTTTTCAAAAATGTATAAAAGAATATGATAATTTTGATAAGCTATTAGATAAGCTACATCATTATGGCATCCGTGGAAATTCAGAAAAACTTATTGAGTTATACCTTATCAATAGAGATTTTTTTGTAGAAGTGATACAACAGACAACAGACCAACACAGAGCTACCAAAACACATAGGTCAAACACTCGGGCATTAATTGGTGTACTCCAAGATTCAATTTTAGGTTCAATCTTATTTTTCTTGTACATAAATGATAAGGCATAATTGAGGAGTCCAAAGCAAAAACCGACAAAGTTCACCTTTTTTCAGAAAATTAGATTTTTAGGAAAATTCATTATCATCCATTGTAGAAAGCGGCGAAATGTTTGAAAAGCGTACTTTTCGCTAGTAAACATTGTTTTTTGTTCATTTGTAATTTGTAATCAAAAATGTAACAAAAACAATGCCTAGTGCCAATCAAATTGAATTTAGTTTTCATATAGAATTTTTGTTATTCATGTATGATAGGGGTGTACTTTTTCAACAATGATAAAAAAATGCATTTTTATAATTGTTCAAAAAGTACGCCCCTATAATAGACTATACATGAAAAACAAAAATTCTATATGAAAAATAAATTCAATTTGAATGGCACTAGGCATCGTTTTTGTTAAATTTTTGATTACAAATGCCCAAAAATCAATTTTTATTAGCAAAAAGTACGCTTTTCAAACATTTCACCGACTATCTTCTTAAAACATAATATTAAAAATTTACAGGTGTTTTTGTAGTTGTCCCATTTTCCAAACTGCAAGAAGCAGTCATGTCTTGGATATGAGCTGTTTTTTTTTCACAGTTCGTCAATATCAAAATGCAGAATATGACGTACCAGAAAACAGATTCGGACAAGTCATTCGAATGTAGCTCATGTATAGGTCTGTCAATTTCTGAAACTTTTCAGGTAAAAAAATCAAACGATACCAGTTATTTCCTAATCATGTTTTTTGAAAATCCTGGTTTTTGAAAGATTGGTATAGTTTGAAAGCAATTGAATACGTATTATAATTTATACAAGCCATCGATTTATAATCCATACGATTTTTTTTTTAATTGATTATAAAAATACTCATTTTTGGAGTATAAAAAAATTCTAAAAACTTGATAAAAAAAATTTAAAAACTGCTAGTTTCGATAAAACTATAACAAAATTTTTGAGTTTAAATTAAAGATTAGGGTATAATTTATACTATGAAAGTCAAAAATCAATCGTGGGCCAAAAAATAAGTTTAGTATAACTAATTGAAGTTAAAGTTATTTTTTGACGAAATTTTTAAATGTACTTTAATGACCTGCAAAGGGTATTTATAATCAAAATATAATTATAAAATAAGTTTTATTATAAAATTTGTTTAATTTTTTATAAAATGGATCATTTAAAAAATAAAATTCGCAATGGCGCCTTTTTTGAAATCCCATTTAAAAATTTTTAACGCTTTTATTTAAACTGGCGTTTTTGATGAAAACTTTGTATGCACTTTGAATGCCAAAAAATGACATTTCTACTGAAGCTAGACTTACAAAATTAGTTCCATTATAAAATTTAGACAATTTTCTATAAAATAGGCTTAATTAAGTATTTTTTTCCTCATGAGAACTTTTTTGAAAATTTATTTTAAAAAAATACTCATGTTTGGTGTGTTACAACTGTTTTAAATAAATCATAAAAACTAGAAATACTTGTAACCTAAAACTTAAGAGAAGAAAAATTGCATATTTTTTGGGGTGTTTAGAGGGGGGGGGGGGGGCTATCGGCCCTATCGCCCCCTTTATGTGTCCGCCACTGGTAGCTCATAAATTTCTGAATCTTTTCAGGTAAAAAAATCAAAAGATCAGTTACTTCCTAATCATGTTTTTTGAAAATCTTGATTTTTTGAAAAGTTAGCATAGCTTCAAAGTAGTTGTAGAGGTATTATCAATTTATACAAGCCATCGATTGGTGTTAAATTATACAGAGCGTTTCCTTTGAATATTTCGTTTAATAGGTGATTTGTGTTTGAGGAGCCTCCTGTAAACTAGACGAATTTTTTTATCAAAATTTCAATCCAAAATTGAGATTTATTTTAGAGTAGTGATGCTGAAATGACAAATATCAGCAAAACGAATAAGTTAGACCAATAAAAGTTATACAGGGTGTTCCGGAATAACTGTGACAATTTTTTAAGGGTGATAGAGGAAGTTAAACTAAGCATTTTTGATTTATAAAGTATTGCCCGAAAATGCTTCCTTAAAAAGTTATACCACTTGAAAAATTTAGAAAAAAAAAATAGTTTTTTCCAAATAAAATAAATATTACAAGAGATATTAATTTGAAATTTTGGCGATAGTTTTTCAACATAAGGATACACATTTACGATCAATAAAAATTTTAAAAATATTTTCAGGGGCGTTACATTTGGGGGGGTCATCAACTTTTTTTGATCATATCTTTTGTTTCTTTACGTTTTTGGTAATTTTAAAACTAGTAAAATAATCCTTGATCAATGTTTTACAGAAAAGGTACTCTTAATTTATGTCGATCCGGTGCTTCATTTCGGAATAAAAGTAGATTTTATAATTTTTATCTAAAAATATGAATTTAAAAAACATCATTAAATTAGGCTTTTTAATGAAAATTTCATGATTTATTTGAAAACATACAAATATCAAAATAGGCGAATTACCACAATATTTTGTTCATTCTAAGTTCTAAGCAGCCTTTAATATTTAAATAAAAATTTTTCAAAAAAAATATTTTTTTTTATATTTTTTTCTATAAAATTTATTTATGAAAAGTGGGTAGCAAATAAGGTTTTTTAATAAATCATGAATGATAAATTAAGTTAAATTATTTAAAATGATTTTTTTGATAAAAACATTACAATACTTTGAACGCCCAAAAATGACATTTCCACTAAAATTAGACTTACAAAATTAGTTTCATTAAAAATTTTTGAAAATTTCCTATAAAACAGACTTATTTAAGTAATATTTTATCAAAGGAACTTTTTTGAAAATTGATTATAAAAATACTCATTTTTGGTGTATAAAAAAATTCTAAAAACTTAATTACTGCTAGTTTCGATAAAATTATAACAAATTTTTTTAGTTTAAATTAAAGATTAGGGTATAATTTATAATACGAAAGTCAAAAATTAATCATGGGAGAAAAAAATAAGTTTAGTATAACCAATTGAAGTTAAAGTTATTTTTTGAGGAAATTTTTAATCGTACTTTAATGACCTGCAAAGGGTATTTATAGTCAAAATATAATTATAAAATAAGTTTTATTATAAAATTTGGTTAATTTTTTATAAAATGGATCATTTAAAAAATAAAATTCGCAATGGCGCCTTTTTTGAAATTCCATTTAAAAATTTTTAACGCTTTTATTTAAACTGACGTTTTTGATGAAAACTTTGTATGCACTTTGAATGCTAAAAAATGACATTTCCACGAAAGCTAGACTTACAAAATTAGTTCCATTATAAAATTTAGACAATTTCTTATAAAATAGGCTTAATTAAGTATTTTTTTCCTCATAGGAACTTTTTTGAAAATTTATTTAAAAAAATACTCATGTTTGGTGTGTTATAACTGTTTTAAATAAATCATAAAAATTAGAAATACTTGTAACCTTTATAAAAATTCTAAAACTTAAGAGAAGAAAAATTGCATATTTTTTGGGATGTCTAGGAGGGGGGGGGGGGGGGGGCGATCGCCCCCTTTATGTGTCCGCCATTGGTAGCTCATAAATTTCTGAATCTTTTCAGGTAAAAAAATCAAAAGATATCAGTTATTTCCTAATAATGTATTTTGAAAATCCTGATTTTTTTGAAAAGTTGGGATAGCTTCAAAGCAGCTGAAGAGGTATTATTAATTTATACAAGCTATCGATTGGTGTTAAATTATACAGAGTGTATCCTTTGAAAATTTCGTTTAATTGGTGATTTGCGTTTCATGAGCCTCCTGTAAACTAGATGAATTTATTTATCAAAATTTGAACACAAATTTGTCATTTGTTTTAGAGTAGTGATGCTTAAATGACAAATATCAGCAAAATGAGTAAAGATAGACCAATAAAAGTTATACAAAGTATGATTATTTGATTTGATAAAGTATCAAAAAATGTCATAATATACTGGGTGTTCCATTTGAAAAAATTTGGTCCACCATATTGGAGTTATATAATTAAAATATTTTTAGAGTGTGATGTATTGAAATGAATTTGTCCCCAATAATAATTTTGATTGCTTTATTGGTCCTAATAATATTCGTTGCGGTTGAGCGGTGCTAATTGGAAATTACACAGCGCACATGTCGAAAATTGTAATTCGCCAGATAATGAGGCGCTCATAACTTTTATAACTTTCACATCCACCCTCTATTTGTAGCCCTAACTTACCCAAAGTACCCTTGTTCGTGGGCGTCACCGACCTTCTGTTGCTTTTGCAAATTTTTGATAAATTCTCATGGGCGGATTTCGGAATAAATAAATTAAAAATCGATGAGTGCTTTATTTGAGCGGAAAAAAAGTTTTAACTGTAACCACCTGACGTGGATCGCTTGGGGCCGTCGCCGTATGTCGGGTCCACAAAAAGGACCCCAAGAGCGACCCGCTGTTGAGGGTGGTGTGTGGATTTATGTTGCGGCGGCTCTTTCCAACATTCGACTCGCATCTTTTATTCTCTTCTTTTTATTCCCTTTACAAATTATAAATAACCAACATACACAAAAAACCCAAACAAAATAATAAAAATCCCCCTTTGATTCTGGCAATTTTATATTTTCATTCTTTGTAGAATTGTTTTTAAATAAGATTATAGTTAATTAAATTGGATTTTGTGGATGTGTGTGTGGTGAAACAAATTTTGGGGTTAATAAAAAGTTTTCGTATAAATTATTTTGGAACCGGTTAAATATGTATTTGGTAGTTATGAATGTTTTAATAGGTAATAAAATGGTAGTGATTTCCTCATTAACGTTGGGGAGATAATAAAAAAATGTTGGGCAAAAAAAGTGGACTTAAACAATGAATCGAAAAATGTCGGTAACGAAACGCAACGCACTTTGACGTTTATATTTTTAAATATGATCATGACGGCTTCAAAGGCCACCGCCTATAAAATATCATAGCTATACAAAAATCTTAACACCTGAATGTATAAAATATTTATAAAGTCGTAAAAGCCGTATTAAAAATAATATTTATATATGTGAAAAGCACCGCGGCTCGGTTTTACTGCGATTTTGAGATGTTTACGACGGCCGCCAGTCTTCGTTCCCGTCTTTTCAACTTCTACTCCAAGACCATAAAAACGAGCCTCACAACTTGACCCATTCACATATCACAACCCTTATAATTTTACCCCAAAAAAATTTTGACCACCTGACAATAAAAATCAAATTCATAAAAATATTGCAATTTTTCAAATGATTTATGTGTTAATCAACGTTCCATTTTTGTGGTGACATGTAAAAATAAGTGGGTGACAAGAGTGACGAGGTGTGAACACAGACAACACGTGTTTAAGAAATTCAATTAAAGAAAGCATCCGAGGAATGCGGAATGCGGCGTGTTTGGAGTAACACCACCCTCTCGCCCCTGAGGATGCAATTAAAATGTTGGAAACTCACTTGTATGACCCTCATGGGTAGGCCTGTCTCTTTCGCCAGCTGCTCCCTGATATGCCGAGTCGGTTTCGGCGTTTGCGAAAATGCCGTCTTCAGGATTTCCAATTGCTTCGCCTTGATTGTCGTCCTAGGCCCCCTACGTTTCGACCCTGCGCTGTTATCATCAGGACTTTTGTTTTCCGTTTGCGAATCACGTGTCTCGGGATCCCCGTCCAGCGAGTTTTGATCTTCTGAATCGTCTTGACCTGTCTTTGAATCCTAAAATTAAAAAAAAAAAAAATACAATTTAGAATAATAACAGTATTTTTCCAAAATATTTTTTTATAGTCTTAACTAAACTTTAAAAATTTCAAGTGATTGAACAAAACTAGAGTTTAGTGTTGGTTTTTGTAGATGTTATGGTCAAAGGTCGAAGTTTGATTAATGTCAGGTTAATCTAGTCAACCTTGGGCAAAGCCCGAAACAAATTAAAGTTTTTGATTTTAAGAAGGTAAATTTTAGAACTTCCCACTTCAAACTACCACTTGATTGAATTATAGTATATCTGATCAAAATTATGTGGTGTTCCGCATTTTCTGAAAGGTTTCAGTTAACGCATTTCGTATAAGGCAAAGTGCAAAATATGTTTTTATTACTTTCTACCTTTGATTAGACTTACTAGTCAAATCTAGAATTAACTGAAACGTTCTTAGTCAAAGACCGAAATTTTAGTTTGCTTCAAGAATTGATCAATCTTCGGGATTGATAGATAAACGAATTTCTGGTTTTGAAGAAGAAACTGAAGTATTGGTAACTGTAGTTAAAAAATATAAAGACATAGAGTACATACAAAAATTGCAATTTAATTCCAATGATGGAAAAAAATAATATTTAATAAAAAAATCAAACAGAATTTAACAGTCAATATGAAAAAATATATGGAGAAGCTAAATGTTAAAAAAATATGAAAATCTATACCTATGCAAATCAAAGATATTTTTGATGTGTGTTACAGAAGGTGGTTCTGCTAAATCCACTGCAATTAACAATGTTGTTGAGAAAAAATTACAAATATCAAATGTTCAAGTTACTTTTTTACTATATGAATTTAATTCAGATATTTCAAGCAAAACAGTTACTTAAAATAAATCAATGCATTTTAAGGAAATACAATTGAAGAATTGATAACATTTGGATCATCTTTGAAAAAGAACAACATTGATTATTGAAATCACAAAATATGAAAATTGCTCATCGTGGAACAAATACAATTCTATGTTTTTAAAACCAAACTAAAAAGTACCAAATAAAGAAGAAAACACGATGGAAGAACATGAAATGAAAAAATAAATCTTTTTCTTAAAATTGAAGAAATAAATATTAGGAAAAACTGTGCTGTATAATCTAAAAATTTTAAGATGTAATAGAACGTAGCACAAAAAATGAAAATTGCTCGTCGAGGAAGAAATACAATTCACCAAAGAGTGTTTCTTTCTTTCAATCAAAAAAAAAGATCAATTTAGTCCAGCAAAAAAATGGATAATGGAGAAAAAATACATGTTCTTCCACCATGATGGAAGAACATGAAATGAAAATATAAAGCTTTTTTCTGAAATTGAAGTAATAAAAATTAGGAAAAAAATGTGCTGCCTCATCTAAAATTTCGAAAAAAAATCATAGCACAAAAAATGAAAATTTTCATTGTGAAATAAATACAATACTGAAGAGTGCTTCTCTTTAATCAATAAGAAGATCAAAAATACTACGAACAAAGAAATTAATGATGGTGTATCATTGCAAAAGAAAAAGCTTGTGCCTTAACGACAATGAACAAAACCCAGTAAGAAGGTGGAAAATGGAGAAGAAAAATATGGGGGAAAACATGAAATTACAAAATAAAGATTTCTCTTGAAGAAAAGAAAATCAAGAGAAAATGTGATATCTAATTCAAAATTTTTAAGATGAAAGAGTACAGTACAGATTTATTGATTGTTGACAAAGAAAATTGGTTCATGGAAATTGTAAATTGCTCGTCGTGGAACAAATGCAATTCTCCAATCTTAAAAACACCAAGGAGCAATCTTCTAATAAAAGAAAATCAAAGAATCCTATCAACAAAGAAGATACCAATGGTTTATTATTGCAATAAGAAAGGTGGAAAATGAAGAAAAAACATTATGGAAGAATTGAAAAGTCGCTGGATTTTAAAAATTGATATTAGGCTGAAATGTTTCAAATAGCGCTGCTTTGAAAGTTTTGTCTGTTGAAAACGGTACATGATATTCAAAATGTTGCTGGATCGAAACATTGAATCATCCAAGTAAAATATACCGAGTGGAAATGAAAACCGGGTCACCTCTATAACTTTTTTTATTTATGAATAGAAAAATTTGAAATTTGGCTATGTTCTTTGGTTCAAAAAAACAAATTTTATGTGCATTTTTTATTTTCAAAATCACTTCCGGTTTCACCGGAAACACCATGAACTTTGTTTTTTTAAACGTAACATCCCATATTTTTATTCATGTCTTAAAATACTTTTAAAAAAGAAGTATTTTTGGGATATTAGTTTTTATTTTTTTTGTAAAAAATTTTTTTTTCAAAAAAAAAAAGGTTTTCGAAGTCGGTGAAAAATACCAAAACTAATTCTAAATAATTCAAATACCTAAATAAAATTGTAATTTGAAAAAAAATTTAAGTGGTTTTTGAACTATTAATTTTTAAACTTAGTTAATGAAGATTTTATCAAATATCTCACTTTTTTTAAATGCAATGATGCGGGTCATTCGACTTTTTAAAAAGAGGATTTTATAACGATTATTTTGGTACCCCATATGTTGGGGTATTATTTTGCAAGTGCCTGTAAAATTATTTATTTCTTAAGTTGGAAAATACTAGTTATTAAGTATCTTTATTACATGCACATGCAAAATAATACCCCTACATATGGGGTACCAAAATAATCGTTATAAAATCCTCTTTTTAAAAAGTCGAATGACCCGCATCATTGCATTTAAAAAAAGTGAGATATTTGATAAAATCTTCATTAACTAAGTTTAAAAATTAATAGTTCAAAAACCACTTAATTTTTTTTTCAAATTACAATTTTATTTAGGTATTTGAATTATTTAGAATTAGTTTTGGTACTTTTCACCGACTTCGAAAACCTTTTTTTTTTTTGAAAAAAATTTTTTTTACAAAAAAAATAAAAACTAATATCTCAAAAATACTTCTTTTTTAAAAGTATTTTAAGCCATGAATAAAAATATGGGATGTTACATTTAAAAAAACAAAGTTCATGGTGTTTCCGGTGAAACCGGAAGTGATTTCGAAAATAAAAAATGCACATAAAATTTGTTTTTTTGAACCATAGAACATAGCCAAATTTCAAATTTTTCTATTCTTAAATAAGAAAGTTATAGAGGTGACCCAATTTTCATTTCCACCCGGTATAATCCAAAGTGATGAAAGAGAACAGTACAGATTTATTGATTGTTGACGAAAAATCGGTTCACGGAAATTGGAAATTGCTCGTCGTGGAACAAATGCAATTTTCCAATCTTAAAAACATCAAGGAGCAATCTTCTAATAAAAGAAGATCAAAAAATCCTACCAACAAAGAAGATACCAATGGTTTACTGTTGCAATAAGAAAGGTGGAAAATGAAGAAAAAACATTATGGAAAAATAGAAAAGTTGCTGAAATATTACTGGATCAAAAACGCTGCTTTGAAAGGTTTTGTCTATTGAAAACGGTATTCGATATTTAAAATGTTGCTGTATCGAAATATTGAATCATTCAAATATCGTTCCCACGAAAAATGTTGGAATGAATATTAAAAAAGGGGAGTGGTTTAACCAGTAATGCAATAACTAAAGTTCAGCTCTGATTAATCTTTTTAATTTTTCGATGTAATGATATTTTGAAAAAGCAACATTTTAAATGAACAACATTTCGACCTAGCAATTTTCTGTCCAATAATTTTTTGATCCAGTAATATTTCGAGGGCGATTGAAGTTACCAACAAACACTAAGCAGAAAGTTAAAAAAAAATCAGCTAAAAATTTAGTGCTTCGTTTGTTCCTTTTAGTGCTTCTATTCCAGAAGTCAGCAATAAATTTATTAAAAAGTTACAACAAAATTTATTTTTATCGCTAACTTGACAAGGCTTTTATTTAACTTTAGTGCCACGTTTCTGCCTCATAGTGCTTTATCAACAATGAAAAAAATACAGTTCATAACTCGAACTTCTATAATTCGAATTTTTCCATAACTCGAATTTTGTTTGTAATGTGTTTGTAAAAATATTCGTTTTTAATATATTTCAAATTTTCCTTATCTCGAATTTTTTTTAAGAGCAATTTCCTAAATGGAAAAAATAGTGGCTTAGTTCGGCAGTCATAAAAGTTAGTATGAACAACATTTTTGTATAATTTTTTTGTAGATGATTTACAAATCATTTCTTTAATTTTTGCCAGAAGGAAAAAAAATTAGAAAATGTACAAAAAAAATATAATGATCTAAAAGTACCTTAATTTTGGACCCCTCTAATTAAATTTGTGGCAGGATGTAGCCTAATCAATTTAGATTATAAATCTGAAAAAAAAATGAAAATCTAACGAGGGAAATTTGAGTTATGACTGCAGAATTAATCCTCGATTTCATGATTTTTCACAATTTAGGGATTCGCATTAATTATCAGTTATTTGGTAATAATTTGTAAAGAAGCTCCAGAAAAGTTGGATGGATTTTTTATTCCTTGTTATCATCTCCAATGGAAAATTTATCGCAGGAAGATGCTCTTAAAGTTCTTTGAAGATTTGAAATAGGGAAGTTTGACTGTACTTAAAAAAGAGTGTCAAATATGCAACGAGACAGAAATGTTCTTGTATAATCTTAAAATTGGTTTAACCCAATAGGTAATTAATTTTTTTCATATACAGGGCGTTTTAAAAATTGGGTACAAGGAGATAGGAGTAATAAAAGTTGTTGTATTTGATACGAACATGAAGTTGTAGAGAAAAAATGTATTTTTTTGGGTACGTGTTTTATGTCTGGTGCCACGGCGCGAATCTCTTGCTTGGAATTACCGTGGCGAATGTCCGTTAGGTTTTTACTATCCCCATGACAGGCAATACATCATAAACACGGTTCATCAGTTTATAGGTTTCTTAACCGGGGAGGAGTGAGCATTGATTCGTTATAAATAAAAACGCAGCCATTGTTTGGAGCGGCATTCGTGAATTTCTCGACAAAAACACGTGCGAAATTAATTAATTACCTGTCCTATCGAGCTTCCGATGTCTGAATGTGATAAGGAGTTGTTGTTGGTCTCCCCAGCGGTGGGGGGCAGGGAACTGTGGAGGGATGAATGATGTTTGAGCACTGATGATGCCGTGCTGTTATCATCATCCTCCTCATCCTCAGAGGCCGAACCAAGAAGCGAATCTGTAACAATAAAAATCCCATTAGTACCTTAAATTTTGATTGTGCAATTTCAAGGAATAAACGAGGCGCACTGGTGCGTATCTTGCAAAAAAAAGCGTTAATCTACTTTTTTGAGCGCAAAAAATCTAGGTATTTTAATTGGAAATGGTTTGCATCGCGGTAATCTCATTACGGTTATAACGCGCTAATGGTCATTAACGAGACACTTGATTACGTTAATATTAGCATAACGAAGAAGGTAATTACAGCATTTATGTGCATGATTTGAAAAAATTCTAAAGTAAAGTAAACAATTTATGAGAATATTTTTGTGGTGATTGCAAGTTTTTCCGTCGCGTGGTGTTTTCCCAAGTTTTGGGGGAGAGGAAAAGGGAAAGTTTGGCGCCGGCGTTATTCGGAAGCCCCGCCCGAAACCCGAACTCTTCACATCCAATGGTGAAATAAGTAACCCTCGATTCTTCCAAAATATTTTCGTTAATTTCATCCATCTATGTAGATTGTAGTATGATTTATGATTAATCAATCTTTTTTTTTTGAGGTTTTGTGGGCGTTGTCGTTGGTGTTGTAATGTGGAGAAGATGTAACGGTTTGAATTGTTCTTCATGGGTTTATCGGCCACCTGTTGAGGATGTTTCTTGTGAGTGAGTCCGTCATTACTAGAAGCGGTAGGAGTTTCGTTATTGGCTCCTCCATTGTCCGAAGCGCCTCGACTTCTTTGTGCACCCAAAAACTAATTAAAACTCTCAATAGCCCTCGATCATCTCATCTTCATCTTGAACCGCTTATTACTAGAAATTTCATCAACGCAATAATACAGAATACAGCTACTTAATAATGACGTCACACCAGTTTTCCATAAAGTGCCTTTTATCGATCCCTGGGAAAAGTTGGTGAAATTAAAAAAGGCGAGACAAGGCTTGGCTTTAACGTCCGTGAAAATCTTTGTATTAATTTTATTGTAGGTTCAAGTTTTATGAAGAGAAAAGTTGTTGTCGTCATGGCTAGATGCGTCAGGCGCATTAACAATTGACAGGCCACCATTTTATCCGCAATTTAACGCGTTTTTGTGTCTGCGCACAATTAAAAAAAAATGAATTTTTTTTTGGAAACCCCTCGTTGAGCTCCGGGGCGATTCCGCGATCAAAATCGCATCTCGTTTCAATTTCACAACGCAAACAGTTGTCTGAAGGGCCTAAGGCCTAAGACAACAGATCATCGTTTCGGTTTGGAGTTTGGATGGAGCGAACGCGTGCATGCGAAATGAGGGTGCAGCAACTCTATTATTCAAACATGTAGGTTGTAGTTTTGGTGGAAACGTTTTCCCCTTTTTCATTTCGGGAGGAATCGACTTTTCATGGTTCGACGCCACCGCCGTGAAGGTCGTCAAAACCAAAAGCCAAAGCCAACCAAGACACGGACCGATGATGGAGGAATAATAAACAACAAACAACCGCGCCTCTTCTTTATGTTGCCACGGACGCGCTTCAAGAGTAACGCTTTTCGATGTTTACGAACCCGTAACCAATATCTTCAACACCCCATGAAGAATCGAGAATTCTCATAAAAACTTACTACGTACCTACTCCAACATCAATCGTTTTTCTAACATCCTTCTACTATTACTTCATCAACAAAAACAAACACATTTCTAAAAAAAAAAAACTAAAAAACTATTAAGAAATCATCAAATTTGGCACAATTCGAAAAATTTCCGTTGCTCAGCTTCAATTTCAGATTTATACCTCAATAGGTTTTTTACACCAGAAAGTGTCTTAAAACGTACAAACTAACCAAATCAAAATTTGGCTTCCTTTGTAATTCAATTCTTCCCATCGCCGAATTTTAGAGTTTCTTGCAAAATGTTCCTAAAAAAAAAGCCAGTAGGAGATGTCATCACATCTAGCAAATAAAACTGTACTAAATAACAAAACTCAACAACTAAAACGAAAAATTAAAAAAAATTGAAAAAGACTCGGTGAAATGTGTAACTCTGCATTTCACCCACAAAAGTATTGAAAAATGGCTTACTTCTAAGCAATAATTTAATCACATCTTTATAAATGTCAATGAATATCAAGCTATATCATTGAAATAATACATAAAACTAGTCCGGTAAATCGATAAAAATTTGAAAAAAAAAATTATGAACTTGGCTAAAAAGGTCTAAAAAATAGCATATTTTTGCACATTTCAAGGTTTTTTTTACATTTTTGAGTAAAAAAATAGAAAAAAGCGTCTTCTATCGAACTAACACAATAAACGTTCTTTCTAATGCAATTACAATTTTTCATTTTGCTCAATTAGTAATCTCACTAAATGGTTTGAAAAATCACCATTTTTCAATACTTTTGCGGGCGAAATGCGGTTAAACATTTAATCATCTAAGAAGTCTAACTGTTGATAAAACCAATGATTACTCACACTGAACTGCAACAAAAAATCAAAGAAGAGAAAATGCAACTATTTGCCAACCACCTTAAAGAAACCTATTGACGTGCAACCAAACTCAAATCTACATAAAATCCTTAACAATGAAATGGAAATAAAAAATAATGTAAAAATCCAAAGAAAAGTCCTGGATATCAATTGATCATAATTGATTTGAGCTGATTACTGGTTAATGGTGAAATATTAAAACAATTACCAAAAAAGATTATTATAATGTAATATTAACCTACATAGTAAATGCAGCTAAAAGATTGAAATATGTACCAATGAATTGAAAAATGGCATAACTGCTATTATGTTAACCAAACCAAGAAAATGCCCCAACGAAGTAAAATCCTAATACAGACCAATTTCTTTGTTGCAAATAATCTCAAAGTTATTTGAAAAATTTCTTTTCAAAAGAATAAAACCAATAATAAAACTAATTGTAAAACAGCTAATTTCTAACTACCAATTTGGATTTAGCATTGAAGCAAGCATATGACCAGAGGTTCTTAAACTTTTGAAACGTTGTATCACTGTAACTGTTAAAAATTCTGTACACCCATGATCATATTTTGTAATATAAGTTAAAGAATCAATAGGTTTGTCTTTTAAATGGTTGTGTTTGTTGTAAAAATGATGTTTCAGAAGGAATGGCTTCATCGAGTTGTTCAAAAATGTTTCATAACACAAAACACCATAGCATGTATTCAGCGACCACGATGAAAATTTTAGAGACGTCGTTAAAGTTAATCACGTCTTTAAGAAAATATTTCTTATGAAGAAATATTTTTTGATCACGTGCTTAACGTTAACGACGTCTCTAAATTTTTCAGCACGGTCGCTGAATACAGTCTAATGTGGTTTGGTTTCATTTTCCTCTCCACACCAAATAAATCCATTCGCCAAATACTCATCGTTGTATTTTTTTAAGTTCTGTTTTAATTTTTGAGTATCTTCCTGAAAGTGCGGCTTAATACTTAGTACTGCTGCTACTAATAGTGTTTAGGAAGAATACACAACCGCGATGCATCGATGGGATTTAGATATAATTTACATTTTTTATAAATGAAGCTCTACATAGGAAATTTCTTTTGTTTCTCCTGCAAAACCATAAAGTACCACCAAAGTTACATGTACCACAGTTTGAGAACCTCTACACGAGATCATTGATCAAGTACAAGCAGAATTACCAGCATAATAGAAAAAATACTGGAAGAAAAACTTGATAAAATTCTTCCAAAAGAGTATGTCGAACTACTAAAGTTATACATCTTTAATAGAATATGCAGAATTGAGTTGGAAAAAGAATATTCTCAACTCAAAGAAATAAATGCCGTGGTAATTCAGGGCAGTGTATTAGATCCGTTGTTGTATATGTTATACACAAGTGACATACCAGAAATACCATCACTGCCATTTTTGAGGATGATACTGGAATTTTAGAAAAAGAAGATGATAAAATTAAATCGACCAACAAACTTCAGTGTGCCTGTAACACAGTATCAAAATGTACAAAAATTTGAAAATCAAACTAAATAATGCAATACAAAGAATTCACGAATAAAAACATAAATAGGCAGCCACAATTAATGATAATATCATCCCGCAAGAAATTTATGCAAAATTCCTAGGTATACCGGGTGGAAATGAAAATCGGGTCACCTTGATAACTTTTTTATTTATGAATAAAAAAATTTGAAATTTGGCTATGTTCTATGGTTCAAAAAAACAAATTTTATATGCATTTTTTATTTTCGAAATCACTTCCGGTTTCACCCGAAACACCATGAACTTTGTTTTTTTAAATGTAACATCCCATATTTTTATTCATGGCTTAAAATACTTTTAAAAATGAAGTATTTTTGAGATATTAGTTTTTATTTTTTTTGTAAAATAAATTTAAAACAAAAAAAAAAGGTTTTCGAAATCGGTGAAAAGTACCAAAACTAATTCTAAATAATTTAAATACCTAAATAAAATTGTAATTTGAAAAAAAATTTAAGTGATTTTTGAACTATTAATTTTTAAACTTAGTTAATGAAGATTTTATCAAATGTCTCACTTTTTTTAAATGCAATGATGCCGGGTCATTCGACTTTTTAAAAAGAGAATTTTATAACGATTATTTTGATATCCCATATTTGAATTATTTAGAATTAGTTTTGGGAATTTTCACCGACTTCGAAAACCTTTTTTTTTTTTAAAAAACATTTTTTTCGCAAAAAATAAAAACTAATATCTCAAAAATACTTCTTTTTTAAAAGTATTTTAAGCCATGAATAAAAATATGGGATGTTACATTTAAAAAAACAAAGTTGATGGTGTTTCCGGTGAAACCGGAAGTAATTTCGAAAATAAAAAATGCACATAAAATTTGTTTTTTTGAACCATAGAACATAACCAAATTTTAAATTTTTTTATTCATAAATAAAAAAGTTATTGAAGTGACCCGGTTTTCATTTCCACCCGGTATGTACGAAACATTGATATTTACAGAGATCTCTATTTAATCCTGGTGTTTAATCGAGACTCCTTAATTACATAAATCCTGAGGCTACCCAGCTCCTGGATAATGATGGATTACTTAGAACATTAAAACAAACTAAATTTTTTTAACTAGTGTAAAGTACGAATGTTAAACTAGAACAATCTATTGAACACCATTGCATTGAGTGAAGTTTATTCTTTCGTTCAAAAAATTTTATTAAAATTCGATTAAAGAGGTCTAACAAAATCAAAACCAAGAATGTTTGTAAGAATTTTCGGTTCATTAAATATTTTGGACAAACTTTATTATAGCTCTAGAAAGATAACACAAAAGTGTAAAATCAATTGTTCCTCAGAAATGAAAATTGAAGTTTCTGTCTGTCGTTGGTATTCTTTCTTCTTACTGACATCCAATAATAAAGTATCTAATTTTTAGAATCAGATGATTCAATTACCAAAAAAAAGTACTCTTTTAATACTTATTATTTCTCCAAAAGTGCAGTATTTACTTGAATATTCGGTTCATCCAAAGAAGAAAGATCAAAATCAAAACTCTATTTCCACTGAGTAGACAGGATTCTTTTCCAGTTCTAATTTTCTTTCCAGTAATTTTCAATTGAATTTAAGAAACAAAATTTTTTATTTCTTACTTTTAATTTTTTATTTTATTTAATAAACTAAATATATTATTGTAATCTATAATCAGTACTTGCTATTATTGAATAATATAAATTATTATTATTATATTAATTTGTGCTAGTTTTGGTTTTGAAAAAAGGTTTCTTGGATTATTTTTATCGTGCATAAAGTTCATTACTTTATACCCAAACCATTTTCCATTTTTATCCGGACTTCTTCATTTTCTTAAAGTTTCTTCATATTTGCTACTACTGAGAAATTATTTTTTTTTAATTTGCTTTCAATTTTGACGAATGTATGACAAAAATATCATAAATTTCTTTATATTTATTTACTTGTAATCAAGAGCTTGATATGAGTATTGAAGTTTGTGTCTGTCATTGTTCTTTTTAATGATACTGGTTTAAAAATGGTGGACCTAATTATAAAGCATCTGCTTTTTACAATCGAGTGATTCCATTGGAAAAAACTACATACTTTCAAAAGATTTACTTGAAAATTCGACTCATCAAAGGAAAAATATAGTAACACGAGTAAGAAAATCCAATTTCGGTTTTCCACTCAAGTATGTCTTTATTTAAAAACTTGAAAAACAACTACAAAACTTAAAAATCCAAAACTCCATTTCCACTGAACAATTTAATTTTCGTTTGTAATCATTTTCAATTAAGTTGTTGTAAAATAAAGAAAATTTATAACTTTTGTTTGATTTTTAGTTTACGGTTGAAAGAAATACGGTTTATTTTAATCATGCATACAGTTCATAACAATTTTCACTGATTCCTTCCAGACTTCTTCATTTTCCTCCAGTTTCTTCTTTTTCGCTGATACTGAGAAATTAAGTCTTTTAAATTTCTACCAATTTCTGACGAGTTTATGCTTAAAATACTGATAATTTCTTTGTATTTAGTTACTTTTAATGAATACCTTGATATGATAAAACAAAGGACAAACAAGCAAACTAAGTTTATAAAAACATATCAAAACATTTTCCACCGGTTTTCCACCAAATACACAAGGTGGAAACAAGATAGAAACTCATATCGAAAAAACTGTGACTTTTCTCAAACGTTTTGAAGACGTTTGTATTTTTTATGACTGTTTTTGTTTGTACCAGTCGAAGGTAGTTTCCAATTTTCCACGAAAAAAAAACTAGTCAAATTTGTGTTCTGTCTTTAAATTTAAAATACATGGAAAACAAAAATTAAACACTGAACATACAGGAAGTTGTTCCAATTCAGTTTTTGTTTCTAGTCATTTTCAACTGAGTTGAAACTCGAAGTAGAAAAACTACAATTATTATGTTTGAAAAGGTTGATTTCTTATATCCTACTTTTGATCGATTTGTAAAGTGGTTTGGGGTTTAAAAAAATGTTTTTAGAGTTATAAAATTCATACTCCCGATTTTTTTCCAAAAACACATTTCTTCAAAAAAATTTTGAAAGCAACCCGAAGTTTGTTAATTTCGGCATAAGTCTCTGTTTTGTTTCCACTTTGTCCGTTTGCTTGAAAATTGGTATAAGATTTCGTTATGTTTCTAAACTCGGTTTGATTTCTAGAAACAATCAGTTGGCGTTTTGTTGACATTGTATTTTATCATAATTATCTTCTCATGTCCTCTCATACAAAGAAACTGCTGATTTTGGCAAAAAGTCGTCAGAAATTGAATGAAAATTAGAAAAGTAATTACTCAATACTAGCGAAAAAGAACAGATTTAAAAAAATCGAGAACAAAGAATAACACGACGTCCAAAGAGTTTAAGTAAAATAATTTGGGTGCAATAACGCTATGAATTTTATACACAATAAAAAAACCAGAAAAACTTTTCTTTAGAATCCAGACTATACTACAAACCAACCAAAAGCAAGGAATAAGAAATCTTCTTTCTAAAACATAATAATTCTAAATTTTTGACGGGTCTGAAGAAAATAAAGTGGACCATTGAAATCTCGGTATTCTGATAGATGCCTTCAGAGATCATAAAAATTTAGGGGACTCAATGGACCCAAAAACAAAAAAATTCCGAAATGTTGAACGGAAAGTTAAAATCTTTAAATGTACCCAAAATATTTGAAGACTTTATTTTTCCATTGAACATTTCATTATGTCAAGCCAATTTAGAGATTTCAGCGTTACAAAAAAATCTTCCTACATGCAACTATGTTTCTGGAAGCAAAAACAGAGCTGGAACAACACCCAGTGAAAATAAAGTTTTTAATTTGATTAAGTTTTTTTTTTATTTTCATGTCTTTAAATTTAAAGACAGAACGTAAACTAAATTAATTTGTTTGGTGGAAATTAAACAATAAAGGTTTTGAATGTTATACGAAAAACAAAACAAAAACAAAGGTCTAAATTAAACCGATAAAATAATTTAATTGTTTAAATATGTTTTGTTAAAAAAATGCAAAAAATTAGATATTGCAGTCATCGTTGAATGAATCAAATTAAAAATGTCCCAAAAATACGTTTTTGTAATTTTTTTTGTCTGTAATAATGAAATTTTTATTAATTTATAGGAAAATTGAAAATTTGACTTAAAAATGAATGAAATATCAAAATAATATTACACTTTTCTTATGGAATATCTACAAAATTAATAAAGGTAAATATTTTTTATGTAATTTTTTTATCGTGAAGAATGTGGTAAATATATATTTATACCATTGTAAAATTTTGAAAAGTAAATATGATTTTTAGTTCTACACCTTTTCCAATTGTATTTCAGAAAAGATCAATTCAATTTCAGAAATCATCAATTGTAATTCAGAAAAGTCAATTGTATTTCAGAAAGCATTAACTGTATTTCAGAACATTGAATTTAATTTCAGAAAGTATCATCAATTGTAATTCAGAACAAATTAATTGTATTTCAGAAAAATTAATTTAATTTTTGAAAAGACCTTTTGTAAAATATTAAGGAAGTCAAAAGTTTTTGGCAAATTATTTCAATTGGGTTTAACATTAGTGATTAAGGATTTAACAATAAGCCTGATGTTACTGGTGTAATGTTAAATATCAAAAGCATATTTTTGATGAAATGTTTGTGATGTTGTGGTTCACGTGCACAATCATCGCCGAAAATTCTTGACTACCTCATTTTTTTATAATTGGTCCTTTTTGAAATTAATTGTTTTGTGAATTACAATTGATGCTTTCTGAAATACAATTGATCTTTTCTGAAATACAATTGTCTATTCTGAAATACAATAGATATTTTTTGAAATTGAATTGATTATTCTGAAATACAATTATTGATGCTTTTTGAAATTCAATTAACTATTCTGAAATCGAATTGATTTTTTCTGAAATTGGAAAAGGTGTAGTTAACGATAAAATCGATTTTTTTCGGGTTTTTCCGTCCATCTTTTTTGATTATTTTTAGAAATATATAAATGATAAAAAATTAACCATAATGGACCGAATCTTTTAATTTTATTAATATGTCAAAGATACCCATGAAACACACATCAAACTTCAACACCTTGTATAATAATTATATTACAATCAATCTTTTAATTACTTACACGTTTCATGGATCTTCTTAATTTTTTATCTTCAGAGTATATTATGCTTTAATTAAAAAAATTGAACTTAAACCGTCATTTAAATTTTGCTAATTCCTGTCAATATTAAAAAGTTTTCCATTGATTTCGTGTATGTTTTGAAATACCATCAAAATGTTGTTCAATCTTAACTTTTCAACAAAATGTCGGTTTAAGCAGTTAATTTGTTTATTATGTTATGTATTGTAATTGCGAAACGTTTGGAAATTTTCGATTCGAAATAATTAATACTTTAATTTAAAACCTAATCATTCCAAATATTTTGTTAATTAAGGACAAATTAATAAATTGCAATTATAAGCATGATGTATTTCTAATTACTCCAGTATTTGGTTTAAAAATGTACAAAATTGAATATAGAAAAACTAAAATGGTATTTTTTTTGATACAAATTATTCTTATAATTGATGGAGTTGCGTTTTAAGTAGTAGTAAAAGCTTTGAATAAATTTTGGAGTTATTAAGTTCTTTATGGTTTTAAGTGGTTTAAGGTTTCTCGTTTTTGGAATCGGTCGTAGATGAAGGAATATGTAAATGTGGTAGTTGTCAGCACGGAAATGAAGAAGAAGAAGAGCACGAAGAAGAAGGTATAAGCGTTAGTGCCATGAGCTAATTTTATTAGGTAATGAATTAAATAAAAACGAAGTGGAAACATAAAATTGCCGGTGTAAAAGTGGCGGTTGGTTGGCGGTGTGGTGTGATGATAAACGCTGAATATTTCGTTGAATATTTATAAGACGTTTGAATATGAAAATATGAAACAAGCCTTTTCCCAGCCTCCTCCCACGACCCGACAGAGTTATTTTTAAAAAATCTCCTCCAAGCGTCGAGCTTTTGCCTTCACAATGACAAATGTGAGAAAATAAATATGCTAATAACTTTCGCGAATTTTCGGCCATTCTTTCAAAAGAGACCAGGTGAGATGAAATACGAAATACGAAATACCTACCAAAAACCAGGAGTTTTTCTGCAAGGAATCAAGTGGTTCGGTTGAGGGTTCGAAAGCCCCTTTTCGAATAATAGCACGGGGTAACAGCTTATCACAAAGGGCCTTGTTTTTACAGCTTGATCGTGAGCGCCACGGAAAACGGAAATGTTATTGATCTCTCTTATTCACGTTATTTCATCAGCGTTATCATAAAACCCCTCGATCCCGATTTGCTTATACAAACATCCATCCAATCGCACGCATTAATTCCGAGTAATTTATAAAAATAATCGGCAACCTTAATTAACAGGTAATCGCTCTTTTTTGTTGTTGTTTCAAAAATCCTTTCTAGATTTGTTAAGCCGTCCACCGTCCGCATAAATGAAATGAAGAAGGAAGGCGTATGGCTGAAGGGGCAAAGGCCGAAAAGTGTCCGTCAATCAAAGAAGATGACGGGCCTCACTGAAGTGAGGCTTGAAGACGTCCAGAAACGCGACGTGCAACGTGAAAAATGTTTTGTAGGCTGCCAGTGAAAGCCCCAAAATAGTTTTTGCATAAATGATTAGTTAGCCCCGAAGAGATACATAAAATCACGCTGCAATCCAACAAACCAACCCATAAATCACGATTTATACTACTTTTTTATTCATCAAATTCTTTGATATTTTTAAGAAAAAAAAGAGATTTTGATTGCAAAACTTTTTATCATTTCCACACCTAACAATAAAAAAACAGCATAAATGTGATCTAACAGAACAACAAAGTACAGAAACAAAATTCCTCAAAAACTGAATAACCGGATAAAAACTGAAGATGATAAAACTGAACATAAAGAAATGGAAGATGAAAAATTGAACACGGGAAACTATGGAAATAAACAGAACAATGAATCTTAAAAATATTATTATAAAATTTATTCAAATTTAAATTTTTTAGAACGTATTTCTGGACAATACTTTATAATTTCAAGAATGCCTAGTTTCACTTCTTCAATCGCCTTAAAAAAATGGTGCAGTTCTTCGAGTGAAATCTAAACATTATTTTTTAAAAATACATGGCGTTTGTTAGCTCTATGCATTAATTTAGTGATAACTATGAATCTTATCCCATTTGTATTAAATTAATACCAAATAAGTCTTTTAGAAAAAAATATTTTCAAAACTTAAAAATATACTACTTGAATTTCATTCATGAAACATGTTGATAAGCTTTTACAACATGATGAAAAAAGTATTGAAGTCAAAAAAAAATTCGAAGAAATTTTTGAAAGAATTTTTTAAACTATGATCGGTACATATTTTAAAAGATGAACAAAAAACATTTCTAGATAACTCAAAATTGTAATTAACTTTTTTTCAAACTTCAATATTTTTTTTCTTCATTTTGTAAAAATTTGTCAATTGCTGGATGTATGAGATTAAATATTGTATAACAAAATGTATACAGGGTGTCCCATTTAACGTTGGACTGTATGGGTATCTTTGTTATTATTGGAAATAGAAAGTCGGTTAAATTTTTTTCTAATATTAATAATCCATTTAGAAAAAAATTGAATATCGCATCGTTCCAACGTTATCTTAAAAAAACAAGAAAACGCGATTTTCAAAATATGTCTATAATTTTGTTATTTTCGGTGGTACCAAAAATTTTTTTTGACTTAATACAGACAATTTTTTGTGTACAATGCAGTATAACAAATGAATAATTTTTTTCTCTAACGGATTGACCGGAAATGAACCAAACCTATTTTTTTCTTATGGCAGCCATATTGAATTTACACATATTCGGAATCAGTATTTTTTTCTGAGTAATTTGGTATACCATATGTCATATTTAAAAAAAAAATAAAATTATTTGATTTTACAAACTAACATTGGACTTTAAGAAATGTAAATTGTCAATAACATAAATGTAACTATTTAAAATATTAAATGTAAAATAAATCTTAACACATGTATTGACAGTTTACATCTATTCAAAGCCATTTTTTGTTAGTAAAATAAAATTATTTCTATTTTTCTTAAAATATTACATATGATATATCAAATTACTCAGAAAAATACACTAATTCCGAATATGTGTAAATCCAATATGGCTGCCATAAAAAAAAATAAGTTTGGTTCATTTTTGATCAATTCGTTGGCGAAAAAAAATATTCATTAGTTTTACTGCATTGTACACAAAAAATTGTTAGTATTATACCAAAAAAAATTTTTGGTACCACAAAAAATAAAGAAGTTATAGCCATATTTTAAAAATCGCATTTTCTTGTTTTTTCAAGATAGCGTTAAAACAATGCGATATTCAATTTTTTTGTAAATGAATTATTAATATTGGAAAAAATTTCTACTACTTTGTCCATTTAATCGACTTTCTATCTCCAATAATAACAAAGATACCCATACAGTCCAACGTCAAATGGGACACCCTGTATAGTGTCTCACTTTTTTTCTACCAAAAATTTTTTTTAGATAGTAAATGTCATTGTGAACAAAAATTTCCTATAAACTAATATTTTTTTCGACTCCTTAAGAAGTTACAGCAATTTAAAAATATCAACATTTTAACGATTTTTTGTGAAACCCTGTATAATTTTTCTTTCTTGGACTCATTTTAAATTTCTGACAAGTAAATTAACCTATCTGATTTGACAAAGTCCAAAGCAAACATTGATTTAAATTTAAAAAATTGAAATAAAATGAAATTTATACAGGGTGTCTTAAAAAATCATTAAAATTTTGAAATTTTAAAATTGCTGTAACTTCTTATGGAGTCGAAAAAAAATATTAGTTTATAGGAATTTTTTTGTTCAGAATGACATTTACTATCTAAAAAAAATTTTACTGGAAAAAAAGTGAAACACCCTGTACACAAGAAAAAGAAATAATTTTTTATATTCAACTTTATTGCAGTATAATTATGCTGCATGTTTCGGACATTCGAACGCATCGAATTACCAAACACCCCGTATATTAGTTTTTTTTAGAAAATTGGACTAAAATACTAGAAATTGTGGTAAAGGTGGATATAATTTCAAAAATTAACTTTAAAAACGCCATAATTTTCCAAAATTACTTATATTTTTGATCTTACAGTTACAACTTTTTCAATTTGAGATCATCGATTTTTGTCAAAAATCAAAAATTAATTAATAGGAATTTAACCAATGTTCTGATGGATTAAAAAATATCCGTAAGAATAAGCTAAAACCATTTTCATTCGTATTGAAGAAAGTAATTAAAATTTTTCTTCAAGATAAAAATTCATTATAGTTGTATACAGGGTGTCCCGTAATTATGTGAACATAATAGAAAGGGTTTATCATTTCAAATTAAGATGACAAGTTCCTCAACACTTTGTATACAGAATATTACAAAATAGAACAAACATCAACGTCTAAAAATTAAAAACTAGGTATGCATCATTGATAGTTTGATAGAGTTATAGCGTTTTTTTATTTTTGGTTACTGATTTTTACCATACATAAGTACAGTTGGTCCCAGTTGGAAGTAGGACACAAAAGACTCGATTGCTGGCTAAGCTGGGGCTCCTCCGCGTACGTCAGCACGTTTTTTTTATATTTACTTGTGATTCCTTTGTGTCCTACTTCCGACTGGAACCAACTGTACATCGGTTATAAAAATTCGATAAGATTGTGTAGAAATTTAAAAAATATATCACTAGACTACTATCTTTCATGTAATAATAACAAAACAACTGAAATTGTTGATAATATGTTATAATAATATAAAAAGGTCACATAAAAAATAATAATTTAATTTTTTTGGTAATTTTTGAAAATAAAACTAATTATAGAGTTATTTTTTCTCGTTTTCTAAAACTATATTATTATTCTTACAAATCATGAAAGTTTTGAGTTCCTAGTTAATTTCTTTCACTTAGTTAATAATTTTCAAATTTATTCTTTCATAATGTAATGTTTCTAAATTTTATGAAATTTTTCTATTAATTTTGGATGATATTTCAATTGGATAAAGTTTAGATGAAAATTTGAAAATTAAGTAATCGACAATCTTAATGGTTAACATTTCTCTTTTTCAAAATTTTCTACAAATAAAAAATAAACTTGTATTATTTTAACTAAAAACCTATTACAATATGATCCAAAATTTGTGGAAAAAAATCATAAAATTTAAAAGCCGTTAAATTCTACTCGTGGAATTTGATAATGATTTGATAAGTGGAAGGAAAATAATTGGAAACTGAAAAATTTCATGATTTGTAGAGATAATAATGTAGTTTTTTGAAAACGAGTAAAAAAACATGCTCTTAATTGATTTTATGTTGAGAAATTGTCAAAAAACTGAAAAACAAAAATTATTTTTCAATTTTTTTTTTGTAAATTTTTGTCAACGATTTCTGTTGTTTTGTCATTATTAATTGAATTTTTATTACAGATGTACTGATGTGTGGCAAAAATATCCTTATCAAAAAGGGATCAAGCGAAATATTTACAAAAATTGGATTATGGCACCAAACGACATAATTCTAAAATAAGAAGAGTTGATATCTCCAGAATTATTCTGGAGCTAAAATAAAATTTTTCAAAAAATGTCGTTTGGTCTCTTTTTGATAAGCATGGTCCAATTCTCTAAACTTGCATTGTTCTGATGTTTGTACCAAAATATGAGGAATAAAACCAGTTTTTGCACCGAACCCTTCAATTCAAAACGCTGTAATTCTAAAAAACTATAAATGATAGATTCTTACTCTTTTGTTTTTTTGACAATGAAACTTGTTCACATTTGAAGTACAAAATTTCTGTCAGCTAATTGGATACAATACATTTTTAGACATTATTTGACACGAAAACCAATAAAAACCCAATTAGTAATTGACATACTTTGGCCTTTTTTTTTCAAAAATGTCGAATATACCTATTATTTTGAACCTAATAGTAAAGAATTTCCTTAAAGTTTGTTTAGAAATTTTGATAATTAGTGCCAATTGAGCAAACTACATGTATAAATTCGATATTTAAGTAAATTTTAGCAATTTCTAATTAAAACGTGAAGTTCTATTGAGAACTGTTCTCATTTGTCAAAGTTCTATTCCGTTGATGTTCTCTTTAAGCAGCTTTTTCAAGATTCAAGTTAAGTTGATTGATAATAATTGATTTACAAAAGTTGAACGAAAATTTATATAGTAAGAACCTCTTTGTTTCAATGGAGTTGATCAAATTTTTAGTGGATCAAGAAAAATTTGTTACAGTCAAAATACATAATTTGAAAGTGTGATTCTAAAATTTTTTTGACTTATACCGTAAGCACGATTGTTTTTGGTATCACTGATTGATTGATTAGACAAATACAAAATTAGAGATGCAAGAGAAAATGCTTTGAGTTCAGTTTTTAAAAAGATAAAAATTTCTAATCTTACTATTGCTGATCTAGAAAACAAAATCAAGACCATTAGAACAAAGAGCACTCATTGATTTGCAATTTTAATTTTTAAAATCTACCAATTAAACTTGATTCCTGAAAGTTGCAGTTCTGTTATTTTATTGTTCTGTCTCTTCATATTTTGTGTGTTTTTTCATGTTTTGTTATATCATGTGAGTATTTTTTCCACAATTCTGTTTTTCATCTGGATTCAATTTTTTCATGTTCTGTTTATAAGTAGATTTTGTTACCCACAACGAGGATAATGTAGCAACAAAAGTGTTTTATACTTAAAGTTCTATAATATTTAAAAAAAAAATTATTCATTTAAAATAGTTATTTTTCAATTTAATTAAATAAATTTGTGATGAGAAACGTGAAAAGCATTAAAATGAAATTGGTTGAATTTGCAAGAAAGTGTTTTTCTTGAGTTGGTATGAAAAATAAATAAACAGGATCGTTCTCGAATCCTTGAATTAATCGTTTTGTATTTGTAGAAGTCGAAGTTGAAGGGGATACTTGGTTTTCATCACCCCAACATGAAAAGTTGCTAAAATATACTCACGGGTCGAGTGTTTGAGGAAGCATTACTCTGTTTGCAGAAGTAATAACGGCTCTTCTCCTCTCAAAAACTTGGATTAAACCCACGAAATGCACTTTTTGTTTATTTCATCACGTTCCTGGAAGTCCTTTTTAATGCTTACACATTAAATGAATGTTTTCAAGATAAAAAATGAAGGTTGGTTCATGGTTCAAGGTGTTTAGATGTTAGAGTTGCAGAAAATTTATTTGTTTAAAATGGTCGGGTTGAAAAAAGTTGTGTAGGTAATAATTGGCATATTTTCGTGTTAACGAATTTATGAAGAGCCCGAAGCAGTTTTTGGTTCTCGCGGGCCGATGGGCTTATAATCTATCAATAACCACACTTGAAGGAGGCGTTGTTCTTTTTTTAGTTGGTCTTGTCGTCCTTTTCCAGCTTGTTTATTTGGGTGAGGTGAGCTGGTGCAGCAATTACCTTGATGTAAGGCCGCATGAGGTCCGTCGCTGCGCTGCGAACCCCAATTAGTACCCGACCTGCTGGGAAACAAGCCATTATCCGGCCGGTACCCAAATGGTACCCAACTACAGAACCCTTGCTGAGGCAGCGCGCCTTCCTCTTCACACTACCTCACACCCACCAACTCCACCACATATCTCACCAAAACAAATAAAACGAGTGTCAATTTCGCCTCAGCGCAAATATTTATTAACCATCGTAAATAAATACACATGGGATAATTTATGGACACTACTTTTTACATTATAAAAATTGCTCTCCACGTTTTTTTTCTTCATTTTCCTATACGCTCATATCGTACAATTAAGTGTGATTTTGTGTCCGCCACTTTCCACTCCACCACTAAATTCTAGGTAATTTTGCTGAACCCTTTCTGATGATACTTAATGGTCAATAGATAATTATTTGAGGACGTGATCGTCGAACCTGCCACTCGAGACTCACATAAATCTTTATAATACCTCTTCTCCTCATCCACCACATCCTTATTATTTACAAGATTGCGAATAATTAGTCTACTTTGAAAATCACCCAAATTCGGCGCCAATATTTATAATTGAGCAAAAAATTGTTTACTATCTTCTCATTCATAAACTTAATCCAATCAAGTTTAATTAATTAACATTTCAATTTGCATTAGTAATAACGTGCGTTAGATGAAGATTACGGCTTCAACTGATGTTGATGTAATTATAATTTATGTTTCCTATAATTGCACTAAATTATCTCAAAGATTTCAATCGTACTTTTATTTCATTCATCAAAACCATTAAAAACAGCCAATAAATCAAGCAAGCAATTCTGTAGCAGAAATTTTTGTTGAGAAAAATCAATTTAGTTGTTAGTTTTGTAGAAGGAGGTTTGTGTTTTATCAGTTAGAATAAACATTTCTTGTAGGAAGTTGTGTAAGAAAAGGGAAGAAGGGAAGTTATCCTCCCCATTTCCCATTTTCCCATTTTCCCCCGACGCACGAGTCATTCTTTCGCCGGCGGCGTCGCGGGGTTAAAATCGATTCCCAGTGCAGGGCCGCCAATGGCAGCACGTTCTTCTTCCATTGGAAGAAGACGACAATACCAAAATCCAGCTCCCTTCGCATCCATCCTCCATATTTCCATATTGAAGCTGGCGGAAAAATAATAGAAAACTCAGAGCTGCTGGCTGCTCGAGTTGGGGGTCAAAAGAGGGAGGGATGTTTGGGGGAAAGAAGCAAAATGACATTTCCCCCGGGGCGACCTTATCAATTTGCTCGGAAATTTTATGACCTTTGCGATTTCAAGAGGAGATAATGCGATTAACGTACGTACACAGCTCCACTCCACCAAAAGATAAAAGCTAAACTTGAAAAACTTTTTCTTTCCAATTTGTAAAAACAACCAATTTTCATCATTTATAGAAAATACCAACTACTCTAATTATAAAACCGCGAAAAGTCATTACTGATCAACAGCAACCTTTGATTATCCAATTAGCTAGTTGCAAAAGGAAAAAATGTTACCTTGGTGGTGTCCTGGAAGGGCAGTCTTGTTCCCAGCGAGATAATCGTCCTTGCAAATGAACTTGTTGTCATCAAGAACGTAGAGTTCCTCACCAGTGGATAGTTGCTTTCTACAAACTAAACACGTGAAACAGTTCAAGTGGAACACTTTATCCCGAGCTTTCCGCACGAGGTCGCTGGGTGAAATCCCCTGCCCGCAGCCCCCGCACTTCGTCCCGTATCTCCTGAAACCAATTAACAATTATTTATTCAAAAAAACAATCATGAACATCTAAAATCTTACAACTAAAATTGGGTTGAAAGTATAAAAATCATCATTAGGAGAACAAATTTTAGATTATCTCGTAAACTATTCGAATTACAAAAAATATTATTATCACCTTTTTTATAGAAATTTTTATGATCTTTAATTTTGTACTTTATAAAATTTTTGATAAAACCAACCGTTTTTGAAATATTTCCAAAAAACCTTCAAAGTAATTATTTGAAAAATAATATAAAATAATTTAAATACAATTATCTTGTAAACTATTAAGATTATCAAAAAAATCAATGAAAGCTTTTTTGTAAAAAATTTAATTGTTTATAATTTTGTACCTATTACTTTTCTTGATAAACTCAACGGTTTTTGAGATATTTGCAAAAAAAACTCAAGATAGTGATTCAAAAAAACATAAAATAATTATCTCTTAAAAAATTAAGATTTTTAAAAAAATCAATAATAGCTTTTTGTAAAAAATTTAATTCTCTATAATTTTGTATTTATTATTTTTCTTGGTAAAGTGGACAGTTTTTGAGATATTTGCAAAAAACTTTCAAGTAGCAATTTTAAAAAGAACACTCAAAATAATTTCAATACAAATTTTGGATTATCTCATAAACTATTGGAATTACAGAAAATACGATAATAACGTTTTTTATAGAAAATTTTATGATCTTTAATTTTATACTTTATAAAATTTTCGATAAAACCAAGCGTTTTTGAGATATTTCCAAAAAACCTTCAAGGTAGTTATTTGAAAAATAACATAAAATAATTTGAATACAATTATCTTGTAAACTATTAAGATTATCAAAAAAATCAATGAAAGCATTTTTGTAGAAAATTTAATTGTTTATAATTTTATATCTATTACTTTTCTTGATAAACTCAACGGATTTTAATATATTTGCAAAAAAAACCTCGAGATAGTAATTAAAAAAAAACAAAATAATTTGAATGCAATTTATCTTGTAAAGTATCGAAATTATCAAAAAAGTTAATAAGAACTTTATTGTAGAAAATGTAATTTTCAATAATTTTGTGTCTATTGCTTTTCTTGATAAAATTAACGGTTTCTAAAATATTTGCAAAAAACCTTCAAATTAGTGATTATAAAGAAAATATTAAATTTAACTGCAATTAACTTATAAAGCATTAAGATTGTCAAAAAAATCAATAAGAGCTTTATTGTAGAAAATTTAATTCTCTATAATTTTGTACCAATTGCTTTTCTTGATAAAATTAACGGTTTTTGAGATATTTCCAACAAACCTTCGATTCAAACCTTTAATTTTAAAAAAATATAAAATAATTTAAATGCAATGTGAATTTTATTATAGAAAATTTAATTCTCTATAATTTTCTACCTATTGGTTTTCTTGATAAACTAAACGATTTTTGAGATATTTGCAAAAAACCTCAAGATAGTGATTTAAAAAAACATAAAACAATTTTAATGCAATTATCTCGTAAAGTACTGAAATTATCAATAAAATCAATGAGAGCTTTATTATAGAAAATTGAATTCTCTATAATTTTTTATTTATTATTTTTCTTGATAAAGTGGACAGTTTTTGAGATATTTGCAAAAAACCTTAGAGTAACTATTTAAAAAAAAATATATAACAGAATTAAATGAATGGTGTAATCGTGTAAAGTAATAAAATTATCAAAATAATTAATCAGAACTTTATTGTAGAAAATTTAATTCTTCATAATTTTATACCTAGTGTTTTTCTTGATAAGTTAAAAATTTTTGAAATATTTGCAATAAACCTTCGATTAAAACCTTTAATTAAAAAATTTAAAATAATTTAAATTTAATTATTTTGTAAAGTATTGAAATTAGAAAAATAATCAATGAAAGCTTTATTGTAGAAAATTTAATTCTCTATAATTTTTTACTTATTGCCTTTTTTGATAAAATTAACGGTTTTTAAGATATTTACGAAAAATCATCAAGTTAAGAATGAATAATAAAATTAATTGTAATTATCGCATATATCATTGAAAATATCAAGAAATATATTTTAATCATTTTATTGGAAATTTTATTTTCTTCAATTTTATATGTATTAATTTTTTTGATAAACTTCACCGTTTTCGAGATATTTTCGAAAAACCATTTAAAAAAACTAATTTAAAATCAATTATTTTCTAAACTACTATGCTTATTAAAAAAATAAATAGAATCTTTATTGTAGAAAATTTTCAAATATTTGCAAAAAACTTTAAAGTATAGTGATTTCCAAAAAACATAAAATAATTTAAATGCAATTATCTTGTAAAGTATTGACATTATCAAAATAATCAATCAGAACTTTATTATAGAAAATTTAATTCTCTATAATTTTGTATCTACAGCTTTTCTTGGTAAGCTCAACGGTTTTTGAGATATTTGTAAAACAAACCTCAAGATAGTGCTTTAAAAAAACATAAAATAATTTGAATGCAATTATCTCGTAAAATATTGAAATTATCAAAAAAATCAATAATAGCTTTTTTGAAGAAAATTTAATTCTCTATAATTTTGTACTTATTGCATTTTTTGATAAAATTGACGATTAATGAGATATTTGCCAAAAATGTATCAAGCAGCAGTTCTCATAAAAAAAATCATACAACTTTAATTGCAAATATCACCTAAACCTTTAAAAATACAAAAAAATATAAGTTAACCTTTTTTATTAGAAATTCTATTCTCTTCAGTTTTGTTGATAAATTAAGCCGTTTTTGAGATATTTACAAAAAACGAATAAAGTAGCCATTCAAAAAAATTATTTAACTGCGATTATCGTTTTAACCTTCAAAAACACAAAAAATATATGTGAACCTTTTTTATTGGAAATTTTATTATCTTCAATTTTATATTTATTAATTTTTTTAATAAACTCAACCGTTTTTGAGATATTTCCCAAAAAAAGCTACAGTTTTTAGTTTTCAGGAAAACCATGGTTTTTTTAATTGCGATTTACTCATAACAAATTGAAGTTACAAAAAAATCAATTAAAGCTTTTTTATAATATATTTAATGTTCTTTAATTTGTGTATATTGATGTTATCATAAATTTATATACTTTTAAAATATTTATAAAAAAAAATATAATAATGAGAATGTAATAAAAACAATTCATTTATTATTGTGATTATCTCGTAAATCATTAAAGTTATAAAAAAAACTAATAAGAACTTTTTAGTAGAAAATTTTATGGACTTTAATTTTGTATTTATTATTTTTTTTGATAACTTAAGCGTTTTCGAGATATTTGCGAAAAACTACGACATATTTTATTTAGTCAGTCTTGTAATTTTTGGTGGTTTTTTAACCTCAAATATCTCTTTAAATTTTAAAAATTTCGAAAAAATTATAAATAACTTTTTTGTTGGAAATTTAATCTTCTTTAAATTTGTTCTTAATAAAATTATTGATAAACTCAACCCTTATTGAGATATTTACAAAAAAACCTGTGAGAGTAGTAGTATTGATTAAATTAGAGTTATGAGTGTAATTTTTCTTATAGTAGCGAAATCTTTTCCATTTTGGTTTTTGGTGGAGCAATGGGGAGAGAGTTTTTGTTTGAAATGAGATAAGGGCGGTTTGATGCGGCCTGCACTCGTAGATAAGTACGCTTTAATTTATTTATGGTAATCGTACGGGGGTGGCCCATGATACGCGATGCATTTAATACCGCACGATATTTTCCTTCTTCCCTTTAACATTTATTCAACCCCCTCGCCCACGACTAAACGATAAAACCCCCAAACGATCAGAGCCCTTCGCCCTTTTCCAACTCTAAATGAAGTGCTTCATGTAAATTATTTAAGACAAGCCTGTATCAACATAAACGATAGCTTTAGTTAACCGCCGACCCCAATTTTCCTACCTTTTTTGCTTTATTAATTTCTTTAGTTGTAGGTGTGCTGAAATTGTAGTAGTGCAGATGGTAAAAGCATATGGAGAAGGTAATAAAGTCAAAAGTAGTCATTTGGATTGGATTTCACGGTTGCCTTAAGTTTTAGGTACGCCAGTCATAAAAGACGCAATTGCCTAATTAAGTGCTAAACGTGTGGTGCTAATCTTAAAAACCCCCATCATCATCATCAACTTCCTTAAGAAAAGTGAATCTCGGAGGAACATACACCTTCTGTCGAACGTAAAACTGACTGAAAAAGGAGTGAATGGAATTCGCCGCTTTTGGTTTTAAAGTTTAGTAGCGCCGCCGCGCCGATTTATGCAAAAGCTAAAATTACACTTTTATGGTGTTTTTAGAAGTTTGGCCGTGGCGTGTCGTTTTAACGAGAGCCGTTAAGAGGTTTTTGAATGTCCGATTGGTCACACCGAGACCAAAACCAATTCCGATATCGGTTAATGCCCATGTTCCCTTAACGCCCGTCTCGTTAACCCACAAACATGTCTGTTAAACTACTCAAAAATTCCAAGAGGGACGCGTCAAACCCAGCGGGGTTAGTCATGAAGACTGCATTAAAAAACCGCTCTCAATGACCAACGCCATAAAACCAGATTTATTACGAATATTAATGACGGTATTAATTAACAGGAGGCTTTATTCAACTTCAATCGTCTATCTACTGCTTCAACCAAATTCATGCAAAAAATAATTACTATAATTACTGCATCATGCAATATTTATTTTATCCAAATACCTTCACTGAAGGTGAATGTAATAGAAAAGTGAACGAACCCCATTTATAATTATATTTGCACTATTTTACAAATATCTCAAAAATGGTTAGGAATTTCAAAAAAATCAATAAATACAAAAATAAAGTACATACAATTTCCTACAAAAAAGTCTTAAATAATTTTCTTCTAACTTCAATAGATAACGAAATAATCGCGATAGTTAACTATTCTTTTTATATCCATGTTACTAAAGTGGTAGTTTTTTCGTAAATATCTCGAAACTACTGGAGTTTTCAAAAAAATTAATTTACACAAATTAAAGAACGTTAAATTTACTACAAAAAATCTCATAAAAGTTTTATTATAACTTCATTCATTAACGAGTTATTCGCAATTGAAGAAATGCTGTTTTACCTCAATTCATAATCGTAAAGCTTTATCGTAACTATCTTAAAAATGGTTGAGTTTTACAAAACAAATAATATTAATAAAATTAAAGATGAGAAAATTTCAAATAAAAAAATAAATAATCAGTTAAAAAAATTATATGATTATTTAATAAAACGTTACGTTAGACGTTTTTTGTAAATATTTCAAAAACAGTAGACTTAATCAAAAAAAATTGTAGATACAAAATTAAAGATAATTAAATTTTCTACAATATAGATTCAATTTATTTTTTTAATTATCACAATAGTTTACAAGATTATTGAATTTAAATTAGTTTTTTTTAAATGACTAGAAGTTTTTCGAAAATATCTTCAAAACGGTCAAGTTTATCAAAAAAATTAATAAATACAAAATTGAGGAAAATTAAATTTCCAATAAAATGATTAAAATATATTTCTTGATATTTTCAACGATACATGCGATAATTACAATTAATTTTATTATTCATTCTTAACTTGATGGTTTTTCGCAAATATCTCAAAAACCGTTAATTTTATCAAAAAAGACAATAAGTAGAAAATTATAGAGAATTAATTTTTTTACAATAAAGCTCTCATTGATTTTTTTGCTAATCTTAATACTTTATAAGATTATTGCATTCAAATTATTTTGTGTTTTTTTAAAACCGCTACTCTAAGAAACTTGGATGTAACCACTCATACGACAATAAATAAATATTTGGAAAAGGTAAGATTCCTTACACTTTTATTAATAAATGTACAAAATTGTCAATGTTTTCCTGACATTTTAATTAATTGTATTGTTCTGTAATATTTTAAAGAATTTTTTAATCTATTTGTAAAAGTAAAAAAACCAATAATTTTAGTCCTGAAGAAGGAAGAAACAAAACTTCAGAAACGTCGACTCCTTAAGAAATTTATTTAATAAAATTGTTTGAAAAAGGCAATTATTTTATTTCATCAAAACAAATTCACAAACACGAATTCATCAAAATCGCTACTCTAAGGTTTTTGCAAATATCGCAAAAACTGTCAACTTTATCAAGAAAAATAATAAATAAAAAATTATAGAGAATTAAATTTTCTACAATAAAGCTTTTATTGATATTTTTGACAATCTTAATGCTTTATAAATTAATTGCAATTAAATTTCATATTTTCTTTATATAATCACTATCTTGAAGATTTTTTGGAAATATCTTAAAAACCGTTAACTTTATTAAGAATTATTAAAGCAATAGGAACAAAATTATAGAAAATTAAATTTTCTACAATAAAGTTCTCATTAACTTTTTTGATAATTTCGATATTTTACAATATAAATTGCATTTAAATTATTTTGTTTTTTTTTAAATACTGCCTTAATGTTTTCACAAATATCTCGAAAACCATTCATTTTATCAAAAAAATTAATTTATATAAAATTAAGATGTATAAATTTTTCTACAAAAAAAATTTTGAATTGTATTTTTCGTAACTTGCATAATTTACGAGATAATTGCAATTAAACGACGTTTTAATAGTTTTTATTACAAAAGCTTGGTTGATTTTTTGTAAATATCTCAAAAATGGTTGGGTTATACAAAACAAATTATAGAAATAAAATTGAAGTGCATTAAATTGTCTACAAAAAATGTTTAAATAGTATTTTTTGTAACTTGCATAGTTTATGAGATAATTGCAATTAAACGACGTTTTAATAGTTTTTATTACAAAAGCTTGGTTGATTTTTTGCAAATATCTCCAAAATCTTTGGACTAAACAAAACAAATTATAGAAATAAAATTCAAGTGCATTAAATTGTCTACAAAAAAGTTTTGAATTGAATTTTTTGTAACTTGCATATTTTAGGAGATAATTGCAATTAAACGATTTTTGAAAAAATTTTATTATAAAACTTGCCGTTTTGTTGATTTTTTACAAATATCTCAAAAATGGTTGGGTTAAATAAAACAAATTATAGAAATAAAATTGAAGTGCATTAAATTGTCTACAAAAAATGTCTGAATAGTATTTTTTGTAACTTGCATAGTTTATAAGATAATTGCAATTAAACGACGTTTTAATAGATTTTATTACAAAAGCTTGGTTGATTTTTTGCAAATATCTCCAAAATCTTTGGACTAAACAAAACAAATTATAGAAATAAAATTCAAGTGCATTAAATTGTCTACAAAAAAGTTTTGAATTGAATTTTTTGTAACTTGCATATTTTAGGAGATAATTGCAATTAAACGATTTTTGAAAAAATTTTATTATAAAACTTGCCCTGTTTTGTTGATTTTTTACAAATATCTCAAAAATGGTTGGGTTAAATAAAACAAATTATATAAATAAAATTGAAGTGCATTAAATTGTCTACAAAAAATGTCTGAATAGTATTTTTTGTAACTTGCATAGTTTATAAGATAATTACAATTAAACGACGTTTTAATAGATTTTATTACAAAAGCTTGGTTGATTTTTTGCAAATATCTCCAAAATCTTTGGATTAAACAAAACAAATTATAGAAATAAAATTCAAGTGCATTAAATTGTCTACAAAAAAGTTTTGAATTGAATTTTTTGTAACTTGCATATTTTAGGAGATAATTGCAATTTAACGATTTTTGAAAAATTTTTATTATAAAATTTGCCCTGCTTTGTTGATTTTTTACAAATATCTCAAAAATGGTTGGATTAAACAAAACAAATTATAGAAATAAAATTGAAGTGCATTAAATTGTCTACAAAAAATGTCTGAATAGTATTTTTTGTAATTTGCATAGTTTATGAGATAATTGCAATTAAACGTATTTTTAAATGTTTTTATTACAAAAACCTGCAAATATTTCAAAAATCGTTGGTTTTATCAAAAAATTAAGTTAAAGTGCTTAAAATTCTCTACAAAAAAGTTATTGTATTTCTTTTAACTTAGATAGTTTACGAGGAAATTGCAATTAAACGATATTTTAATAGTTTTTTATTACAAAACCTGTTCCGTTTTGGTTGTTTTTTTCGTAAATATCTCAAAAACCCTTGGGTTAAACAAAACAAATTATAGAAATAAAATTAAAGTGCTTAAAATTCTCTACAAAAAAGTACTAAATTGTATTTTTTATAACTTGCATATTTTACTAGATAATTGTAATTAAACGCATTTTTAAAAGTTTATTTACAAAAGTTTTCCTTGATTTTTTGCAAATATCTCAAAAACCCTTGGATTAATCAAAACAAATTATATAAATAAAATTAAAGTGCATAATTTTTTCTATAAAAAAGTTATGATTTATATTTTTTGTAACTTGCATAGTTTACAAGATAATTTCGATTAAACGCATTATTTTTTACAATTTCATTACAAAACCTGTACTGTTTTAGTTGATTTTTTACAAATATCTTAAAACCTCTTAGATTATTCAAAATAAATTATAGAAATAAAGTTAAAGTGGTTAACTTTTTCTAAAAAAAAGTTCCTAATTGTATTTCTTGTGACTTCCATAGTTTGAGATAATTTTGATTTTAAATATTTCTTTTAATTTTTTATTATAAAAAAATTTGATTGGTTTTTCGCAAATATCTCGTAAACCGTTAATTTTATGGAAAAAAGTAACTTTTATAAATTTTAAGTGTTTAAAATTTTCCACAAAAAAGTTCTGAATTGTACTTCCTAATTTGCATAGTTTCCTAGATAATTCTATTAAAAAAAATTTTAGTTTGATTTTATTATAAAACTGCTTTGGTTGATTTTTTTGCAAATATTTCAAAAACTATTGAGTTTTTTGATAAAACTAATAGAAATAAAGTTAAAGTGTATAAAATTTCCTAGAAAAAAGTTCTTAATGGTATTTTTTGTAACTTGCATATTTTAGAAGATAATTGGAATTAAATTAATTTAATTTTATGCAAACTACCATCTTTGTGGTTTTTCGCAATTTTCTTAAAATCGGTTGAATTTAGCGAAATAATCAACTCTAATAAAATTAAAAATATTGAAATTTTCTATAAAAAAGACTAAAATATTTTTTTTATAAATTCAACAATTTACATAATATTTGAGGGTAATAAATGAATAGCGAACTGTAATGATATTTTGCAAAAAAATTCAAAAAAATTCGGGGGTCTAATTAAAGAGATTAAAACCATAAAGATTATCTTCATTTGTTTTGTAAAGAAACAGTTTATGAAATAATCGGTGATTCAAGCTCTTGGGGCCGAACATGAACTAATGAAGTGACGTCATAAGTGGGTGACTGTAAAAATGGTTTCCTATTTTTTAAATTTAAGTTTTGATGAAAATTTTTGAAAAATTAGTAAAATTAATTTATGAAATTTTTCGAAAACTCCAAGTAATTTTTGAGTTTGAAATTCTTATGGAAGTAGGTGTGCAGTGGTTTAGCCTTAAGTCCTATCTCATAATCATCATCATCGATTATTCGAAAGCAATTTATTCGGGTTAATAACGCAACTTTTTCTAATAAATTAGAAGGTAAGGAAGGTTTTCCAATAAATGTTTGTTTAGGGAGTAAAATTAAGTGTAAAATTATACGAAAGGAGCGAAGGAGCCGCCTACAACACCTGTCATTCGGCGTTAGACGTCTGAAATTTACGCGCGCGCATTCGGCTCGAATTTTAATTAAAATGGGGCACAGCTCTAAACCATGAAATTAGAAATAAGAACACACGTGAGCTTATTAATGAGCCGAGCGAAAAGTGACGAGAGAACTCTTCAAAAATCACAAATACCAAATGACCACGCTTTTAATTGAAATTATTAATTATAGACGCCACTCTAGCACTTTCATTTATTTACAAAAATAGAATAACCTCTAGAATTTTATACAATAATAATAGATTTTATAGGACTTATGATGGAGCCTTGTGGTAGCTAGCAATGAGCTTTGATGGAGTCTTGTGGGATACCTATTTCATAATGGGTAAGGGTTGTGGTAAAAAATTTAAAATAAAGTTATCGGTTGAGTAAAAAAAATGAATCATGTTAAATTTATTGGGTTTAAAGCAATAAAATGTGGTATTAATCCAATTTTAAATGAGCGTGTTGAATAAAAAGATAATTTTAGCATGAATTTTAATTATCCGTGGCTTGAAGAAAAGGTGCGGTTGTCAGAGGGGGCATTATTTATAGAGAACCGTCATAAAACGTGTTTTGACTGCTAAGCCCAAACATTATAAAAGTATACCATTGCGAAATGGAAACCTCGCTTCCTAAGCTGACGCACATCACTCGATTTATTAGAATAATAGGATTTTTCCCGTTTAATAAGATGCACGACGAGCACGTGGGCTCACAAAATTACACATAAATACTCCCTTAAAATATTCATCCTCGAATAATAATAACTTGTCAAAACGTATAAATCAGTCACGAGATGATAAGTTACCCAACGATCCACCTAGAGTGGGCAGAAGATTACTTTAAATCAGCAACCTGTTTCAATCACTCTCATCAAAACATGATATGATGGTATACCATCATTTCTCATCATAAAAAACTAACCTAACCTGTAGTAGGTCATAATATATCTTAATATACCATGGTATAGTATGATTGTTCTTAAGGTATATACCATATAAAGGTACTATTCTATCAATAATTCAACGAATTCAGTTTTAAGTCATGGTATACTGTGGTATATACAGGGTGAGTCAGACCACCCGTAACAGCCCTTTATCTCGAAAACAGTTTGTCGCACATAGATAGAATAAAAATTTTAATTACTAAAGTGAACCCAAAAAATCCATTGGTGCACTTATTATTTTCCGGAACAAACCGAAAGTGCCCGAAACCGAAGGTAACTTTGATTTTTTAAATGGCAACATCGGTCGAGTTTGGTATCGTTTAAAAGGTGTTTTAAAAAGAAACAACTTTTATTAAAATATTTTTTTAATATCTTGCATAATTAACAAATTAAACGAAAAAACATAAGCAAACAAGTGACAAATGGTTTCTTAAATTATGGAAAAATTAAAACACTACCATCGTCCTTAATATGGGTAAGGGTAGAGGCAATTATGAATTTTAAATGGAAACTTGTAACTTTTGCATTTTGAGTTTCGCTTGTTAAAAATAATCAACTTTTTAAGGTTATGTATTTTCCTTAATTCAAAAAATAAAAAAAAGTTGATTATTTTTAACGAATAAAGCGATAATAACTGCAAAAAAGAGTTTTTATTTAAAAAAATCACTCTTACCCATTTACCGATGATGGTAACGATTTAATTTTTCCCTTTAAGAGACCAATGGTCACTTGTTTGCATAATTTTTTCATTTAATTTGTTAATTATGCAAGATATTAAAAAAATATTTTAATAAAAATTGTTTCTTTTTAAAAGACCTTTCAAACGATACCATACTCGACCTATGTTGCCATTTAAAAAATCAAAGTTACCTCCGGTTCCGGAAAATAATAAGTGCACCAATGGATTTTTTGGATTTACTTTGGTAATTAAAATTTTTATTCTACCTATGTGCGACAAACTGTTTTCGAGATAAAGGGCTATTACGGGTCACTCACCCTGTATATCGAATAAAGTTACAAAAAATACTATTCAGACATTTTTTGTAGACAGTTTAATGCACTTCAATTTTATTTCTATAATTTGTTTTGTTTAACCCAACCATTGTTGAGATATTTGTAAAAAATCAACAAAGCAGGGCAAGTTTTATAATAAAATTATTTCAAAAATCGTTTAATTGCAATTATCTCCTAAAATATGCAAGTTACAAAAAATTCAATTTTAAACTTTTTTGTAGACAATTTAATGCACTTGAATTTTATTTTTATAATTTGTTTTGTTTAATCCAAAGATTTTGGAGATATTTGCAAAAAATCAACCAAGCTTTTGTAATAAAAACTATTAAAACGTCGTTTAATTGCAATTATCTTATAAACTATGCAAGTGACAAAAAATACTATTCAGACATTTTTTGTAGACAATTTAATGCACTTCAATTTTATTTCTATAATTTGTTTTGTTTAACCCAACCATTTTTGAGATATTTGTAAAAAATCAAAAAAGCAGGGCAAGTTTTATAATAAATTTTTTTCAAAAATCGTTTAATTGCAATTATCTCCTAAAATATGCAAGTTACAAAAAATTCAATTCAAAACTTTTTTGTAGACAATTTAATGCACTTGAATTTTATTTCTATAATTTGTTTTGTTTAATCCAAAGATGTTGGAGATATTTACAAAAAATCAACCAAGCTTTTGTAATAAAAACTATTAAAACGTCGTTTAATTGCAATTATCTTATAAACTATGCAAGTTACAAAAAATATTATTCAAACATTTTTTGTAGACAATTTAATGCACTTCAATTTTATTTCTATAATTTGTTTTGTTTAACCCAACCATTGTTGAGATATTTGTAAAAAATCAACAAAGCAGGGCAAGTTTTATAATAAAAATTTTTCAAAAATCGTTTAATTGCAATTATCTCCTAAAATATACAAGTTACAAAAAATTCAATTCAAAACTTTTTTGTAGACAATTTAATGCACTTGAATTTTATTTCTATAATTTGTTTTGTTTAATCCAAAAATGTTGGAGATATTTACAAAAAATCAACCAAGCTTTTGTAATAAAAACTATTAAAACGTCGTTTAATTGCAATTATCTCATAAACTATGCAAGTTACAAAAAATACTATTTAGACATTTTTTGTAGACACTTTAATGCACTTCAATTTTATTTTTATAATTTGTTTTGTATAACCCAACCATTTTTGACATATTTGTAAAAAATTAACAAAGCAGGGCAAATTTTATAATAACAATTTTTCAAAAATCGTTTAATTGCAATTATCTCCTAAAATATATAAGTTACAAAAAATTCAATTCAAAACTTTTTTGTAGACAATTTAATGCACTTGAATTTTATTTCTATAATTTGTTTTGTTTAATCCAAAGATTTTGGAGATATTTGCAAAAAATCAACCAAGCTTTTATAATAAAAACTATTAAAACGTCGTTTAATTGCAATTATCTCGTAAACTATGCAAGTTACGAAAAATACAATCCAAAATTTTTTTGTAGAAAAATTTATACTTTTTAATTTTATATAAATTAATTTTTTTGATAAAATGAATGGTTTTCGAGATATTTGTGAAAACATCAAAGCATTATTTAAAAAAAAACATAAAATAATTTGAATGCAATTTATATTGTAAAGTATCGAAATTATCAAAAAAGTTAATGAGAACTTTATTGTAGAAAATTTAATTTTCTATAATTTTGTCCCTATTGCTTTTTTTAATAAAGTTAGTGGTTTTTAAGATATTTGTAAAAAACCTTCAAGGTAGTGATTATATAAAGAAAATATGAAATTTAATTGCAAATAACTTATAAAGTATTAAGATTTTCAAAAAAATCATTCAGAGCATTATTGTAGAAAATTTAATTGTCTATAATTTTGTATTTATTATTTTTCTTGGTAAGGTGGATAATTTTGAGATATTTGTAAAAAACCTTAGAGTAGCAACTTTAGTGTAGTTGGTAGTGAAATGTGTTTTTACCTGAAGAAGTCGCCTCTGCAGAAGAGTTTTCCTTCCCTGCTGAAGCACTTGTCGGTGAGGGGGGTGTGACAGTCGAAGCACCTGACGCAGTCGGCATGCCAGGTCCTCTCCAGGACGTTGAGGAGGAACTTGTCGAGGATGGGCTTCTCGCAGCCTGCGCAGGCTATGAGCATCCCTGCTGCTGGCTCGCACCGACCTGGAGGACACCAAAAAACCAAACACTTTAAAACAATACACTCATTGTTTTTTTTTGCTTTTAATTCAATATTCTAAATTGCGATTTTATCAATTTTAACTCTGTTTGCTTTGTTTCGCGTTTTAATAGGCACATCAAAAAATAAACACTCTCCATTATTACTTTTCAATAATATGGAAAAGTGTAAATTTAATAGTTTTTGATGTATTAAAAGGCTGATGAAAAATGTAGGGAAAATCCTTGGTGGTTTTGAAGAGAAAAAGAGGAAAAAAGGCGGGTATAAAGTGCGGATTCGTAATTTTATAATGGCATGTTCCGTGCTTGCCTTCGGCGAAGGCATTTATTCACTGCTACTCCCCAACTTGGGAAATTAAGGCTCCACTATAATTTAAGTAGCTATTATTTCTTTTAACAATTCTATTACTGCCCTTTTTCCACGCTTAAATCCCTTTTGTCACTTTTACAGCCATGCCCTCTCACAAATGTAACCACAATTTATTACCACCATAATAATTTCCAATTACTAAAACTATAAAAACTAGGAATTTTGATTGTTGCAAAAATTTGAGCATAAGATTTACTTTGTTGGCTAAGTTCATTTGTTTTCATTAAAATTGTTTGTGTTTTTAGCGTCGGCATGAGGAATTGGATGGATTGTAGTAATAGTTGCAATCAAAACGAAGATGTGATTAGTGGGCAAAAAAGATGAAAAGACATTTATGTCGTGGAGATTAATGGAAGGATTTGCGCTTCTGGTTGTAAAATATTACGTTTCGTTTGCGGCGCGAAAAAATCGCCTTTGATTTATGCAAATCCATCACTTGTGCCATTCCCAACAACCGAACCACTCGAAAAAATAATAAAATCCCCATTTTTTATCTTCAACAATATTTGATTTATTATTCAAACTCGTAAAACTAAATTTTACCAACAAACCTAAATTAATTAGTATTGTTTTCCAATTTTCTTGAAATTTTCCATTTCTGTCATTTTAAGTGTCACTTAAATTTTAAGTGGAACTGGTGCATCTATAACTGCCATCTCAATTATTCCACTGTATTTTGTATTTCTCTCAACTTTTGAATTTAAGTGTCATTTAAATTTTAAGTGCAAGTGGTGAAATTAACCTGAATCAACCTAAAATGATACTTAAATATATTTTCAATAGTAATGAAATCCGCAATAATTCTCTCTATTGACAAATGAAATTGTGTTTCTAAAAAGCACCACAATTGAATTACCAATAAAATGATTTCAACCTACGAATTGTATTTGTTTAGATTATTTCAAAACGTATTTCTGCAAAATACAAAAATTGTTTATAAATTTTCACGTCAGTCTTTATTTTAAATGTAAAATTTGAAAATTAAACAAATGTCATGTAAACGTCAAAACGTATCTGAGTTGATAATTTAGGTAGCCAAATTATCACCAATGGCATATGGACCAATCAGAACGCTTGTTACGATAAAGGCATGAAATAATCATATGTAATACCACGAGTGGTCGAATATTTTTCACTGTCATTACTACGACTGTCATTTAAGGTTAAGTTGTAAATTTTAATCCCAATAATGTTTGAAAAATATTCGACTATTATTTAAACAAGAGTAAGGAAGGTTTAAATTCAAAATTTAAAAATGGAAAATCTGTCACTTAAAAATTCTAATGAACGTTTTTCAATTTATGGTGTAAAATTTGACAGTCAATTTCTAACTTATTGAAATTTAACTTAAATATTATGAAATAATCGTATGTAATATCACGAGTGGTGAAATTTGAGTTGAATATTTTTCATTCATTACCACTCATGTCATTTGGGATTAAGTTCTAATTTTTAACCTCAAATGACATAAGTGGTAATGTATGAAAAATATTCGACTTATAATTTAATCAAGAGTGCATATTTAAGGGACTATTTAACGAACATTTTTCACTTTTTTTTGCCAACTTCAAACTTATTGAAATTTGATATTAATGTCATAAAATAATCGCTGATATTTTTGACGTTTTACTTGTCACAAAAAATAATTACTTGTGAGTTGAATAGTTGACGGTATTTTTGATGTTTTACTTGTCACAAAAAATAATCAATTATGAAATAAATATTCTAACGTATTTCTAGCAATTTTTGATTTTAAGTGTCGTTTTATCAATTTTAAATAGTAATTATGCAATTGATTCTAAGTTGCACTGAATTTTTTTAAATAAAACCTTCATTATTGTATTTTATATTTCTGTCAGTTTTTGAATATTAGTGCCAAGTAACACTTAAATTTTAAGTGGAAATGGTGCAACTGACTTTAAGTAACACTTTATTAGTTTTTAAAGGATGAATTCTTGATTTTTTTAGAGTTCTATCAATTTTTGAATTTAAAAGTCATTTTTTAAATTTTAAGTGAAAGTTGTGGATTCGATTCAAAGTGATGTTTAAAAATTTTGCAAGAAACATATTTTCTATCATAGTTTATCAATTTTTGAAATTAAGTGTCACGTTATCAATTTTAAGTCGAAATTAAACATTTAGGGTTCATACAACGAAAAATTGTACCAGAAAGTGTTTGAATCGAAATTTCTTAGAATCGTAGTGTTTGAATTGAAAAATGGCAGAACGAAAGTTGTTGGAATATAAAAATATTAGAACAAAACGTATTAGCATGAAATGTAGTAGAACTAATACTGTTACAACGAAATGCAACAGAACGAAAATTGTTAGAACGAATTCCTCATTTCGTTCTATTACTTTCAGATTTTTACAACTTATTTTGTTCTTTCATTTTTTATTCTAAAAATTACACATTTTGGTTCTAATTCTTTTCGATTCCAACATTTTTCAGTTCTAACAGTTTTTGTTCTACCACATTATACAGGGTGGCCCAGATTTTACTTCCCAAGAAATATCTCAGTTATTTGAAGAGATAAAAATATAAATCAAAAAATTTTTTGAATGACAGCACTTATACTTCATAATTTTATTCTAAAAAAAATTATTGGTATTTACAACTTTTAAGACTGATCACCATTTTTTTTTCTTTAATGAGACTCAATATTTTTTATAACTAATATTTTATCTACAATTTATTCTAGAAATAGTGATATGCTACACTTAGTATTTTAAGTATATTTTGTGTATAAAAAAAATTAAAATATTAATCGAAGGCATTATGCAAAATTATTTATTTAGTTTTTTTAACGAAATTTGTAATTTACAGTTAGGTTTAGTTAGATTAGATTTAAAAAAAATGTCTTAAAAAAATTTAAATAAATAATTTTGCATATTACTTCGATTAATATTTTAATTTTTTTTATACACAAAATGTACTTAAAATACTAAGTGTAGCATATCACTATTTCTAGAATAAATTGTAGATGCAATATCAATTATAAAAAAATAGGGTGTCTTATTAAAGAAAAAAAAATATAATGGCGTCTTAAGAATTATAAATACCAATAATATTTTTGGAATGAAATTATGAAATATAAGTGCTACCGTTTAAAGTACTTTTTGATTTATATTTTTATCTTTTTAAATAACTAAGATATTTTCTGGGAAGTAAAATCTGGACCACCCTGTATAGGATACAATTAATTACACCACTAAGGAATATTTAAATTCAAAATTTGATAAATAATATAACTAAAAATAATCCAATGGTAGTTTGCACCACTAATGTTTAAACCTTAAAAAACACTTAACAAATTTTTCCTTTGTGTATCTGTCAAATTTTGATTCTAATAAGTGACATAATGGTGCAATTGGACTTTAATTTCTTAAATGGCAGTAGGAGTTTAAACGAGGGTTTAAAGAAAAATTGTGTATGTAAAATTAAAAAAAAAAAAAAGGTAAATCTACAACTTAAATATTTTAAACGTCACTTAAGGTTTATACCAAAGTGGTGCAATTAATCGTTGATTTTAGTAAAAAAAAACAAATGAAAATAATGAAAATATTTAAAGTAAGCTACACTTAATTTTGAAATAATACAAATTGTGTTTTTAAGTTTTATTTTTTGTTTTAGTTGAAACTTTTTGGACGACGTTATAGATAGGTCAAGTTTATTAAAATTTAGATTTGAAAATATTGGCATTTAAACAATTGAATTTTTTAGGACTTAACATTATTTTATTTTATCATTCATACACAATTATTTACCAAATACCAAATATTTTAGTTTGTTTCAAATTCAAATTTTTGTGCATTTCTTTAATTTAATGACAATTTACAAAATTTCTTTAAGAACCAATTTTTCGATTTTCAAGAAAAATTTTTAAATATTTTAATTTGGTTAATAATTCTTTGATAAATTTGTTTGAAACTAAACAAATTGAAATGACTATTCAACTCACAAGTGATTATTTTTTGTGACAAGTAAAACGTCAAAAATATCAATGATTATTTCATGACGTTTATGTCAAACTTCAATAAGTTTGAAGTTGGCTGTCAAATTTTGCACAAAAAAGTGAAAAATGTTCGTTAAATAATCCCTTAAATATCCATTCTTGTTCAAATTATAAGTGGAATATTTTTCATACATTATCATTCATGTCATTTGGGGTTAAAAACTTAAGTTCAAATGACATTCGTGATAATGACAATGAAAAATATTCGACTCGTGATATTACATATGAAAATTTTAACAAAGAAACAAACCTTTTTTCATATTTACCATAATTGGCACTTTTAATAAAGGTTAATTTAGAAAAACCATTTATGCATTATTAAGAATATTCACTATTTTGGTTGGGAGAAAGTTAAATATGTCATTTTTGTCTTTTTTCTGTACTTAAATTAATACAACTGAAATTTTAGAAAAATAAAATTTTTAATTCAAAAAGCCTATTTCCAAAAATATCCTAAAATAAGTGCAGATACAATAAAAATAAAAATTGTACATGAAAATAGATTTCTTATTTAAGAGTATTACAAAGTGATTTTTGAAATATTCAAACTCAAAATGCTTCAAAAAAAATCTTAAATAGCGTTTTTTTTTTCACAATAAGAAGAAAAAACTTAATTTATTTTTAGGGATAATTTTAGTAAATAAATAAATTTTAATGACTGATTTAGCTAAAAAGCAAAATTTTTTCTTTCCAAATTTTCAAAAATATTTTTTTTATTGTTAGGTATTTAATAAAGATTTCTATGTTTTCTATTGTTATGCATAGACATTTTATTTGAAAATTTTATCTGGTAATGAGCTAACTTTGGACATATAACTTTTACCATTGAATTAAGTAATAATTGATAATATCATAATCCATCGCATTAGTTGTATGTTGTATCTGGTAATTTGTAAAATAAAGAAAAACAGAGATCAACTTTAAAATGGCCGCCAATGATACACAAAAAAAATGACAGATTGTCCGGTCTATGGATAACAATAGAAAACATAGAAGTCTTTGGTATTTAACTTAAAATTTAGTAAAGAAAAAGACTAAAGAAGGAACTAATATTTCTCAAAATTTCCACGCTTAAAATGATTGGTGAACTACTACGTATAGATGGCGTTATTTTGAGAAAAATATAATAAAATGGAGGAAGGCGAGTAACGACTTTGTTGTGCTTTGCGTTTATAACATTTTTGGAGATTAAAGGATTTATAAATCATAAAATTTATAAAATTTGATCTTCAAAATAGCGATTTAAGGTGATAAATAAAAATTAGGTTTAAAAATATTAGCCAAGATATAAACCCAAAAATAGTTGAGAAAGGAATGTTGTTTTTTGAGACTTGAATAATGAAGTGAAAAATGTAGCCAAGATGCAAACCCGAAGTTTGATCAGGTTGTAGTTTGTTGTAACTTGCGACTTTGGATGTTAAAATTAGATAGGTGGTGCAAGTTAAGTTGGAAAGTCGTTTAAGTTTTGGTAAACTATTCAGGAGGCGGTATTAAAGGGCGTAAAGTTGTAATTCGCAGCATCTTGCGGCGTGTCCGCGAAATGAATTTAAAGCTGCCACGTGTGAAATTATTCGGGATTTCGCTACCAACTTTTAATTACACCAAAACGTCACGCCAAACATTATAACTCTTTATACACACGTGCTCACCACATAAACCTCTTTGCTAATTGAAACAACAAATATTCCATATTTTAGAAAATGGCTATTTTTACCAAAACGGTTCGTTTCTTCGCTAAATACGGAGGTGATTTAATGATTATTGCTTCTACCCACCAACAAGGATTTAATTATGTTAATTTGTAATAAAAATACTTAATTTATATTGCCATTTTTAATTAATTTAGTTGGTATTGTTTTAAACTTTTTTATAAACATTTTGGATTTTTCTTTTCATTCTCAAGATTTATGATAAAAATTTTGTAATTCAACTCCTTAATAAAATTTAATTAACGTAACTAATTAGGAAATTAGCACTTGGCTTTTGGCTGATTGTTTTTACATTTGCAATAAACATTAACATTTGTTGCAATTAAATTGCAAAAGTAAATCGCACCTTATAAGTCCACGATAGCAATCAGTTTAACTTTACCACCAAATGCATCCGTTAAATTACAACAAGAAGAAATTAATTACTTTTACATTTTCCTAATTTTATTATAGCCTATTTAATGGCAACATTTAGTTCCTGAAAGCAGCTTCAAATTGCAATTTTAGTTATAAATTACAAACTTACTGCAAGATAATACATAGGCCAAGTTTGGCAAAATTAAAAACCAAAAATATGGTGTTATAAAAAATTTAACTCTTAATGTCGTGATATATTTTTTAAATTTGCCTCGCAAATTTTGGTGTGGTATTTTGAGTATTTCCATTTAATTGATACATTATTTAAAACGTTTTCGTAATAAATGCAAATGCTACAAACTTTTAAGCTTACAATTATAAATAATTACACAAGATGAAATGTTTTTCAAGGGTAAGACATTCCAGTTTTTGATTTCACGTGTAATTATGCTGTCTATTATTATGTGGGTGGGATGATATTTCTCTTCAAAATTCATGAATCTTAATTTTTACATTTTTCTTTCCTATTTTTTGTGTTTTGATTGACAAGTCAAGGATCACCGATGTTTATTAAAATGTAATTTGTTTAATTGCAAACAAAAAAGTGCGATAAATCATACAAATAATTGTTTGTTTACATAAATTATTATTACAGAAGTTAATTTATTAACAGGAAAATGCACGATTATGAAAAATTCTTATGATTTATAGAAATTTTAATCTATAGTGATGAAATTTAAAAAAACTAATAATATTTGCAAATTTTATTGAACACCCTGTATGCAAATATTTTGGGTTTTACAATATTTCAAAATATACCTCATTAGATATGAATTTCTAGGAAAGTCATTAATATTCCCTATTCCTTTGTAAATTATGTAGGTACCTAGATAGATTTTGAATATCCGGTTCAAAGAACCAATAGAACAATGCCATTGTTAGGAACAATAATTCTTCTTCCAAATCACTTCTAGGAACCAATACTTATTGGTAACCAAAAATGTTGATTTAATATGTTTTGACCATTTTGTAAATGGTTTTTTTTTTTTTTGTTTTTTTTTTTTTTGGAAAAAAATAGAAACTGACCTATGTTGTGTGGTGTGTGCTGTATGTAAGCGGGGTTGGGGCCAAGGGGCACATGAGCTAATCCGGCCCTTAGGGTAAGGGCCCCTACAGGTGTACACGCCGGCCCGCTTTCCAAAAAGGCCGCCATGCACAAATCACCCACCGACAACCCGAAAACAGCGACGCACTAATTTTTTTCTCCTTTTTTTTTAGATTTTTTCTCTGTATTTCGCACCCCAGTCACCCTTAATTAATTAGGTACCAGTTAGAACCTCACTAATGATGACGCGCACTAACCACGTTTCGTTTATTGTATCGTAAGTAGGTATGGCAATTTTTTGATGGATATTCTGGAATGAATGTAAGGTAAAGATACACACGACGCACGATGCACATTCGAGTTTGGTACTGACATCCGATTCCAGTGCCTCCACTTCTTCAGTACAGCGAAGAGGGTCTCGTGTCATTGATTCATCCCCTCTCCCGCCACTGACACGTCGCTCGTGGACCAATGGCGTGGCGGCGTCACGCCCCAACGCCCGCCCGTCGCCTGGTAGCCATCAGTTGCGATCATTATCGTTCGGGTTATGCCGGTTATGCTACATTTTCACGACCTCTATAACAGCTAGCACGAAAGCTCTTTTTTCCGCAATTTTTTTATGCCTACCCCCACCCCCCTCCTCAACGACCTCACACCCACCGCCCCCAACGCTACCGTTTCCTCTTTTTACACGTTGACATTTTCTTCCGAGAGAGCCACTTGAAATAATACAACGCACATTACATTTTTAAAAAATACCTACCTACTCCTATTTATTTTTCAAAATTATCATGTGTTGACTGTGTGAATTTGAAAGGTTGATTTAGTGAAGGCGCCGGGATGGGATTTAAATTTAACCGCCTCCGGTCGAAACCGAAACCGAAACCTCTGATTTAAGCCTTTACAACAAACTTACACCAAACACAAACAATAATGAATGTCACACCCTTGCTTTATAAACTTCCCTCCAATTTACAAAAAACAACACAACATGCCTTCTATTAACATTTTTTTTAATTACTTATTTTGAAAACACCTAATATTAAAAAAAATATGGCGTATGCGTAGACGCATGCGCATACAAAGTGATTTAAGTAACGCACACATCATCTTTAAAATTAACCATTAGCATGAATTTTCAAAATTCTTTTAAATTTGATTTTCTTTTCCAAACAAAGAAAATCGAAAAAAATTGACAATTACCAATTATCCTCCAATGAAATAAAAAATAACTTGATTTTATTGTATAATTTTCTGTTGATTACAACTTTATTCATCAAGCCAGAAAAACTTACACTTATTATTAGAAATTCATAAAACATAAATAAAAATAAACAGGGTGTCCCAAAACTCGCGTATAAGCTATCGGTACATTATCATAGATTCTTGGTGAAGTGCCGAAAAAATAGAATTTTGGAACACCTTGTATAATAAATTAAAAATTCAAGAAAACTGAATAATCTAATAAGTCATTTACTAACTATCCGAAAATTTTATTAATAACTAAATGAAAACTCAACAAAAGTACATGGTACTTTTATACAGGGTGTCTCACTTTTTTTCCTGCAAATTTTTTTTTAGATAGTAAATGTTATTTTGAACAAAAATTTTCCTATGAACTATGTATTCTTTTTTCGACTCCTTAAAAAGTTACAGCAATTTAATGATTTTTGTGGGACACCCTGTATACATTTCATTTCATTTAATTTTAATTTTTTTTATTTAAATCAAGTATGCTTTGGATTTTGTATATCTTTAAGCAAATAAAATGCAAAATTTTAGTGAGGGAAATTTAACATCGTCGTTCACTTATTTTAAATACAGCCAATAATTTTGAAAAAACTCAATTTAGCAAAGAATTATCCAAATAATAGCTGATTTAAATAAAAAATATAATAAGAAAAAATATTATACAGGGTGTTCACCAAAAATCATAAAAATTTATCAATTTTAAAATTGCTGTAACTTTTTAAGGAGTCAAAAAAAACATAATAGTTGATTGGAAATTTTTTGTTCATAATGACAATTACTATCTAAAAAAAATTTTGCTAGAAAAAAAGTGAGCCACCCTGTATACCGGGTGGAAATGAAAACCGGGTCACCTCGATAACTTTTTTATTTATGAATAAAAAAATTTGAAATTTGGCTATGTTCTATGGTTCAAAAAAACAAATTTTATGTGCATTTTTTATTTTCGAAATCACTTCCGGTTTCACCGGAAACACCATGAACTTTGTTTTTTTAAATGTAACATCCCATATTTTTATTCATGGCTTAAAATACTTTTACAAAAGAAGTATTTTTGAGATATTAGTTTTTATTTTTCTTGTAAAAAAAATTTTTTTCAAAAAAAAAAAAGGTTTTCGAAGTCGGTGAAAAGTAACAAAACTAATTCTAATTAATTCAAATACCTAAATAAAATTGTAATTTGAAAAAAAATTTAAGTGGTTTTTGAACTATTAATTTTTAAACTTAGTTAATGAAGATTTTATCAAATATCTTACTTTTTTTAAATGCAATGATGCCGTGTCATTCGACTTTTTAAAAAGAGGATTTTATAACGATTATTTATTTTATGTATTTGAATTATTTAGAATTAGTTTTGGTAATTTTCACCGACTTCGAAAACCTTTTTTTTTTTTTGAAAATTATACTATTAATTTTGGGACACCCTGTTTATTTTTATTTACGTTTTATGATTTTCTAACAATAAGTGTAAGTTTTTCTGACTTTATGACATGAGTTAGATTATACAAAAAAGTTATTTTTATTTAATTTTTTCCAAAAAATGTTTTTGTTAAAAATGATTCAAATGGTTGCAAGAAATAAAAATCGTTTTCTAACCATTTTGAATTAAACTAACCTAACCTAACTTTAATTTATATCTAAATAAATATGATACGAATTTTATAATGTTCAAAAAACTAAAAAAAAATTATTTTTTTCTTTATAGAAAATAACAAATATTCGAGTCTCTGGCAAAAGATTGAAAAACACAAAAGTACGACATGGACAAAAGGCCGAAGAAGAAATGGCCGAACAAAAAAAAGCCGAATTAAACAAAAAACCGAAGCATCAAACAAAAAAACTGAAAGAAAAAAGGGCGATGAAGAGAAAAGGTTAAAAGATTTTTATGCGCAAACTAACCTAACCTGAAAGATAAAAAATATTTCCGAAACTAAAGATCAGAGGCCGGATTTTATTTTGTTGGCGAGTTATAAGAACTCTCCAAAACATCATCATTTTCCGCCAATTCGTCATTATTTACATTGTTCTCTTCACCTGAATGATGACGTTTTAACGAGTTTTAGAATCCGCCCTAGAAACAAAATCCCACCTCAAGAGTGTGTATTTTGAAAAAATAAAAAATTTTGGTTTTCAAAAAAGGAACAAAATAAACAAATTTAATTTAATAATATCCTATTTTTAAATACATTTTTAAATTTCCATTTTTAGAAAAATTATGAAATTATTAACAAAAAAATATATCATGTCAGCATCAATTTTTATTCGTTTTTTTTTCTAACGGTCTTTTGTCCGCGTCACCTTTGATTGTTCGGTTTTTTTTCTTTCGGCATTTTATTCACATCCGCCTTTTATCTATGTCCAACTATTGTCATTAGCTCCTCAAATATTCCTTTTTTATTTTTAATTGAAATGAAACTTTATTTTGTTTCATAAATTTGTAAAATAAACGATTAAATATAAAAATAAAAATTTAGATAAATTAAAATCCAAACAAATTCAAAAGAAATTGTTATTTTTTCTATAATCTGATTTTATTAAAACACATAGATTTCCGTTATTTGAAAAGACTGAGGTGGGGGCCCCACCGTGGGGCTAGAATAATCATGTAAAAGTCCTCCAGGTGAAAAATAACTATGGCCATTTTATGTATTGTTTCAAAGTTAACCACTTTTACTGGCAATATTTTTTCTGAAACTTTTTACTTTAGAAGATATTTCCACTTTTCAAGTTAAATAGACCACCGTGTATTACTTTAACACTGGAGAAAATTACAAAATAAAAAGAGTTTATCACCGAGTGGAAAAATTCTCAAATTTAAAAACATATAAATTTAAGAAAATTAAAATTAAAAAATCAAAACTGATTCCACTTTTTTCCTTAAAAAAAAATTAAAAACTTATTGTTTGAAAACCCTAATATTATTAATATTGTTTTATTAAGAGAAACAAAATATACTATTTTTTTCTTCAAACGCCAAAATTTAAGTTATAATTATAATAATTTCCTTGAAACGGTGAAAAAGTACCTGCTTTTTCGTTTAGACATTAAAAAGTATACCCGATTTACGTCGAAAATATACGAAATTATTAAAGCTTCCGAAGCGTAACAAAAATCAGTACTTTATTGACGTTTGACGAAGATTTTAGTTTATTTTTGTATAAATATCTTGCAGAAAATATAAATAAAAGGAAATTAATACAAACGTTAAAAAAATATACCTACAAGTTTCTGAAATGTTCTACATATTTACATGGTAAAAACATTAAATTAATTAATTTACTAATTACTTTAAAACAAAACTTTAAATACATCCCTAAATGTTTTTGATTTAGAATAAAGCGTTTTATTATGTATATTAATTTACAAATGTTTAAACATTCTAGACAATATTTTTTGTTTACTTCTTCAATTCATTTTTCAATTTTTATAGATACAAAATTTTTTCATCTACTTTTTCTCTAAAATAATTAAACGAATAAAACAATTAATTTTTTTACATGCAAAAAATCTGGCTTTTTTAGTAAAAAAATTATCAAAATTTAAATTGCACACGTTTTTTTTTTGGTTATAATTAGAGTAAATTTTATAGAAAATACAATCTTTTGTATTGTATTTTTTTTTTATAAAATGAAGAAAAAATACCACCGTTTTATCCTTTAAGTACCTACTTAAAATTTAAAGAACTCAATGGAAAATCTGGCACTTAAAAATTCAAAGTATAGCTTAAGAATTAATGGTGCAAACGGTCCTTATGATAATAATTTAAGTTATGCTTTATTAAAATTAAAAAATACGTTAGTGGTTTAATTTATAAAAAATTAATCTAAAATTAAAAAAAATCGAAAAAACAAGCTCGTAAATTTACTATAAAATGATAAAATTAAATGTTTTCTTCAAATACCGTAAACTGTAATAACTTTGGCCCAAATTTTGATAAAAAATGTACTGTTAGTTATCAATTAGTAATTAGTATACTGGTACCAACTGAAAGACACATTTAAATTATTTAGAATTTTCCAAAATTTGAGCTAAATCACCATTAAGGGCTAAAGTTAGATCAGTTTACGATGTACTAAACAACAATTTTACTTTAATAAAAAATAGTCGTTTTCAAACATTTTTATTTAAAAATCATAAACATTTTTTTAAAGAAAATTTAATAGTTGATAGTTTGTTTTTCTAATTTTATTTTTAAATTTTCTCGTAGTCTACTTTAACATATTAATATTCCAAAAAAGAAAAAAATTACAATTTATTTATAATTCAGTTTATTAACTAAGAAAAATTGATCATGGTATTGTCAATTGTCAGTGTGCTATTATCAACGTGGTATTGTCAGTGTGGTTGTATGGTAATATCACAAGTGGTGAAAGAATATTATCAATTTTTTTTTAGAATTTTTTTTTTAGAATGTTAATCCCAACGAGGACATTTTCTAAGATTGGAGCTAAAATGAGCATTTCTAAAAAAATATCGATAATATTATAACGACGAATGATATTTGGAAAAAAAATATAATGACTGAAAAATGTATTTAACGAATCAATTATGACACTTGATATTAACTATAGTTTTCAGGTGATAATTCAGTTTATTAATTTAAAAAAAAATTGAGCGTGGTATTGTAAGCGTGTCATTGTCAACGTGGTATTGTCAATATTGTATTAAATTTTCACTTATTTGGAATTATATTTTCAACTTATTTTTGCAAAGAAATCATTATTATTATTATTAAAATGTAAAGGTGAAAATTTTTAATCAAAATTATAGTATTTAACGAAATCAGTTGTTTAGAAAATAGTTATTTTTTGAAATTAATATACAGAGTGTTCCAGTAATTTTTTTAGATAGTATGTCATTTAGAAAAAAAAATTTTTTTTGAAGTAAATACAGATTGTTCCGTAATTACATAAACAAAAATTCTCCACTGCAAAGCTGTAAAACCTTTAAAAAATTAAATTTTAAGTTTGTTGAAATATTATTGTTTTACAATTACTCATTTATTTATTATTAGTGTATTCACTTTTTTGCAATTTAAACCGTGTTTCGTATAAAACAAATAATTTACTATGAAAAATGTACACTTGTTTACAAATACTAAATTCAACCGTTTTGATATTCCCAATTATAGTTTCACAATTTCGCAATAAAAATAAAAAATCAACTAGGCCACTCTATAATTACCTATATTAAAACAATATCTGATTAAATTTTATTGTAAAAGATGATTAAAAATTACAAAAAAAACATTTCTTTATGTGTGATTTAATGGTAAAAATATTTTTTTCTTTAAATTATGAACTTTAATTTTTATTATCTATTGAGTTTATTGACATTTAACAATTACCCATTTTCGTAGTTAATTATTTTTTTATACTAAAATAAGTTTAAACTGCAAAAAAAGTGAAATGGTAAAACTTTCTACAAGGTTTTCGAAATTGAATATTACTGGTGACTTGCATGATCGGAAACTTAAGTTTACTAAAGAAGGAAGAGAACTCAAAAAACCTTCGGACAGAAGCAAAAAAAGACACAAAAGAACAATTCTAAAACATCCACGATTTAAAAAAAGCCATCAAATCAGATCAGAATCAAAGAAACCATCAAATCCTAAGAAACCGTCTGGTCACAACATCAGAACCCTCAAAGTAGGTTTATAATCAGCATTGTGGTCCTATGAAAAAATCATACCGAAAATTTTAATTGTATTTAAATAGTTGATTTAAGTTTTGAAAAAAAAAATTAATAAAATTTGCAAGACACTTAAAATAATATGAAAAAAAATATCCTTAGAAAAAGTGGTTAAAATGACAGATTAGATTTAAATTTGAATGAATGTCAACAGATACACCAATCAAGAAAGTATAAAATCACTACTGAATATTTTTGGTTGCAAAGTTTCGATTACAATCATGATTTGTTCACGTTATTATGGGACACCCTGTATTTATAATGCATGGTGATTTGTGACAAACTTTGCCATATGAAAACTGATGTTATTTTGAGAAGAAAATGTTCTATGAACGAATATGACTTTATTAAGTTTTTATGAAATTTAATTTTAAAAAAATCAAGTCAGCCATGGAAATCAGTAATAGACAAAATTAAATACTAATGAAAAAATTATATCTGTGTACTCTTCAATCTTGGATTCGTACATTTTTATTCAAAACTTTACTACTTTTTTTCATTACTAAACCAAACGTTATTTACTACTTTAGTACTGATTTCTATATCTAACTTGATTTTTATTTTAAAAATAAATTAAATTCCAAATAAAATTTACACCCTCATAACACCAAAATTAAAACGAAACGCATGTATGTAGTATGTTTATAGAATATTTTTTTCTTAAAATGGATCAACTTTCATGTGACCAAGTTTGTCACAGAGTCAAAAAATCACCCTGTATTAATACGATTTATCAGGGAAGCACTGTCAACTTTAGAAACCTTGAGTTGTCACTATTTTGGAGTCAAATCAGAGTTGAAAATCAAGTCATTTTTATACCCCAGCTGATTATGATTTCACGGGTCTTTTAACTAAACCTGTCTTTTATTATCCCCAAGATTTATTATAAATTGCACACCTTTATGAAATAAAAAACCAACTAAAATATTTCGATTTACAAAAAATTTATATATTGGCGAAGCAAATTAACTTTTTCTCACTAAAAATGAAGTAAGAAATAAATAAGTCATTGCCACAACGTTATGACAAAACTAATCTACTTATGATGTCAAACCATTAATTCCCAAAATGGTCGCAAGAGTAGGATGACCATTTTTGTTTTCCTGAAATACGAGATATCAAATAAAAAATAAATCCACAAAATGGAAGGTAAGATATTTTTATGGTCGTGCATCGAAAATCTTCATAGTTTAATATGGAAAAATTCCGAAAAACTCTTTAGTATTCGTTATTCTCGAATCACACGACACGATGTCATATACGACTTTTATCATTCTATTCTTGTCATTCAACTTCAAAAATAAAAGTATGTCCTTGTCATGTCGTATACCGGGTGGAAATGAAACTAGAGCCACCTCTGGCATTTCTTTATTTATGGAAATAAAAAATTAAAATCTTAGTATTTTATATGATCTAAGAAAACAAATCTTATGGATCGAATAAATTTTTAATTTTACTTCCGGTTTATCAGGAAATGGCATCCACTTTCTTATTTTAAATATAACCCCCTGATTTTTTCTACGTAAAATCAAACATTGGTTAATTTTAAATATGTTTATGACAAAAAAATATTTTTTTTTCAAAACTTTAAGAAAAAAATTTGAATTTTTTTTTGGTAAAAAATTTGAGTAAAACCTACAAAAACTATTTTTAAACATACATATGGGATATCACAATAACCGGAAAAAAAACCTCTATTTAATTAGGGGGTGGCCCTTATATCATCCCATTTAAAAAAGTAAAGATATTTCCAAAAAACGCTTCTTGAAAATTAAAAAAAATAATATCTCAAGAACGGTGAAATAAATTTTATAAATTACAATTTATTTTACGTATTTGTATTATTTAAAAATAGTTTTTGTAGGTTTTACTCAAATTATTTACCAAAAAAAATTCAACATTTTTTCTTAAAGTTTTGAAAAAAAAAATTTTTTTTGTCATAAACATACTTAAAACTAAGCAATGTTTGATTTTACGTAGAAAAAATCAGGGGGTTATATTTAAAATAAGAAAGTGGGTGCTATTTCCTGATAAACCGAAAGTAAAATGAAAGATTTATTCGATCCATAAAATTTGTTTTCTTAGATCATATAAGATACTAAAATTCTAATTTTTTATTTTCATAAATAAAGAAATCCCAGGGGTGGCCCTAGTTTCATTTCCACCCGGTATGATGTTGTGTCGTGTGATTTGAGAATAACCCCCCGGACTTTCTTCTTCAGTATTGTTTTAAACTCTTCTTCAGTTGGTTTTTGTTTCCCAAGGATGGCTGTTCTTTGAAATACCATGACTTTCTATTCACTGATGCTGTGAAGTTTCTTCTCCAAGCATCCATGGGATAAACGAATTTTATTTTCTCTTCAATCTTCAGTTTAGATTAAAACACAATGTCCAGTTATTAATTAATCCTGTGATTTATTGAAAAATTTCGAAAAATCATGGTTTTTCAATGCAATTTCAGAATTTTTTACTATAGTATTGTTTTCAGTTATTTTTCTCTTAGTTGTTGCATCTCAAAAATGGATAATCTTTGAAATACGCATATTTTTTTGTTGAAATCCTTGGGGTGTTTAAAAATGTACGATAAATTCTCTTTGATTAGATAAAAATTGTTTAATTTCCTTCATTTAAATAAATTCAAAAATACAAAAGGAACAAAATCCGAGAAATTTTACAGGACGCTTTTTGAACCCGAATTTCCAGGAAAATCCAGGACGAATGTTCGCAAGAGGGAAATTTGCTTAGCTTGTATAAAGGCAATTTTGATTTGGTAGTTGGTTCGTTATTGGTATAATTTTTTTAATAAGGATTTTAAAAAGATACAATTTAATTGAAGAATAATGGGTGGTGTTGTTTGTAGCGGTGTATAATTTGGAGGCATATGGTTTTTGGAAAGTTGAGCGTTTACAGTTAAAGTAATCGGAAGAGGTGAGTCTTTTCCCCAAATTTTAATTTTTTCCGTCCCAAGTGCGCGATTATAAAAATTACTCCCTGGATATAATAATTTCATGTATGGAAACACGCCGCACACTTAAAACCAGGAAGGGATCATCGAGCGGCAATTTTTTCCCTGCAAATTGGTCACAGCCACCACGATAATACCAATAATTAACCGGTTGTAAATCATTTGAAAATATTCTAATATCGGGGTTGAAAACGGCGTTACGCCTACCCTTTTATTGCGGTGACCACCTTCAATTTTTTCTCAACGATTACACCACTTCCGCTCCTTTCTCCCAAACTTAACAATCCCTTCAAATTAATTTATTATGTATAAATAAATGACATTCGATGTTAATTAGATTAAATATTTATGGTCTAAAAGTTGAAAGGTAATTTATGTTTAATTTTATAGCGTCCGTCTTTCGCGTCCTTTTTTTTTCGTTTTATTTAAGAAGGATAATCTAGAGTGTTGTAGATGGATTCTTCTTCTTCTTCTTCTGCGCTTTGCCTCCCCGTCAGCCTTTTTGATTTATGTAGCTCCTAGGGCGTCGCTTTCTTGACTTTTTTCAGCAATAATTTGTATTGTTTTTCAAGCCATTCACCATTCAGGTATATAAAAACTTTTTCTCTTATACAACCACAACCCTTTTCTTCTTCTTCTTCTAAATCTTCTCACAGATCTTCACTTGATCTACCTGACTTGACTCCTGACACTCACAGCTACCTTTTAACAAAAGCGATTTTATAATTTTCAGATTAGCTAACTGTAATTATATTAGGTGGTATTAAATAAATCTAACGGTGAGTGTGTTGGTATTTTTTTTGTGGTAATTTGCATTTTGCGAAAGCTGGTTCTTTTTGTATTCGTGACTCGCGCCTTGCGGCTTATTGATTCGCTTCGATTTTGGAACGAATCGTTTTTATTGATAATTAAAAGGACTAACTGCAAAGTCGGTGTGTGTGAATAATTTTCCCAATTTTATGCCCTTTTAATGCCAGCCATCATGTCTACAACTTGTACACGCACTTCTTTACTGCTGCATCGTAAACGCAACCTCATTTTTTACTACTTTTTACTTTTCTCATTTCATTACTAAAAAATATAGGTACCTATTTCGCTTTTATAGAAATTTTATGCACACAATATAAAATTATTGCAATATAATATAACGTTAAAAATTACGACTAACGGATATCACTAAAAAATTTAATAAAAAAAAATTTACGACGATAATTTTTCCAAAAAAAAAAAAGAAATCATAAAATGCACAAGGGCGTGCATGTAGAATGATTAGTGATAAATTTGTTTGAAGTGTGATTAAGGAGCGCGCAATCCCTCGTTTCGTGCAACATCATCATCATCATGTTTGTGTTTTTCTGGACGAAAGTCACCCCAATGCAGGCAACATGTTAGATGGTGTATGGTGTTCCCTGGGGCCGCTAATTCAACCCCAAACTCCATTTCTCGACCGGATGCCCACCCTCCACTTGTTTTTTGCAGTTTAGTGCATCGCGGAATTTTAATGCGCTCCAAAAAGAGGATAGAGGGCGCAAAGTGCAAATAATTGAATGTCGATTCCTAAACTCAAACAAAGACTAAAGTTGATACTTTTAAGTTGAGAGCTTTCAATAAAAGAAGCGTGCTTGGAAAATCAAACAACTACTCACGTTTATCACCCTCTTTTCCGACCTTTGCATGTTTCATAACTTTTATGATCGCAGCTGTTAAATAAAATGAATAATAACAGCTCGAAAAAAATCTGCAGCAAATGCTATACTTTCACCGTTCCACATTTTTTTCTTCCCGAACCTTAAAAAGGAAACAATCGAAAAAAAAAACAAAGAAAATCGCAGAATTAGCAATTAAACTAACTTTATCTAACCTAACATAAATTAAATGGTAATGTGTTTTGTTTAGGTTGTCAAGGTGACAAATTTTATATTATTTCTTAATCCTTATGATGGTAAAACCATTACCATTACAACATTTTTCCTTCTAAAAATAATCATTTACAGGGTATCCCATTTGACATTGGACTAAATGGGTATCTTTATTATTATTGAAGATAGAAAGTCGAATATTAATTATTCATTTACAAAAAATTTGAATATCACATCATTTCAACGCTATCTTGAAAAAACAAAAAAATGCAATTTTCAAAATATGGCTATAACTTCGTTATTTTCGGTGGTACCAAAAAAGTTTTTTGCCTTAATACAGACAAATTTTTGTGTATAATGTAATAAAACAAATGAAAATTTTTTTTCGCCAACGGATTGACCGGAAATGAACCAAACTTATTTTTTTCTTATGGCAGCCATACTGGATTTATACATATTCGAAATTAGTGTATTTTTCTGAGTAATTTGATATATCATATGTAATATTTTAAGAAAAATAGAAATAATTTTATTTTATTAACCAAAAATGGCCTTGAATATAGATGCAAACTGTCAATACATATGTGTTAAGATTTATTTTACATTTAATATTTTAAATAGTTACATTTATATTATTGACAATTTACATCTCTTAAAGTCCAATGTTAGTTTGTAAAATCAAATAATTTTATTTTTTTTAAATATGACATATGGTATACCAAATTACTCAGAAAAAAATACTGGTTCCGAATATGTGTAAATCCAATATGGTTGCCATAAGAAAAAAATAAGTTTGGTTCATTTCCGATCAATCAGTTAATGAAAAAAAATATTCATTTATTTTACTGAATTGTACACAAAAAATTGCCTGTATTATGTCAAAAAACTTTTTTGGTACCACAAAAAATAAAGAAGTTATAGCCATATTTTAAAAATCGCATTTTCTTGTTTTTTTCAAGATAGCGTTGGAACGATGCGATATTCAAATATTTTGTAAATGAATTATTAATAAACTACTTTGTCCATTTAACCGACTTTCTATCTCCAATAATAACAAAGATACCCATACAGTCCAACGTCAAATGGGACACCATGTATATTACAAGGTCTATCCCAAAAACCGCCCTAGATGAAAGACTGAAAGATATTTATCTAATTCATACAAAAGACCGATGCAGACAAAAGACCAAAAGAAAATGAGCGGAATGACAAAAGGCTGATTTGTGAAAAAAACAAAGGAAAAGTAGAAAAACACCAAATAACTTGTAAGGTGAAAATATTTCCAAAACTAAGTATATTAACGTTGGCGTTGTATAAAAATAATTTTCAATTAAAAATGTTCGATTTTTCTAATAAATTTTTAGTTTATTTGTATGTGTGTTTTGTCATTATTTTTTTCTTTCGGCCTTTTTTGTCGTTCTGCCAATTTTCTTTTAGTTTTTTGTCCAAGTCGGCTTTATTTTATTCATTTCAACTTTCTGTCTATGTTCGCCATTTTTAGATATTTTCATCTAAGATTTCAAAATTATAAAACGCAAAACGACTAAAAACCATAAAATATTAAAAGTACAAATCTCAGAATAAACTAATAATTTTTTTGTCAAATTCGTGAACTAAATATGAAGTTTTACCTTGCATTAAATCCGATAGTTGTTTTAATTTATTTTCTATCGTTGAAGCCTAATGATGAATCAAAATTTTCAATTTCGGCCGAGTGCAGAAAGTACCTAAAATTTCAAAAAATAGTCAGAAATTTTCAGTCTTGCATCGGTTTAAAATAAACTAAATTTACGAAAATCTATTACCAAAACAGTTTTTCTAGTAATAGGGTAATAATTTTTCTAGAGTTAATAACCTTCAAAATACGCTTCTTAAAAATTTTAAATTTTTTTAAATTTTTCCCATTTTCATAGATTTTAGATTTCAAAAATCTGAATTTAAACCATATTGAAAATATAAGATATAATGTATAATGTAACTGATCATCCACGTTTCATCAATTTTTTTATCATCTATAATTTGTTGTATCAGTCTTAAAAAAGTTCGAAAAAAAAATTTTGAAAAAGCTAACAAAATTTGAAATTTTTATTGAAGGTAAATGCTCTAAACTGACGCATTTTAAAAACTATTTAGTTAAAATAGGTTAATCGGATTATTTGGAAAAAATCGAAGTGTTAGTATAAAAAATTCAACCCTAAAACATTGAAATTTTTAAATCAAAAATAATTTTTAGTGGATTTATTTTGCGGTGTTGATTAAATATTTTGTACAAAGTGGAAAAATTTTAGACCCTAACCTCAAACCAAATTTTTATCTTGTTTGAGCTACTTTTCTAATAATAACTCAAAAATTAAATGAGATAACAAAGTTTTTATAACAAAACCTCTTTGATAAAGAGCAACTTTTATGGGGGTAATTTTTCTGAAGTACGACAAAAATCAGTTCTTTAAATTTATATTAAGTAAATTTTATTGTTCATTGTTCACATAGTTCACCAAATCTCTTATTTTGAGTTTAAATTTTATCGTTGTTTTTTTTTCGAAATTTGCATTTCTCCACCTTCATTGTTTGTTTCAAAAATTGCCACAAATTTATTCTGCATTAAAAAGGTAAGATATGTTTTTTACTCAAAAACCAGTACTTCTACAAAAACCGACATAAAAAAACAAGAATGAAAATTTTGCGATTTTTTGGAAACTTTAGTTATTTCGGTACTCGGCCGAGATCGAAAACTTGGATTCATCAGAAGACTTCAAACCTTCATCAAATTAAACATAGAAAAAATCTATTTGATGCAAAATAACATATTTAATATTTATTATTATTGATGGAAAGTTACAAAATGCTCTCCAAAATTTATCAATATACAGGGTGTTACTTAAACATATTACATATGTCAAAAACTCAAGAAGTATTTTTTTGGGTAATCTTATGAAAATTTAGTTTGATGATTTTTCAAAAATTCCTTTGTTTCGATGAAGGATAAAGATTTAAAAAAATACAAAATTTTAAGTAATTATGTGTCATTTTTTAGTTTAAATATCTCTTGGAGCTTAAAAGCTTCGACTGTACAATCGGGCTATAGAGTTTACAAAATTTTTTCAAAATGACAACCATCACTTAGGATACATGAATTCAATCTTCTCTTCATTAGTTATTAAATTTATTGGAAGAAACCGGAAATGACTTTATACAAGGTGTCCTATTTCAATTAATCCAACTAAATACCTTAAAAACTGAGCGATTACCTTAAAACTTTTTCAGACAATAGTTGTAGCAGTCGGGGGACATATATATAATTATGCCATGGGTTTTTAATTTTTTTGGATTTTATAGGAAAACTTTTTTTTCAAATGAGAACTCATAATTTTTGTTGTAGATTCGTAGTCTATGAAATATAAAAAGCAACTTTTGATGAAAATTTTTTTTAGAATTTTTCGTGATATTCACCAAAATGGATAGAAATTTTGAGATTTTCAATACAGTTTTACTATAAAACTAAAAATTTGCTAGAAAAATAGCAAGACGCAAAAAGTGACCTTATCTTTAATTTTAATAGTAAAAAAAACTAATTTTATATTTTCCTAACAAATTAATAAAATTCTATTTTAAATAAATAATAAAAAAAATTAAATAAATGTAATTTAAGCACTTTTTGCCTTTTGTTTTTTTTCTAGAAAAACTGAATCGAAATCCCAAAATTTCTTTCAAGTTTGGCGAATATCTTGAAAAATTGAATTTAAAAAAATGTTTCAACCAAAAGTATCTTAATATTTTTCATAGATACTGCAATACAAATTATGGGTTCTCATTTAAAAAAAATGTTTCGCCACAAAATCCCATTTCTATGGAATTTACTGGAATTCTTCCATAAAAATTAAAAACCCATGGCACAATTAAATGTCCCTTTCTAGCCGCTAAATTTTTTGTGTGAAACATTTTTAAAGAAATTGCTTAGTTTTCAAGATATTTTGGATTAATTAAAATGAGACACCCTGTAGAATTACATCCTAAACAGTAACATAGTAATAGTAAAAATATTCCATTTCTTGAAAATTTGTTGAAATGAAGCTATTTTCGAATAACTTAAGACCCAGGGAATTACTTTTTGACTTGTATTATTATATGAAAATATCCTAGATCCAAATCCCATGATTCAAGTCTTTTTCACTTCAATAATAATAGAAATGCAAATAAATAAATAAGTATAATAAATGAAATGAGAACCACATACAGATAATTAAATACAAATTTTCAATTAGAAATAATATACTCCAAAAATTGGATTGTTCTAAAGTCGAGTCCTTCTCTTCATTGCCTAAGAACCACTGCACTACTATCTTTATATTTTTTGATAGCAGAATATCCAGGTTGGAAAAGAGCACCTAATGTCAAAATATTACATACGGTATTTTGATGTTAGGCCAGAAAACCATCATGAATTTTGACAATAGAGTTTTATGTACAGGGTGTCCAATTTGAAAACGGTTGTAGGAGACATCAAAATAAACAAATAAAATCATGCCCAAAAAAATGAGCCATTTAGTCACTACCTACGGTCAAAAAATAGACTTGAATCATTTTATTTATAGAAGATGTTGGTATTCATGCATTCATGAAATTTCTCGTGAAAAAGAGTAGTTATTGGGGATATTTTTCCCAAAATGCTGAAGATAAAATAGGAGTTAAAGTAAATTGGCTAACGCAAAATTCGGTTTAAATCGCCTGATTAAAAAGTTCATTAAGCTTTCATAATAATTTTGAAAAACCTACTGTGGTTTGTGGTTGCTTAAAATTACATGGCGCTTAATTTTATAAATAATTGAAATTCAAAAAGTATTTGGGTTCTTGGAAATTTTCCTGGAAGTTTGATAAATTTTTTAATCAGACTATGGGAGCGTTTTTTAAATAAACCATAAAAACTAGAAATATTAGCAAAAACGTATCTAAAATTTCGTGGAAGCTTTTTTTATCTACTATTCAACTGCGTTAGGGCTTTAAATATAAAAATAAATATAAAGTTATATGAACAATCATTAAATGACCATGGTAGAAGTTTACGACCCGAAGAACTTCTTCCTTTTGGTGTTAATGAAAATGGGCAATTTGGAGTTTTTGATATCTCAACAAACAATTTAAACATGACTGGACTAAATTATAAAAAAATTGGCGGCGGTCATATTTTTTCGAACCAAAAATCGTGCTTCAAAATTTGAGCTGGGTTTGTAAAAGGTTTTTGTAAGTAATTAATAAATGAATGTCCCGAGGAGTATTAAAGAAAATAGTAAAATTGAAATGGTTGTAGGAATTAGCATTTTGGTGAGCTGAAGGCGATGAAGAGACAGACCTTCGTCAAAATGTTTGTATTTTTGCGCATCGTGCATAAAATAATTAGTTTCACGTCAAGATGAGAATTATTAATTCGGAAATAGTGAAATAAGTAGTGGTAACGGATGAGGAAAGAAAATATAAATAAGTATAAATGGGCGCGAAGAGAAGTAGTAAGTAATAAGTAAGTAGATGGTCCATTGCTGAGCGACGTTTCGGCACGGCCCATTTCAACATCCCGTCCCGGTAATTAACATATAATTAGTACAAATCAAGTTGCATGTGTCTAGTTAATCCAATCAACATGTGCGCTCGTGTGCGAAAATAAATCTTGCGAAATTATTGCGGACGAGATTTGTTATGGCAGCTCTCTTCCTAAATTCCACAAATAAATGTTTAAAAAAAACTAGTTACTCGTTGACGCCATGTTTATACACAAAACTCGAACTCGCTTTGTGGATGAGTGAATTTTTTGTTGCCACCGACAATTTACGAGCATCGTAAAAAATTAGGGATGAATTACGATGGCATTCACGAGGAGATGAAGTACGAGCGTGTTGATAATAAAAATCTTCATTAATATAAACATAACACACCACAATCTCAATCTCGCTAACCCAATAAATTTTTTTCCGATTTCGTTATTGTCATTTTTTGATTGTAATGTAAAGTTCATGCAGTTGTTGTAGCTCCACTGCAAAGACCCTGACGACTTGTGATCAGCAGGAGGTAGCCAATCTTAACATTTTTTGACGTCTAACAAATAGACAAACATCACTCATCGCTGCATGAATTATGTATTTCAATCACGTGATTCTTGCTTGCTTCTTACCCACACTTCTTGTCCTCATTAAATTCATAACGATTCTTATCAAAACTACTACTGCTACTATGACCCCACGCATCTACAACAAATTTCAATAAAATATACAGGGTGTTCCAGACATTTCTGAAGAAAGAGCTCTTTAGTACGTTGTAATTTCCGAAAAGCTAGAAATGGTTTTGATTTCTTCATTGGCATGTAAAAAAAGTTTATTGAATTTTGCACCAATTTTTTGTCCCAAAAACTTAGAACTTTTCGGTCTTTTTTAAGTTTTCACAAATTATTTTTAAACAATGTATTTCTAGAAAAATGTACGTTTATAAATGAAAGCTCATCAAATTCTGCGTCGAATGAGTATCATGTATTTCTAATTATGACAAATCGTTAGGAAGACATGTGAATTTAAAGAACAACTATTTTTCAAAAAAACGTGTTTTGGATTTACATTGTCTACTTTTTAGGGGTCCACGCATTACAGTGTACAATGTACGTCGAAGGGACCTTTTATGAAAACTAGTAATATTTTACAAGGGCATGGAAACTCGTTTTGTTGGAGGAAAAACTTCAATAACGGTTCATGAAAATGCAGAAAAATCTACAACAAACAGATGAATGCTGTAGTAGTCTTCTGGGCCTAGCACCTCCAAAATATCGAATGAACCATTCCTTCAAGAATTTACAAATTCACCCAACAATTTTTTTTTTGGATAATATTGAAGAGCATATACCGGAATTACTTGGGTTGATCTCAAGATCAACTAATGCCTCTAATAAAAGCCAAAATGAGGATTAAGTCCAAACCAAAATTATATCTATCGTCCAAACAATTATTGGTTCTAAAATTAATCGGAGAAGAGCAGGTTTAGATTTGTGGTTTCACATTTCATAAAACGTTACTTCATCGCATACTGAAATGCTTAAAAGACAGATTTTGGTTAAAATTAAAGGCCTTTAATTAGACACAAATAATGTAACCATGGAAATTGTCCATAAAATTTGAAGGTCTTTAAACTTAAATGATTTGACCAGAATCAGGGTATAAAATTTTAAAATAAATTCAACTTTTCAATGGGGTTGTAAGGTTACCATTACCACCAATAGCCTAACAAGTCCCTAGGAACTTATTAATAATAGTGCCTGCAAAGGTTCGAAGAGGTACCAAAATGCTTGTGGTTGCAGGAAAAAAGTGAAGAAATGTTAACCAATTTGCTATAATTGCAGAGAAACGTCCTGCACCAATACTCCAAATAAAATGATGATGGATTAGAAGACTTTCAGGATGACGAGGATCTTTTTTATTATTTTTTCAATTGTTTCAAATCTCTTGATTCATCAAAATTGTTTCTTGTTTCGTCAGCAGAAATAAAAGAGTAGACAATGTAAATCCAAAACGTGTTTGTTTTTAATGAAAAAAATGGTCGTTTTTTGAACTCATATATCTTCCTAACAACTTAGCGTAGCATTCAAATATAGTACTCATTCGACGTAGAATTTTATGTGCTTTAATTTATAAAAAAGAATTTTTTTTCTAGAAATGCATCGTTTAGAAGTTATTAGTGAAATACCCAAAAAAAGTCCGGAAATTTCTAAGTTTTTGGTGCAAACTTCAATAAAAGAAGAGATTAAAACCTTTTCCAGCTTTCCGAGAACTAATTTAGCCTACACCCCTTTTTTTGGCCTACTTGGAATCTTCGGAAAAATAGTTTTAAAAAATGTTGTTTTGAGTTTCATTTAGTATTAGATTCGCGTTTCTTGTTTTGGATCTGTTTTTTACTCTTTTAATAATTTATTTGTTAATATTAGGGTAATAAAAATCTCATCTGGAATACAGAGATATGTTGAAGATTTTTGGTGAACGTCACGATAACTCAGAAGAAGCAACAAGAGTCTAAAGCCAAAAGTATTCTGCAAAAAGACTACCAAATTCTAATATTTTTTGAAGTCTTGATTGGAGAACTGGAGAAACTGGAATGTTAGCTCCAGCCGTTGGTCCAGATCGTGGTAGTCCACAATACGTTTTGAATACCAACAAGCAGGAACAAATTCTAAACGCATTGGAAGATCCAAAAAGCAGCACCAGGAGTATTTCCAACGAATTGGGGGTTACAAAAAGTACTGTTAATAGTTTTCTTACAAGTGAAGGCTTCCATGGATAAGTCCAAATCCTTATCAAGTCCCACTTATAATAAATTATTTCAACTGGTTGCTGGATCATACAACAGCAGATATTACTTTTACATCTTGTGTGTTCTGAACTTCTTGATGATCTTCCTCTAGCTGCAATTAGAAATATGTGGAGTCAGGTAGTTGGTGCTCCACAACATTTTGCAACAACAGTGAGAAAATGGTTGGACGAAGAATATCCTGGAAGTTAGATAGAAGTTTAGATCTCACGCTACTGGATTTTTTGTTGGATTATATCAAATCTTTTGTATACTCCTGTGTACAATGAAAAAGATTTGATTAACAGATTAACTTCTAATTATAACATCTTAAAAGGACTAATATAATATTAGAAATTTGTACCAATGTTTCCAAATTTACCTCTTAGTTTTTAGTTAATATCTCAAGAATGGTGGTCGATAATTTTTTTCTGGGGATGACTAAAGGTCCTTCAATAACGTAGTGAAGAGCTTTTGGGTCATTTATGGAACACGCTGTTTATTGAAATGTTTTGGTGATAAGAGTTATTTCTTTGGTGGTTGTTTTCGCGCGAGGAAACATCAACAAAGGTTTTTTTGTAAAAACAAGGAGCGACATAAGATAGGTCCTCTTTGTGTCGGTCGTAAGTTATTTCTAATCAAAAGCTTTATACATTGGAGCACAATGGAAGAGCGATATGATTTAAAAGGGCTTGCCTCCCCTCCGCCGGCGGAGTCCCGGAACTCTTATCAGGTATACGCCCGCGGTGCATGACCAGTGTTACCAATTATTTACACAATGTAGAAGCCCTAATACAATTGCCCCCCGTCGATATCACAACCCTCCAGCCCTGAAGGGTCCGCAAAAATACCAAATATGTGTAGGAAAATATCGAGGGAGGCGAAGGACGAGGAACGAATTTGCACAAGGGCCATTGAACAAGTGCCTATCGATTTTTATTTACATTATTTATTAGTCCTTTTGACTCCCTTTTAATTTCCTAGTTTCTCTACTATAAGTGTGAAATAACCAAATAACCAAATAACCAAATCCCCCTCCTATAATCACTACAAATCGAGTTTTTTATTATTGCACATTTATTTTTACGTCTGGGATTTCATCATGTGCACCTAATGATTATGACTAAAAAAAGCGAACACACAAAAGAATAATTTTCGTCGACTTTTTTTTGGTAAAAAAATATTTTGTTGATGACTTTCTCATCAAGTGTCTGGAGCAAACGTAGGCATCCGCCAAGTCGGTTGAGTCTCACCGTAGGTGATTCAAAACCTATTAATTCCGACCCCAAACCAATTTCCAACTTTCCTCAATACCTTCTCATTTCGCTCCCGCTACGTTTTCCCTCGCTTTTCTCTCAAGGAACTGAATTCTCTCCACTTTCCACTTTCCACTCTCCGCTCTCCTCCACTTTCCTCAGGAATGTCAGTAGCAGAGATTTTAATTTTTCTTGGCAAATTTTTGATTAAGCCCTTTTCTAATCGGTAAACACATGTCGTCGCATGTGCGAAGAGTAGGCGATCGTTGCGGGGCGTAAATCATGTTAGAATTAAATACAAGAGACTACTCAGTTAGTGTCACTAATAGGGTCTCCTGCGGTGCCCCATGGGGCATCAAAAGCCCCATCAAAAGGGGCAAACACATGTTCGACCTGTTCTCCTCTTCCCTCCTTCCTTCCACCACTTCCTGGTTCTTCCCAATTCTACTCCCGACTCCTCTCGTCTTTTGCAAATTTCTACGCTCCGTCGATTTTCACCTCTTTATGATAACATCACACCACACCGCTGGTTTAATCAAGTCACACGCACTATCTAGATAATGAGAAAATTCAAACATTTATATTGTTCAAGTAGTGGAAGAGTGAAGGGCCATGTTTGTAGCTGCTGGCTGCTGCGGTTTTACGAGGCCACAAGAATGTGTCCGGTAACTGATTGATGTTCTTTCTGCATTACCGACGCTGACATTAAGAGCTTATTGCCTTCCCCTTACCCGTTCTTGAAATCTAAATTCCAGACACTTTTTACGAGCGCCTGCAATCAATAAGACAGACTAATGTTCAGCGACACCTACGATACTCTATTTCAATTTCAACAAAAAATACCATTTTACATTTAATGTCCATACATCACACACTTCATAGTTAATACCTAAAGTTAATTCTCTTCTCATAAAGTCAATATTTGTACAATCCAAAAAAATTGGAATTTTTGAAAATTTGCACGAATATTTATAATTTTGATAAAATTGTTTCCAGCAAAAAAATTTAAATAGTATCTCATTGTGAACAAAAAAAATTACTATTTCTCTTCGACTCCCTAAAAAATTACAGTTACATAGTGTTTAAAAAAGACTAAGAACTAGAAGAAAAATATAATAAGAAAGAAAATTATACAAGTTGTCCCAAAAAAGAGTCGAATAAAATAACAATTCATAGAAATTTTTTTGTTCAGAATTAGGTTTCGTGCCTAAAAAAAATTTCGCTACAAAGAAAATGTGTTGATTTTAGATTGCTGCTAACAGAGAAATAAGAACTGAGTTTATAAAAATTTTTTGACAAACAAGTATTAAAAAACTTAAATTATGGTAAAAATTTTGGGTTTGATTATAACAAATCAAGCAATCTACAAAAGTTGATGATATGGCTTCTGAAAGAGTGGTCAAAGCAAATAATATTTTTAGGATAGAATTGGAATGTCAATTTTATGCCATTAAAAGATTTTATTGTTATTTATTTAACTTGAAGAGATGTGACCTGTAAACTGAATTTTTGGACACCCTATATAAAAAGATTTTTGTTTACAAAAGTAGGGAATGCCATTTGAAAAAAAAAGTTGATGATGACTTCTTAAAGGTGGTCAAAGCTAATAATATTTCAAGGATGGAATTGGAATTGGAATGCCAAACAAACATTCAAATATTGGAAATTTTAGAAAATCGATTTGGAAAGTTTTAAAAACCTGGAAGTATTATCCGATTACGGTGAAATAAGAAGTAACATTTTTTGTAAATTTGGTAGATTTCTTGAAAATTTATTAAATTGATTAAGAGGTATAAGGACTTTTAAAAATAACTGCTGGAAGAATTAAACAAAATCATTAAAATCAAAATTAATGTGAATCCTCTAAGACCGATTTTATTTACCTATCCTATCCAAAAATAAATAAAACATTTTAGCATGTATTCAGCGACCGTGATGAAAATTTTAGAAACGTCGTTAAAGTTAATCACGTCGTTAAGAAAATATTTCTTATGAAGAAATATTTTTTAACGTGATTAACGATAATGACGTCTCTAAATTTTTCATCATGGTTGCTGAATACACGCTATTGAATTTTCAAAAAATAATATGATAACTCAGTTATCATGAAAGATAATTTAGATCACAAAAATTATAATAATCCATTATAAAAATTTTAGCTTGTTATTGCTTACAATTTTTGAAAAAAATAAAAAAAAAATGATTATTTCTCTGTTTTTCGACATAAACTGATAGATTTGGGTTTGCAGATTACAAATATGTTATGTCCATTCCAAAACGTAATTTTCAAAGTAAACACATCATTTTGAAAATATCAAAAAATTGAAATATTGATAATTAGAAAATGGATACCAAAAATTTCATCGTCATTTATAAATTTTCGTCTATTGCTTACCATGAATTTTTGGATTGTGACCAGTAGTTTAAAAATTATAGATATTTTTGTAAGATTAAAAAACTATACAGAGTGTACACGAAACTAAATGCTGTTCATAAATTAAATTAAAGAGATTTAAAAACAATGAGTAAATATACTTGTTGTTTATACGTACATTTTTCGTAAGTTCAAATATTTCATTCAAAAGTTCGAACTACAAAATAGCTCGAATTATTCAAATATTAAGGAAAAGTTCGAGTTCGTAAAAATTCAAGTACGTAACAAGTTTGAAGGAAAAATGTAAAAAGTCAGTTTTTTGAATTTTTAAGAATGTTTTGAAACAGTTATTTTAGAGATATTAGAAAATTCGAACTCAGTATACAGGGTGTCCCATTTGATTTTGGACTGTATGAGTATCTTTGTTATTATTGGAGATAGAAAGTCGGTTAAATGAAGAAAGTAGTTTATTAATAATTCATTTACAAAAAATTTGAATATCGCATCATTTCAACGCTATCTTGAAAAAACAAGAAAATGCGATTTTCAAAATATGGCTATAATTTCGTTATTTTCGGTGGTACCAAAAATTTTTTTTGACATAATACAGACAATTTTTTGTGTACAATGCACTAAAATAAATGAATATTTTTTTTCGCTAACGGATTGACCGGAAATGAACCAAACTTATTTTTTTCTTATGGCAGCCATATTGGATTTACACATATTCGGAATCAGTATTTTTTTTTTAGTAATTTGGTATACCATATGTCATAATTAAAAAAAAATAAAATAATTTGATTTTACTAACTAACATTGGACTTTAAGAACATAAATGTAACTATTTAAAATATTAAATGTAAAATAAATCTTAACACATATGTATTGACAGTTTACATCTATTCAAGGCCATTTTTGGTTAGTAAAATAAAATTAATTCTATTTTTCTTAAAATATTACATATGATATATCAAATTACTCAGAAAAATACACTAATTCCGAATATGTGTAAATCCAATATGGCTGCAATAAGAAAAAAATAAGTTTGGTTCATTTCTGGTCAATCCGTTGGTGAAAAAAAATATTCATTTGTTTTACTGCATTGTACATAAAATATTATCTATATTAAGTCAAAAAAATTTTTTGGTACCACCGAAAATAACGAAGTTATAGCCATATTTTGAAAATGGCATTTTCTTGTTTTTTCAAGATAGCGTTGGAATGATGCGATATTCAATTTTTTTGTAAATGAATTATTAATACTCCAAAAAATTTCTACTATTTTGTCCATTTAACCGACTTTTTATCTCCAATAATAACAAAGATACCCATACAGTCCAACGTTAAATGGGACACCCTGTATATTGAGTATTATGTTTAAAGAATAAGAATAAATAATGGGTTCAAACAGTTCGAGGTTTCTATTTTTTAAAATTGAAATTTCAAGTTGAAACATCAAAAAGTTCTGGTTCAATGAACAATATTGGTTCATACTTTCATTGTGGGTCTCACTGTAATCGAAAAAAATAAAGATATTTGCAAAAAAAGTATCTTGAAAATTACAAAAATTAATATTTCAAAAACCACTGAATGAACTTCATAAATTACAAATTATTTCATGTATTTGTATTATTTAAAAGTGGGAGCAGGGCAAAAGGCTAACATGGTTAATATTTCAAAAAAATCTGACCGATAAAAGGCCGACTTGGACAAAAGGACGAATTGCAAAAAACCGGCATAGACATGAACAAACGACCGAAAGAAAAAAGTCGAACGATAAAAAGACAACTTGGATAAAATGCCGAATAAGAAATGGTGGAACTATAAAAAGCCAATACGGCCAAAACGCCGATAAAAAAACTGAATACTTTAAGTTGATGTGCACAAAATTTAAAAAAATGTTCAATTTCAAAAATTTGTATAATTTTTTTTTCAAATAATGTTAGTAGGTATATGATGACACTTAGTACATGGTACCTAATAAAAGTTAATAATATATTTTTTGCCAAAAATTCCATAATTTTCCAAGAAACGGAAACTTCAAAATTTATTTAAAAACGGGATATCATTAAATTGAATTTTAATTTGAAACAATTTTTCATACAATCCACAGTTTCGAAAATATTTCCATGTTTCAGGTTGAGCCATGTCAGATTAGATTAGATCAAAATAAGTTAGTTTGCGTATAAATGTTATTTAGCCTTTTTTCTTCATCGGCATTTTGTCCAGGTCGATTTCTTATCATTCGGCCATTTTTCTTTCATTTTAGCCTTTGGGGATTTGGACTTCTGGGGTAAACCGTAGGCCCAAATTTTGGTATATTATATGGGATTAAAAACACATTTAATAAACTAAAAAAATTCAATATCACTTCCAGTTTTCTTATTCTAAAAATAACACCCTATTTCTTATAAATATCATTAAACATTTGTACGTTATAAATAAGTTTTGGACAACAATTTTTTTTCATAACTTGGAAAAAAATGATATTTTTTTGGTTAAAGATGTAGTAATACTACTTTTTATCTACGGCAATGTTTTGTTCTACTCCCCAAAAATTTCCATTTTTTTTTCATAAATAAAAAAATTTTACACAGTTGGTCCTAGTTTCGTGTACGCTGTACACCCGGTGTAATCAACAATGAAATAGTTTTTTTTTTGATTAGGAATAAAAAAAGGGTACATGCGAGCCACAAAAACTTTGTTTACTCCGAATAATAAATGTCGAAATTTATAAAATAATAATGTAAAAAATAATTTTAAAATGTGACATTTAGATACGTCATATGCCATGTTGTTAATGTATACAGAGTAGAAATTTCATTTCTACTCCTTGGAAATACAAAGTAAACCCGATTGTATCCGATTTACGTCGGAACTGGACGAACACGATTATAGACTCAACAAACGGAAAAGTGATATTTTTCAACCTGTCACAGAAGGCTCTACTTTAATAACGTTTGAAGAAAAAAAGCTTTTGGTGAAAAATTCAAAAGAATATAGATTTAAAAAAAAATCTAAAAAATGCCAATTAAGAATTTACAAATACAATAAAAATTTCAGTGTGCTCTTGTGTATTATTTTAAACTAAAACTTAAATAAATTGAAATTTAAATAAATTAAAGGATGACACAAATATTTGGACTGCTTTAATAAATTAGAAAAACTTGAGATGTATTTTCTTTAAAAAAAAAATAAATAAATAAATTGAAATTTATTTTTTTTCCATAGATTCATAGATTGGCATAATCAATTTAAATATTTGGACAATTTTTTTTTTTGGAGTGTTAGAAGTGAAGCTAAGTATTTTCAAAATATAAAGTTTTATCTGGAAAGTGGCCATTTTTTTGATCATATCTTTATTTTCTGTATGAATTTAATAATTTTAAAAGTATTGACATAACCCTTAACCGTAATGAGTATCTCTGAAAAAACTGTACATTTTTAGATTTTTTCGGTAAACTAAAACATTATTAATTCTTACAATTTGCAGATTTCAGAGATACTCATTGTGGAAATCCTTGTTATCTCCCAAATCATCTCAAATGTAAAATTAGTACCTTTAAGCCGATGATTTGATAGGTGTACCAAAATATTTTCAATATGATTGTAGATTTATTTGTATAAGTTTTGCGATTTTGTTGTTATTGTTGTAACAAAAGTTGAGGTGTGTGAAAAATATAGCCATTGTGATGTGGTCATGCTGAAATTTAAAATGTCCAAACAGTTTAGGTTGATCCAGTTTGAATACTCGTCGTATAAAGCCCTGGATTATCCTCACCTCGCCTTTTTATTTCGCCTTTCCCTGCCCTTTTATAAAACAGATCACGTTACAAAAGCAGATGCGAGTAGTGCATTTAAAAAAACAAACATTTACGTTGAAAAATTTTCATTCGGCAATAAGTTGATTGTAAATCAGGCTCTTTAATCCCCATTTGAAAGATTGGGACCCTCGTGATAATAAAGTGTGTAATAACGTGCATGGACGTAAATTATCAGGAAGGACACGTTGAAATATTACAGCGGTGTTAAATTAAAATAGTCCCCAATTAAAATTTGTTATTTGTTTATTTAAAATATTCATTAAAAAATTAAGGACAGATTCCCACGACGCCGCGGAAAAAATGGAATTACGCTAAAACAATTGCAATAAATTAATTAAAAATCGTATTGGTAAGTGGTATAATTCTTTTGTTTTAGATTAAATTTGTCGTGGTATCGGCGCAACAAAGCACAAAGCAGGAGAAAATGAGCAGAGGAATTTATAGCCGAGAGATTACAAACGCAAAATCGTAAAAGCTGGCGCCATTGCAACTCAGCTCAGCTCATTTCAAGACAAATTGCTTTCGCTATGTTTGCAACGCTCATTTTTTCATTAAATTACTCAAATTATTTTTTTAAACTATACTCCTCAAACCTATTTACTTAAATCGAAAGAAATTTTTACTACTTATTGAACACTAATTAATACCGACTTTTTAATTAGTTTTTTTTCATTTTATTATCGCGCGAATTAACGCAATTTTTCTAATTACAAATGATCGGTTTATTGCAATTCAAACTTCCGGAGTCACAACAGCATTTTATTCCGAGTATTTCAAATAATTTTCCTAAGAATCCAAAATACTACAATAAATTTTGATTTAATAGAGTTAATTTTGTACACTACTAGATTAGTCGAAAACACTGTACTTTTTTGGAAACCAAGGAAGTTGTAAAAATTACAGAAAAAACTAATAAACCCCAAATATGTCAATTGCAGCAAATAGTAAAATCAAAATAAGTCAGTTGGTTTTTTTAAGACCACTCCTGCAAATGCAATCGAAATGATCACCCATATCGTGTTTTTGGATTATAAAAAAATTATTACTTAAAGCAAAGATAATCTATCTGAATGAATGTCTTCCAAAACGATATCAGTTCGAATTTTTTGATGATTCAAAGTCAATTTTCTGAGAAATGTACTTTTTTCTCACAGCAACGTCCGGTGAGAATTCCGTAATCAATATTCTTGAATTTGCAATTGATGATTTCTGATTGTTTTTTGATGTTTTTTGGTCCAATATGCAAATCAGATATTGCCACAACAAGAGGATTTTTTCAAATATTTACGGTAACCTCCTTAGTGTTCCAAGATTTACCGAAGAGATAAATTAGGTTTGTCTTCTTTGATTGGGAGATCAAGTAGTAAGTCGCCGGAGTTGTTAGAATAAATTTACTAGTCGGAAACATTATCAGATTGATGCCATTTTGGGTTTTTTAACCTTCTTCTTTATAGCCACAGTACGTGTAAACCCAATCCAGAATGTTGAGGGTCTGGGATTTAGAGGAATTTGGAGTAGAATCGACTCTGGTTCAACTTTTTCTTGAACAAAAACTATTAAAGAATTTTCGTAGGGAGATTCTGTAATAAGATTTGACGAATATCTTTAGGAGAAAATATTTTCAAATACAAAACCCTTCACATGGTGGTAATATTGATCTGATATTTCACGCACTCTTAGGATCCATATTAGAAGCAACATCTGTTGAAAATATTACATCGCTACTCCCAAACATAACCAAAAATATGAAAATCAGAAAATTATGCAACAAAAACACATAAAACTTTTCCATCATTTACTTTGATAAAAGTTTTTGGATCTCTAGTATAATGGGGGTTGGTTAGAGATATTTTTGCACAGCTGATTTTGTAACTGTAAATTTTGGGTTTATAATTCGAAATAACCGTCAGATTTTTTTTATTAGATTTTATATCAAGTTTTTGCTTCTTTTATACGACTTTCTAGCATGGAGTTTATTAGCTAAGGCATTCTCACCGAAGATTTCTACACTGACTCAAACATTATATGGCTATTCCATTCCATCTTCCTTAACATTGATCGTTCATAGTTTTAATGTCTTGATGGAATATTTCGTAATGTTCACTAAAATCACCTAATTTTTTTTGGAAACCGATTTATGTTAGAATCAAGACCATTAAAGTTGAAGAGAATATAAGAATATGCATTTACGGTAATCAAGTTGCCATATGGATCATACGGACTCTTGTACAAGATTATGGACATCAATCTTAAAGAGGTTATAGCGGTGGATATTCAAGTGGTGGTAACTAATATGAGAGATATTCTACAAATTACTCACAGAATACTGATGGTTATGGTGGAGGACCTGATATGGATCAACCGAATATGGTGGTACGTTAATAGATACCAAAGTAGAGGGTACAATCAAGGATATACCTACTTCAACTGGCAATTAGCAATTATAACCAACAATCTGGTGGTTTTGGAATTTCACAAGGTGGATATGACAAAAAAGACTACGGTACAAACTAGCCATGAACAAAATATTCTTAAGAAACTGGATGAGAATGATATCAAAGAGATCAAATTGCGGTAACAGAAGCTGAAGAACTTCAGAAAGAAGTTTATTTATCGGTTCCAAATAACTCTCCAACATTACTACTATACTACAAATGAAAATCAAGCATTGGATTCAATCTCATTCTTTACTGGTGTAAATTGTAAATATGTATTCGTATCTGAGAACCAACAATTATTTAGATTTTCAGTTTCTTCGCGCTAATCCTAGGAAAATAAAATCTCATTCGAAAGTCTTCACAAATTGCTTCATACCTAATAACTACTTTTTCACAACCAAAGGTTCATTGATTACATTTTGTTTTTCTAGGATATTTTGTATATTCAGTTTCTCCAAAGAAGAAGTTTAACATATTTAGATCCCTACAATTCACTCATAGTCCCGGTTAATTTAGCCGTAAAAATAGTAGTAAATGTGCAAAAATTAGTGTAAAGCTAAAAATTGGTATGAATGTTCGGAATACCATTATAAATGAATTTTGAAAAGTCCCCATCGATCCCGTACCTGGAAAAAATTTTATTCAAGCTCAAAGGTCTTAAAAATGGGTTTTTCGTGTTTTTAAGCAAAACGGTAAGTTTTATCATAAAATTAGGTCAGACAAAAATTGTAGATCATATAATTATCTATAAAAAATGTCTTAATACATTTTCTCCTAAGAGCCACCGTTTCTGAGATATAACGATTATAAAAGTTGAAAAAGTTGTAATCTTCATAATATGCATAAGTACGCCACGTATACACATCACTGAAGCTCTCATACAAGTAAACATATTTTTCTATCGGTCAATCTAAGCCATAAATCATTCTAATCGGCCAAAATTAATTATTTTCCAATTAATCAAAAATTTCATAACAATTTCTTCGTCCAAAAGTGAAATTTTCAAATTTTTAACGGTTATTCGGTCATAATTTCTAAACGAATAAAGATATCAAAACAAATCTTTTTTTGAGTGAAAGCCTACGCAAAAACCTTTAAGATAAGCTATCATTCGTTAAAATCGATGAAGGGGCAGGGGGGTAAAAAAATTGTCAAAATCACATTTTTTTTACAAAGTTTTTTGCGCGATTAAAATTTTGAGTTTTTTTTTCGAAATTGAAAAAAGTCAACGCGTCTTGTAGTAGTACTTGAAAATCTCATTCCAACGGATATTTTAGTTAAACGATAGGATGTCTCGTTACCTTACAGCGATTATTTTTATCACTAGGGGTTGAAAAAACACAATTTTGACTTTAATAGGTCGGTGGAAGGTGAAATGAAAAGATAGAGATTTCAAAACGTCAAATCGTTCGATCAATCCTCTTGCAGGTCACGTGTAGCGATTTTTAATTTTTTGTCCCGTTTTGACCCGATTTCCTCTACCAATTTTCTCTACGCGTCATTTTTTACCGATATTTTTCTACCCTTTTGGAAAAAAAAATCCCGACATCGCTGGACGCGTCGTATAAAACCAATTATTTTTCTGGGTATTAACGGTACTTTTAGTCACAAAATAAGCCGCATTTTGTTAAAATCGGTAAAGTCGTTTGATAGGTACCATTTTTTTTAAATTTCGTTAAAAAATGTCCAAAATTGTACTCCAATTTTCAAACGTCAGAATATGATAGAAACAAAAATTTCGAAAAAGTGCTCCGTTGTGAGTACGTAAGTCTTTACGAAAATGTCATTCGCGATTTTTTTCCTCCGGCTACAGTGAAAAGCTAAGCCATATTACCTTTTTTGTTTTTTTCGCTAAAATACGCGACATTTTGACGTTTCCAAAGAAAAATTCGCCCTCACCACCCGATTAACCTAAGAGGGTCGGAAATTTTGGATATTGTAAATAAGGAAATGGGAAAAAAAGAGGACCCTATTTAGTTGTTTTGATTCCGAACCCGGTGGAGCTACGATTTTTCAAAATCGGCGCGGAAGACGCTCGAAAAAAACCGCGAAAAAATTTACTTTTTCGGGAGCGCTTTTGAAAGCTTTCCCGTCGCTTAAAATAAATCTATTTAGAAAGGATTATCAAACAAACATTCCCATTTAATTCGAGACCGGGTTTTTGAAATTTGGTTAAAAAATGTACCCGTTATCGTGAATATTAGACGATTATGAATATGACGAATAATGTGCATATTCTGAAGATAACAACTTTTATAACCGTTATATCTCAGAAATGGTGGCTCTTAGAAAAAAAAGTATTAAAACATTTTTTATAGATAATTAAATAATCTACAATTTTTGTCTGAACCAATTTTATGATAAAACTTACCGTTTTGCCGAAAAACGCGAAAAATCCATATTTAAGACCTTTGAACTTAAATAAAATTTTTTCCTGATCGATGGGGATTTTTCAGAATTTATTTATAATGGTGTTCCGAACATTCATACCAATTTTTAGCTCTACACTAATTTTGTGCATCCTTGCATGTCTAAATTGACCGGACTATCAGTGATTTGGTCGGGTGGTTGAATACACATAAAAATAGGGCAAAAATTTGATATCCATCTTAATCCCAAAAATATAAGAAAACCTTTTCAAGATAAAATTTGGAGCGGGTTTGAAATAAAATTTGTAAAATTAGTTGTAATTTGGTGGTTTATGTGGGATGAGTGTAATCGTAATGCCTTGTTGACAATGTTAAGCAGGGCCGGCTTAAGGGTCGAAAGGGTTGTAATGTAAGTTGACCGAAATTCACGGGGCCTTGATATGCGCGGAAAGGGTTATAAATTTAGAGAATTAGAAACTAAGTGACGTTTTGATTTGGTGGATTAGACATCCATATTCACATAAAATAAATTTCGTCATCCACCGATTCATAGTTAATTATATTTAATGAAAGAAGAGAGATTTTTTATAAATTTTAATTATCGGACGCAAAAGCTGAAATATTTTCCAATTAATACGGATGTTATTGAAAGCCATTAATTTTTTACAGATGCTCCCAAATAATTACAGGATAGGTTGTGAGTTAAGTTAGTAGCATAACTAATAGGGTATGCAGCGTGTGTAATAGCTGTGGGCCTTTTTCGGCCCACAGTTTCACGCAGATTAAAAAAAGGTATAAAAGGTCCAAGAAACGAACATAAAAGTCCGCGCTAATTCCCCTATGTTGTTCTGTTTAATTAATTCGCTGCTAATTACTTAAGAACAATGCTTCCTTGAAAAATATGAGCCATCATTAAAATTAAAAAATTGGTCATTCGTTACAGCAAACTGCAATTCATCAATTAGAAGCGCGCGCAAATCAAAACCAGTTGCAAAAAAGCATTTCTCATTTCTTCACTTTAATCTCTTTTAAATTACTGCAAAAATCACCGTTATCGTTATTTACAACACTTGATTGTTCGTTCGTTCGTTCGTTCCGGTTGCTCGTGGCGCCCGATTCGATACACCCTGTATCTATTATATTTCGCGCATAACGCACATTTTTAATAAAACCACCAAAACATGTCGGATCATGAAGACTTTATTTTTCTTTTGGAGCCCTCGCGTTTCGCAATTTCGTATTCATAAGTTGAAATGCGGCTTAGGCTAATCCCGACTCGAGTGATTCTCTTTAAACCTCAAGCAACAAGCTTCACTCCCATGAATTCCAAATTCACCCACTCAAAAAATATTCACACAAAATCTTGAAAAAAATGAAATTTTTTCTCAAATTCTGGGAGTGTAGGATTTAAAATTAGCATACGTAATAATTCTATTGACTTCTGCAACAATGGGTGAAACGTTAAAGGATTATTCCACGATAATCCGTTTTGTTATCTTACGCTTGTAATCTCGTACCCTTTTTAAAGCGATTATATTCAAGAGAAAAGTACAACATTTTTCGGGTATAATTGTATTATTCCCAGAAAATTACTTCCAGGTAAACAAGTGGTTTTTTTTTTCGACTGCGCACTGCTTTTCTAGATTTATGATTTGAAAAACGTTTTGGAGCTCCTTGGAGATCGTTTAGCGACGTGAATAATGAACCGAGTCCAAATATGACGGGAGATGCTTAAAAAATACTCTGGAGATTTTTAGAAGAAAGTCCCTGTAGTGTTTTAAGACGGCTTTCATTGATATTAAGCGCCGCGATGCCGTGGGGGAGCCTAATTGGAAAACGCCTCCACAAAAATTAAAACTCATCAATTTTTCATTTTTTAATTTACTTACATTCATTACGATATTTACACATTTTTTATCAAACTCTAATTTTTATATAAAACACCATTTACCTCAATTTTAAAGTCACAAAAAAATTACACCACAGTTTTTGGAAATTTATTTTTATGATACAACAAAAAATACTGGGACTATAATTTTTTACCACTTTTATATTATTATTTTTATAATCAAAAAAAAATATTTATGTTGGTACTTCATAATACAGAGTATTCCGTTTATGGTTCACCAAACATCGAGGTTAGAAAAATTAATCGAGAAAAACCAAAAAAGTGGGCGTCTAGCTTTTTTAGTCTTAGAGCTACAGCCTTCTGAATCTTAAGTCACCGATTTAATAAAAAACTAATTGTTAAAATTGGAAAAAATTAAAAAATTGAAAAAAAAACTTAATTTTTTTCAGTTTTTTTAAATTTTTTCCTAGATAAGAATCATTACGGTTGTGTTGTTTTTATTTTCTGAAATTTGTTCATATTCTCAACAAATCAGGATTTTTTTTCCTTCACTTAGTAAAGCCTTCTGAAGTTACTTTTATTTGAAGTAGTCCTGAACATCGTATATCAAATAGGGTGTATAAGGTATATCATGAAGGATGCATAGTTTGTCAATTAGGCTATAAGGAATACATGATGGAATTTCAAATATTTTATAACAGTTTCACGTCAGTTCACCTGCCAATGAAAATTGACTGTGCTCAGAATACTTCTTCTAAGAGTATCTTCAGAAGGCTATTGTTAGAGAAGGAAAATATCTGTAGCTTCAAATTTTTCATTGATTTGTTGTAAATATGAAGAACTTTCAGAAAATTTATAAAAATACAACCTTCATGGGTGATGAAAAAAAAATTTCAAAAACTGAAAAAAAATATTTATTTTATCTTCTTTTTTCTTTACCATTTTTTATTTAATATTATATCAAACAATTAAAGTAGTTATCGTCTACAAACTTGTATAAATATAAGTTGTTGGCTGTTAGAACTAATAAAAATACAGTTTTACATTAAACTTTATTTTCCAGCGACGTTTCGACCTGTTTTAAGCTTGAAAAAGACCTAAAACAGGTCGAAACGTCGCTGGAAAATAAAGTTTAATGTAAAACTGTATTTTTATTAGTCCTAACAGCCAACAACTTATATTTATATTATATCAAACCTTTGTGTTGTTACCAATTGAAAGAGGATGGTTTCAGCTTTCTGGTGATAATTTTCTTTTTATTCTATGTACATTGGTTAAAACGTAATTAACGATTTTGTGATTTTTGGCAAAAAATGGTGACCTAAAGTTCAAAATGCTGTAGTTCCATAACTAAAAATAATAGACCCCTACTTTTTTCGTTTTTTTCGAATAAATTTGCTCTAGTTTCTAACTCTGACGTTTGGTGAACCACGAACGGAACACTCTGTAAATAAAGGTTTTGTAGTTCCTTAATTTTTTTTGTAGTTTTAAATGATAAAATTATATGAAATTTATAAGAACATTTTCAACAAGAAAACGAAAGAGTAGTGTTATAGTTCATTTATACAGGGTGTTCCTGAAAAAGGGGTGAAATAAAAAAAAATTAAAATACAGGGTGTTCCTTTCATGGTTCACAATACCTCAGGGTTAGAAGTTTAAACGATAAAAAACTAAAAAAGTGGGGTTTAGCTTTTTTAGTTTGAGAACAATACAGGAATAGTCTTTTGAATTTTAAGTCACCGATTTTTATGACAAATTACAAAATCGCCAATGTGTGTAGGGATCAAAAAAATTGTTATTAAAACAATAAGACCATCCTCTTTTAATAGACAATAATAATTTAATTTTTTTTCCATTTTGTAGTTAAAATAATTTAAATTAAGGAACTACAAAACTAATTTAATTTTTTTTCACTTTTTTTTTTAATTTTTTTGTTTCACCCCTTTTTCAGGAACACCCTGTATAAATGAACTATAACACTACTCTTTCGTTTTCTTGTTCAAAATGTTCTTTTTTAGGAGGATATAAATTTCATATAATTTTATCATTTAAAACTACAAAAAAAATTAAGGAACTACAAAAATAATTTAATTTTTTTTCACTTTTTTTTAAATTTTTTTCTTAGATAAGACCCATTTTGGTTGTGTTTTTTCTAATTTCTGAAACTTGTTCATATTCTGATTAAACCAAAGAAAATTTTGAAACCATACCTCTTTTTATTCACTTTTAGGAAAGACTTCTGAAGTTACTTCTATCAGAAGTAGTATTTGTCAAATAGGCTGTACGGTATATCGGAAGGAGTGCAGTTCAGGGCCGCACTCAGGGGGGACCGAGGAGGTCTTTTATTAAGAAATTTTTAATAAAAATGAGAAAATTCTAACTTTAATAATTAAAAAAATCCTAATCTTTAAATTTTGAAACTATATTTATGAGAAAATGTTCGTCCACAAAAATTTTGTCGAACCCCTGTACTTATAAAGTCAACTCTAAGGATTTTCACCCCCCCCCCCCCCAAAAATAAATTCTGGGTGCGCCACTGGTACATTTCAATCACAATTTTGGATTTGTAATTTCAATTTAAAAAAAAAATGTTGATTTTGACTTAAACCCTTTTCACTAAACTTGCGAAAATTATTATTTTTGTTTCGATTTTTTTAAAAGACCTTTTAAATAAAATCGACTTTAAAATTGATTAATGTTGGGAACTTAATTTATGATAAAGTCTTCTATTATTATTGCTTTATTGAGTTTCCAAAAACTATTAATTTTTGCAAAATTAAATATTCTTTTAATCTATTTATTTTCTTTACAACTAACGGCGCTTTAAATCAAATAATTTTGACTCATTTAAAATCTCTATATCCTTTTTTAGAAAAAAAATATCGGTTTTATATCTTTTCCTGTGATCGCCCCCCTAGATACTCGAAAAAATGTAAAAATTTTAAATACAAAAACAAATTACGGCAAGTTTCAACTCTCAAAAGTGTATACCGGGTGGAAACGAAACACGGGTCACCTCTATAACTTCGTTATTTATGCAAATAAAACTTTGAAATTTGACTATCTTGTATGGATCAAGAAAACACATTTTAGGTACTAAAAACTTTTTCAACTTTATTTTTTTAAATGTAACACTTAAGTTTTTTGTTCATAATTTAAGACTATTTTAGAAAAGCAGTATGCTTTTGATACATTTTTTATTTTTTTTTGAAATTTTGAAAAATCCCGAGAACAAAAAATATAAAAAACTGGCACAAATAAATTGATTACACCCTACATATGGAATACCAAAATAATCGTATTAAAATCTTCTTTTTGAAAGTCCAAGTGACCCAGCATCTTTCCATAAAAAAGAGTTATTTGCAAAAACATTATTCAAAAAAGTTCATAAATTAATATCTCAAAAAAAAAATTTTTCAAAATTTCAAAAAAAAATTAAAAAAATTATTACAAACATACTTTTTTTATAAAATAATTTCATATTTTCAACAAAAAAAATGGGTGTTACATTTAAAAAAATAAAGTTGATGTCACCTCCGGTAAAACCAAAAATCATATTGAAAAAATGTTTAGTGCCTAAAATGTGTTTTTTTGAATCATTATCATAGTAAAATTTCACATTTTTATTTTCATAAATAAAGAAGTTATAAAGGTGACCCTTGTTTCGTTTCCACCCAGTATTTCCCCATTTTACTCTGGATCTGTCGCTGGGTTATGATCTTAAATTAAAAGTCTAAAAAGTATCTAAATCTTTTTTTTTGTAGTTGATTTAGAAGTAATTTCTTTAATTTTTGCCAGAAGGAAAAAAAATTGAAGAATGGTCAAAAAATATAATGATCTAAAGTACCTTAACTTTGAATCCCTCTAATTAATTTTGTGCTAGCTTGTGGAAGGTAACTCTCTGGCATGATGTAGCCTAATCAATTTAGATTATAAATCTGAAAAAAAATTGAAAATCTAACGAGAGAAACTTGAGTTATGACTGCAGAACTAATGCTCGATTTCATAATTTTTCACAATTTAGAGATTTGCATTAATTATCAGTTATAATTTGCAAAGAAGTTCCCGAAAAGTGGGATGGATTTTCTATTCCTTGTTATTATCTCCAACGGAAAATTTATTGCGGGTGTCTAGGAAGATGCTTTTAATATTTTCCAGGACTTATTTTATACCCAAAATTTTGAAAACGAACACGACCAACTTTTTTCCACAAAAAGCAATTTCCCAATTTTAATTTTTTTGTCGTTTTAAAAAACTAACTACAGTTTTTTGTTGTGCAAAATTTACATAACAACTTTCAAATTTTTTATGAATTTCTATAAAATGTGTTTTTTTGTAGAAGTAATTTTGAAGAGTCGTGTTGAAGTGATTGTATATTAGCTCGTCTCGTAAACGAGTGTTTTTGCAAATGTGTAAAATTATAATTCCGCAAAGATGTAAAAAGTGATTGCAGAAGAAGCTGCAACTAATTTCTGGTTTGCAATAATTGCAGGTCATTAAATGTAAATAAAGGCAGTAATCTGTTATAAAGTATCATCTCAGAGCGTAATTGCATGTAATTAAAAGCACGCCTTTCATCTATACACTATTCATTTCTAGTAGTACTATTTTTAGGGATTATTAGTTGGAATTGGTGAAATATCTTTAATTAAGCGCTTTAAATGAAATCAGTGCGGCTCACAATAAAAGTATTAAACGAGTTTGTTGGGAGAGAAAGAAGTAGAAGTATAGAAGCATCTTCCCTGGGGAAAAGCGTCGGCGTCGGGGACGAAGAAGAGGATGAGGATGAGGACATGTCTCTGCAGATAAGTCCGACGCGCTCCAAAGGATTCTGAATAGCAAGCCGCCCTTTTACCCTCCTCGCCGCTCCTGAGGGAATAAATACGCACTGGGTCCTTTTATAATTTGATTCACAACACCGAACACATACACATACGCACCAAACAATCCCCTCTTCCAGGCTTTAGGGGATCAAACCGAAGGTACGATATCCTCTTCCAAGGATAAACCCCTCCAGGAATCCCTTTTTTATCCCTAATCATTAATTAACTATTTTATATTATTTTACTCTATTTACCTTTAACCCAAAACCCTTTTCCTTTAATTAAAACCTCATCACTCACCTACAATATTAATATTTTAAACAACCTCAACATTTTTTTAGTCCAAGTGTTTGATGTGAGTTATTTTGGCACCCTATGGGATTTAGTTCCTGGTTAAATGCGACATGTGGGCTCAAAATATTTTGGTTTGAAATTTAACACGTGAGTATTAGGGGTGCGTTCAGACGACAATGATACGCCTCGTCAACACAAAAACTAATTAGTTCTCTGAAAAATGACTGCTAATTTGTAAAACGACTAATTTCTTCTTTAAATCCGGAAGTTGTTGCATCCAATCCGTTAAATATTTCAAATAAGAGGTCTACTTTTAGGAATTGTAAATCTCTAATATGGCAAAGCTTCAAAAAATAATACACCCGGTATATTATTAACACGTTGACTGCCCAAATGTAAGAAAAATTGACTTTTCTGGTCCCATATTTTTTTTGGCTGTTTTGTATTCTGGGCACCTTCATGAAGCTGGTGACAACATTTCTTTGAAAAAAAGCTCGAAATGTCTAAAAATATTGCATATTCTGGTGACTGCCCAAATGTAAGAAAAATCAATTTTTCTGGTCCCATACTTTTTTTAGCTGTTTTGAATTCGAGGCACCCTCATGAAGCTGATGACAACATTTTTTTGAAAAAAAAAGCTCGAAATGGCTAAAATATTCTGTAGAAAACCACATGTCGATTTTTATTTTAGAGTAATATTTACTTCCTCACAGCAGCAGGACTCCCTGTATAAATAATTTTTAATATGCAATTATTTAAAAATAATAAATAATTTCAAGGATATTAGTTGCCAATAATTACACAATACTCGTTCGCAATCCCAATTTTTCATACTTTAATGCGAAACAATAAAGCTTTAAATTATTAAAATAAAAATTTGAGTGTTGATAATTGTGATTATTACAATAAATTTAGTTGGGATGTTCTTGAGCGAGGAATCATCAATCATGGGAAAATTACTGGTGCAACTTTTGGTTTCATGTTTCCCAGTGATTACAAGATGTCCGCTGCTTGAAGGCACTTCTTCCCCTTTCTGAGATCTCTGGCATCGTGCCAATCCACCTGCAGCAATCACTTTTAATTAATCGTGAATTGCGATTCCAACATCTTCATCACTTCCATTCATTAATTACAAACCAAAGATCCGATTAACTCACATTCCATTAACTTCTTCTTATAATTTTAGAGTCAAACCCTTTGAAAATTCTAAAAATACAAGAAGACACTGAGAAATCAAGACATCATTCTGATGATTATCAATGTGTGCTCTAATAATCCCGTGGTATTCAAGATGATGAATGTGGGGATTGTATTTAAATCAATCCAATTTAAGTAATCGTAGGAGATAAAGAAAGAAGCGAGCTCAATTTGTCACTTGAGGAAATCAGTTGAAAAATCAGAGGTCGGTCAACAATGGGCACTTGAGCCACCTGTATTTTTGGGGGCTGAAATATCGATGGCGTTGCGATAACTCGCCGCGGGTTCTTTTCACCTCAATTGTTGTCGTTTCCTCCTTTTAATGACCACACTAATAAATTATTCAACATTTTAAGGCGAATACATGAATGGCGTGTTTGGTTGGTTAGTTGCTTTCTTGGTGGAAGGAATTTTTGGTGTCGTGAGTGAAGGGCGCGTGCCTTGCGTTTTTTATTTTCAGAATTAAAAATTGGAAGCAGCAATTTTTTTTTTTTGGAAGTAGCAATTATTGTAATTGGACACGAAGAGGCGAAAGGGCGAACAGGGACAAGATGAGTTTGTGTCTTAATTAAAGATAATATCTGGACAAATGTGCTCGCCTGTTGTTATTATCATTATTATTAAATAGAGAATACACAGTAGTATGAATTAGCATCGTGCTCGAGTTGGAGTTAATTAAAATAATTGTAGGTGCGTGATAATAAATGCAAGCAGTTTTTTTTATTTCATATTTCATTCCAACTCAATTGCTCAACAATTAAATTTAATAGAGGGATTCATAAATATTATCAAAACTCACTCCAAAATTAGCTACCTACTATTTTTTTTAATTTTTGATTGGATTATATTAATTGGGCCAAAATTATCACCAAATATTTTCCAGTGGAGGTTCTTCTAGAAGATTTTTTTCTAAAATTTATAATAAAATTCAATCATGAATTTATACTAGTTCAACATAAAATCAGTAATGAATAAGTCCAAAATTTTTCGAAACTTGGTTACTGGATTTTCATACATTATTAGGAAAATTGTTTTTGAACTGAAAATTTTTTTACATGAAAAATTACTCCCCAAAAGTATAATTTTTAGCCCAAAAGTATAATTTTTAGAAATTTATATTTGAGCTTTTGTTAAGAAGAAATTCAAATACTGTAGGTGGTGGTTTTTTAGAAAATTTCCAGGAAAAGCGATCGCATAGTTTGGAAATAAAATCTACTTATTATTAAGTTTTGATGGTTTTAATAGAGAAACTTTTCCTGAAAATTTTTAAGGTTTCAAACAATTTTATCGTCTAAGTATTTTCTAAAAATTCCAAATAAAAGTTTTAAAAAATTCCAAATAAAATAAAAAAAATTAAGTTTTTTTTGAAAATTCTAAAAAAGTTTTTAATAAAAAAACTTCCTAGACGTGTTCTGTTAAGGCCTCAAAATACACATAGTTTGCAGTTTAAATGTACCAAAAATGATTTAACTACGAAATTTCAGTTTACATTTTAAACGTAGGTGAAAATACTAGATCGACAGATTCACCCCAAAATAATTGAACTTCTCTGAAATTAGGTGAAAATAGGTTAACATAGAAACTATTGTATTTGAAAATTGTCTTACAATTTTTTTTTACATGTCTAGTTTATTAAAATTCATAGTATGATTTTTTTTTTATTTTTAGAAGAACTTTTGTATTAAGCTCTACAAGTTTTTTATAAAAAAATCTATATTGAATTTATCTAATAAAAAAACCAGCAAATTTAAAAATAAAAAAAAATGGAATTGAAACCAATTTTAGAGTTTTTATTATTATGACATTGAGTACTTTTTAATCTTTTTTAATAGAAAAATTTTTTTGTAAATTTTAAGTTTTCAAGCATTTTAATCTCTAATCTCTATCAAATAGTTTTTTTTTCAAATTTACACTTACCTTTTCCTGACTTGAAGAAGATTCAAAATACTAAAGTATGTATCTAAACAACTGTCATCAAATTGAAGCTAAAAAGGAAGAAGCTTTGCTAAAAAAAAACATTTTTCTTTACATAATTTAATTTCCATAAAATTTTGGACCTTAAAATCTACCTGTTTAAAAATTAAATATTTTTTATCAGATACTCTAAGTTAATTGTTCTATCGTTATTGAGTTGATTAATTAAGACCTAGATTTTTTGGTTACTTAAAAGAATGTAAGATACCTATAAGTTATTGTATGTTGAAATATAAAATTATTGCAAATTTTCAAAGAGACCAATAATGGAAAAAGTACCTAAAATGTATAAATTTTGAATGATGGGTAAAATTACTCAGTTCGGGTGGTAAAAAAACCAGATTTTCAATTATAAAGAAAATGTTTGGATTAATCAGGAAGATAAGAAACTCATGGGGTTTGAAAAAAAAGAAGCATGATTTGGTCACTACAAATGCGATTCTTTAAATTAGATGGAGGCATAAAAAAATATTAACAAATTTAGACTTTTCAAAAATTTGTGTTTTTGTGATTCAAAAATTTCTTTATAAAAGTTATACAGGTTTTAAGTGAATTTTGAGTTTAAAAAAGAACAAAACAACCATTTTTTCGTATTTGACTGTTTGAGGAGGAAAATTATCGTTTTTGGTAAAAGATAAATGCAAAAAAAATGATAAAAATGTAGCACGATTTAGTCACTAGACTCAAAAAAACACTTTTTGGGAATTTGTGTTTTTTTGTTCTCATCTCTGATTTAAGCGAATTTTGAGTTTAATAAATGAGAAACCGAAACTACCAATTTTGGAATTTGAAGAGGAAAATTTCTATTTTTATTAAAACAAAAATGGAAAAAGTACATAACTTATGGTGCTATTCTGTGCAAATCTGTAAGCTCTTATAGGAAATATACAGGATGTCCCAGACCACCAGTACAACTTTTTTCTTTATTTCGAGAATCCTTTGCCATACATTGAAGAAAAAAAAATTTATCACCAAAGTGAACCTAAAGAATCTCTTGAAGTAATTCGTAATTTCCAAAACAATCCGGAAGTAACTGAAATCAAAAGTAACTTTGAAATTTTAAAAGGCAATCTAGGTCGAGTATGGTATCGTTGGAAAGGTCTTTTAAAAAGAAACAACTTTTATAAAAAAAATTTTTTTATTATCTTGCGTAATTAACAAATTAAACGAAAAAATAAAAGCAAACAAATGACACATGGTTTCTTTAATTATAGAAAAATTAAATCACTACCATCATCCTCAATAGGTGGGGGTAGAGTCAATTAACACTTTTTAAATGGAAACGTGTATTTTTTGCATTTTTTTCTTCGATTGTTAAAAATAATCAACTTTTTTAGGTTAGGTATTTTCCTTTATTAAAAAAAAAATAAAAAAAAGATAATTATTTTTAATGAATAAAGCGAAAAATGCAAAGAAGATTTTCCATTTAAAAAATTTTCTCTCCCCTATTTGCGGATGATGGTAACATTTTAATTTTTCCATAATTTAAGAGACGAACGGTCACTTGTTTTCATATTTCTTTTTCGTTTAATTTGTTAGTTTTGCAAGATATTAAAAAAAATATTTTAATAAAAGTTGATTCTTTTTAAAAGGCTTATCCAACAATACCATACTCGACCTAAGTTGCTATTTAAAATTCCAAAGTTACTTCCGGTATAGGGCACTTCCAGGTTGTTTTGGAAATTAAGAATTACACCAAAAGATTCTTTGAGTTCATTTTGGTGGTAATTTTTTTTTCTCATCAATGTGCGACAAAGGGTTCTCGAAATAAAGAGGTGGTACGGGTGGTCTGGGACACCCTGTATGTAAGGTAGAACAATGGAAATGGTCCGTTACAATCCATATAACAAATCCTTACAGAATTTTCCTTTGCACAGAATTTCGATGGGGACATTTAAAATTTTATAAATACTAAGGTGTTTCTAAAAGATTATTTTGACGAATTACGTAATTTAGAGCGAATCTATTTTTTTGAATGTTTAGATAAAAACATATTGAAGATTTTTGAACTTTTATCATAGATTTTTTTGCTGTACACGCCTGCATGCGTGATTTTTTCTAAATTGGTATAAAGTAGACTTAGTAGACTATTAGCAATTGAAGTCAAGCAATCTCCCTCTTATTATCGAACTAATGAAATGACGTCATAAGTGGGTTAGTTGCTACATATGACTGTCAATCTCACAGTTCTAAAAAGTTTTCATTCTTACACTTTTCGGTTCGAACACTCCCCATTTTTAATAAGTTTGGAAAGACTAAGAATATGATTTTTGGCTATACTCATCATGCAGATTTTTTTTGTATGATCCTTTATGTAGTTTAGGAGATGAGAAGTGGCAAAAACACAATTTTTGACATGTATTACTTTTTATTTTATTATTGGAAATATTGAAAGTTTCTTTTTGTACGTAACATTTATGACAGACTCACTGCTTCTCCAGTAATAATCAGCTATCATGTGCTCATCCCAACCAATGGCTTTTGTATCTTGCTTCCATAATTTTTAGATCTTTGTGGAATCTTTCTTCTTGTTCTTCACTGTAAGAACCAAGGTTTTTGAAAAATTTGTCCAAATGGTTATGAAGGTAGTGGACTATCATGCTCATATTACATCGAAACTTTTTATAATATCCAACATTTTTTGCATCATTTCTGGATAATTTTCAGTCTTGTTCCTAAAAGCGGCCACTTTTGTCTAAAGGTTTTACGAATTGTAATTTTATGTTCAATGGGGGCAAAATTATGCTGATTTCAAAATTTTTATAAAAGCATAGGAAACATGTTTTAGGCAAATTTTGAGTTATAAAAAAATGGGATTAAAAACTACTTTTTCGTATTAGTCATTTGTAGAGGAAAATGCAAAACACTTGGGTTAATAAAGGAAGATAGGAAACTCCTGTGATTTGATAAAAATGTAATACAATTTATTTTGGTTATTATAGTTGCTAGTTTTTAAAAAGGCTAGAAAAACAGTAAGAAAATTTACACTTTTTGGGATATTGTCAGTGTCGGATTTAGGTATTTGGGGGCTCCTGTCACTTATAAAAATGGGGCCCCTTCTATAAATTCAAAATCTTAGTGAGTAAAATTAAAAAAAAAATCATCTTTACTTTACTTTTTCTAAAAATTTTAAAAGTACTTATTTTGGAATAAGTTTTAATCTAATAAAATATACAGAGTGGTCCATTTAACCTGAATACTGGATTTAGAAAACAAATATTTCCAATTAAATATTGTTGGTTTAAAATTGGTATTGTATTTTAACCAGAAGATTATTCATGCTTATTATAACCCAAAATCAGTTTTTTTTTTTAAATATAATCCTATATTTTTAATTCTGAATCTACAGAAAAAACAATAAAATATTGTCTAATACATTTTTGTTTTTAGCGTAAAATTTTTAGTTTTTTTATTTATTATTTAATTTTTGTCTTAAAAAAATCTTTTTCATTATGAAATAATTATTTTTGAGATTTGACTTTACTTTTTATGCTAAATAAAGAATAATAAAAGTTTGTTATTTTCCCATTATTAAAAAAAAAATATAACAAGATAAATTAAAATCCAAACTTTTTAAAGATATGCACCACTTTGTTGACGTCAATTTATTTCATTTTTATTATACAGGGTGAATTTTTAGTGCGAAATTGGAAGAAATATATTTTATTTTAAGAGATAAGAAAAATTCTTAAATTATAAAATTGTTATGGTTTATAGATGCGCATAACCTGAAATTATTTTTGTATATACAGGGTGTTTCGTTATGCCACCTTTTTTATAAAGCAACACCTTATATATTTTTTGAATAAATGAATAAAAAAATTTGAAATGGCTATGTTCTATGGTTCAAAAAAACAAATTTTATGTGCATTTTTATTTTTGAAATCACTTCCGGTTTCACCAGAAACACCATGAACTTTGTTTTTTTAAATGTAACATCCCATATTTTTATTCAGGGCTTAAAATACTTTTAAAAAAGAAGTATTTTTGAAATATTACTTTTTATTTTTTTTGTAAAAAAAATTATTTTCAAAAAAAAAAAAAAGGTGTTCGAAGTCGGTGAAAAGTACCAAAACTAATTCTAAATAATTCAAATACCTAAATAAAATTGTAATTTGAAAAAAAATTTAAGTGGTTTTTGAACTATTAATTTTTAAACTTAGTTAATGAAGATTTTATCAAATATCTCACTTTTTTTAAATGCAATGATGCCGGGTCATTCGACTTTTTAAAAAGAGGATTTTATAACGATTATTTATTTTATGTATTTGAATTATTTAGAATTAGTTTTGGTAATTTTCACCGACTTCAAAAACCTTTTTTTTTTTTTTTAAATTTTTTTTTCGCAAAAAATAAAAACTAATATTTCAAAAATACTTCTTTTTTAAAAGTATTTTAAGACATGAATAAAAATATGGGATGTTACATTTAAAAAAACAAAGTTCATGGTGTTTCCGGTGAAACCGGAAGTGATTTCGAAAATAAAAAATGCACATAAAATTTGTTTTTTTGAACCATAGAACATAGCCAAATTTCAAATTTTGCTATTCATAAATAAAAAAGTTATAGAGGTGACCCGGTTTTCATTATCACCCGGTATAGGGTGTTTCTGAACAAGTGTCGAATAATCTAGGAATCGGTTTTTGGACCAATTTTAAGACAAAAAATAAGAATAATTTTTTGCGCTAAAATGCTCCATTTCGCAAATGCAGGGCATTAAAGTTTACAATTTTTTTTTCAATTTTTTAACACAAAATCTATATTTTTAATAATAATGAGCTCAAATTTTGCAAATACCTTACTATTGGCAGCCGCCTTGAGATGAATTTGCAAATTTTCAAAAAAAAAAGGTAGAGTAAAGATTTTCAGGTGAATTAACCCTTTAAACCCTCTTTAACTTTTTTGTACAACATCATAGTATTGAAAAAAATTAAGTATTCACTTTTTTACACATTTTTTTTTAACTTTTTGCTCTCTTTAACCTTTTTGATAACTTGTTGCGTTTAGAAGTTATGGGACAAAATAAACCACTTCAAATTTCTAAATGTCTACTAATTTAACTAAAATTAGTTTATTTCTGTGCAAAATTAGGAATACAAGTTTAATTAAGAATCTGAACAAAAATTATGCAAAAAAAATAAAATTATGAAAAAAATGAGTAAACTTCAATGCCCTGCATTTCCGAAATAGAGCATTTTAACGAAAAAAATTATTCATACTCTTTATCTTAAAATTTGTCCAAAAACTTATTTCTAGATTATTCGACACTTGTTTAGAAACACCCTGTATTTAAATTTTATTTTTAATGGAACACCCTGTATTTTTTTTACAAAATATTGTTCCTCTTCAAGTATTCGTTTTTTAAAAATATGACGAAATTTGATAAATATTATAGAAAATTTCCGAAAAAAATGAAATTAAAATTTTCAAAAAAAAAAATTTTTTTTAAGTTCGTTTGAATCCAAATATCAAAAAATATACACCCAGTATAGACAAAAATAATTTCTGATTAAGCGCATTCGTAAACCATGCACTTTTATTTTTCCTATCTTTTAAAATAAAAGATATATCTTCGATTTCATACTAAAAACTCACCCTGTATTTAAAAAAAAGAAAAAAATTTTATTTGTAATTATTCTATTTTTTCATTATTATTATGCCATGTTTTGGGGGCTCCCATAAGGTGGAGGCCCCATAGGTAAATGCGCCACTGGATTTTGTGTTTTGGTTAAAAAATTCCAAATTTATATGAGTCATACACGAAACATCTCCGATTTAAAAGTATTTTGAGTTTCATGTGAGAAATAAAACTGATCACTTTTGGGATTTGAAGGGAAAAAAAATTCAAAAAGTACAAAACTTAAAATTTTGTAATAGGTTTCTAAAAGATTGATGTTTTTGGACTGCTGTCATAGTTTTTTTTTTGCTGAACAATGTACAAGCCTGCATACGTGATTTTTTTTATGGATTGGTATTTGGTATAAAGTAGTCAAGCGGTTTTCCTCTTGCGGCCGCTTCCGGAACTAATAGCGTGACGTCATAAGTAGGTTAGTTGCTTCGGTTCTAACACTTTTAGATTGAACTCTCCCCAGTTTTAACAAAATTCATGCTATCTCATTATCGTTCTAACGATTTTAGGACCAACCAGTAATCTTCATTTTGGACTTAAAAGTAGAAAGGAAAAACTGAATATTGAACGTTCGTTGTTCCATGTGAATGAAATAAAAGTGATGAAATCAGTGTTGAATGAAATGATGGTCCCAATTCCCAATTATGTTTGTGTTTGTATTGGTACATAGTTAATGTAATAAAGAGTGCACTCGTGCACGTGCTGTATTTTTTGTGAGCTCGTTAACACGTGCAGGAGCGATGAAGACCTGCGTGCGCGACAATCGTAATTGGAGAAGTCCATTAAATATTTAAACGGGTCCCAATTGTGGCTGGCGGAGGCGGCGGTGTATTTGCGAAACCTTACACAGCCACCCCCAGCTCCCAACCGTTAACCGTTAACCGTTAACCCCTCGTGCATGTGCAGCACAAGTACGGAATAATACAAGGAACAGAGCAGAGCAGAAGCGAACCCATCGAGCGTATGTTGGAAGAGATAACGCGCGGATTTGGACGTGTATAGTTTCGGGATTAGTTTGCGTAGGAAGCGTTAATGTTCTTCCCTCGGGAAGGCTTCTCGCCGTGTTGAAACATCACTCTATACAATCTGTGCCCTGTGCTGTGCGTTGGCCCCAAACACCTCTAGGGAATCCCAAATCTCTGCCCTCATCCCCCAAAATACAACCCTCTCCAAACAATAATCACATCAATCCAATTAAAGACACATTCCTTCCAACTAACTAATCACCAAGTGAGAACACACCTTAAGAAACTCTAAAAAAACTCTATATTATTTTATTATACCTGCGCTATTTCGACATTGTTCTGTATGCTTGTGGTTTTTACCGGGATTAGCGAATTCGCGAGCTAAATAGCACAGGTGTCACACGGGTATTACGAGTACTTTTTGTACCCGATTTACGTCGGAAATGCACGAGCACAACCGTAGATTCAACAAACATAAAAATGACTTATTACAGAATGCTGATGCTGAAGTTTAATGACGTATGACGTTTGAAGAAACAAAAAAAAGAGTTGAAAGTATTTATTTCTATAAATTGGGTTATTATAAAGAATTTCGTTCATGAAGGTACATAAAAGGGGTTTTTACGAGGCACGTCCACTTCACGGGCAATAAACGCTACGTTTTGCACAAGTCATGAAAGTTGACCCATTTTAATCCAGCTCTGCATTATTTAAAGGGGCCATAAAATATTTAATTGTCGTCTCGCTAAAAATCGACACTTAGTATCGATTTTCAGGTGCAGTAAAACCAACAAAAAGGCACGTCGGCTCACCCGAAACTTTTCCTAATAATTTAATTTAACAATGCGTTAATTGCGCGCGATTATTGTTTGGCAAGAAGAAAAATATTAATTTTACTGGGCATCCATCAACAAGGGCTATTTTAGATGCGTGCACTTTTTGCTCCGCTCGGACTTTCAAAAAGAAGCAGCAAGCAAAAACTCGGCTAATACATCATCAGAGCTGGACAGTTGAGAAATGACCGTCGGACTAATAAATAGCCGACCTGTTCTTAGAATGTACCCACATCACATCAACGTAAATGCAATCACTCACATTCTCATACTTTAATATGCAGTAGTCAAAATGCAAGGGTCCCGCTTTTGTTTCGATTGCGGCCCGTGAAGAGCGCCGAGTTAATTATTATGGTAATTAAAGCAGCGCCGGATCTTTTTTTTCCATCCACTCACTAAAATTTTAAATTTAGATTAGAAGCCTTCGATACCGTCACGGTGCGAACAATTTTTATTTATTACCACACTCATACATTCATCAATAATACAACTACCCAAAAATATTTACAATTTTTTTTCTTCTTGGAGTGATTTGGTGGAGTTGGAAGGTTGGTTGCTCCTTGGGCAGAGAGTATAGAAGTAGAGTTTTCCATTTGGAACGCTTGACGTCACGAAAATCAATTTTCGCGTGGAGTTTTCTCGTCCAATGAGACGTCGGATATAAAAAGAAAGGAGAGAAAGGAGAGAGTTTGCGATGGCCGATGAACGTCGCCGTCGACGCTTTCAATGTGTACGAGGCACGAGGGGGATTAAATCTCACAAATCTCACCTCGCGAATTTCCCTCTTCGACATTTCCACCGTTTCCTTCTCTCCCCCAATCCTAAAATGAAAAATAACAAAATACCCAAGCGATGCATCAAATCTATCAAACGTAAAAATCTCCAACACACCTACACAAAATTGCAAAAACCAACAAAAACTCAACATAATCCACCATTTATAGTTTTCTTTAAATATTTCAGCAAATTACTAAAATTTTTAACATTCGTCTTGAGACCCAACTAAATCTTAAGCTTAAATAAACATAACCTAAACTATACAGCAAACACGAATTTTAAAAATGTTGATTTGCGAATGAAGTACATTTAAATTATGTGAATAATTTAATAATAAACATATGTACGTGTAAATTATTTTGATTTTAATAATGAGGAGCAGTTTTTTTTAAATTTAGAAATGCCTCTCTTGCAAATAATGTTTTTTTTTTATTTAGCGCTCATTTTAAACACTACAGGGTGTCCCATTTGACGTTGGACTATATGGGTATCTTTGTTATTATTGGAGATAGAAAGTCGGTTAAATGAACAATAAATTTGAATATCGCATCGTTCCAACGCTATTTTGAAAAAACAAGAAAATGCGATTTTTAAAATATGGCTATAACTTCTTTATTTTCTGTGGTACCAAAAAAATTTTTTGACATAATACAGACAAATTTTTGTGTACAATGCAGTAAAACAAATGAATATTTTTTTTCGCTAACAGATTGACCGTAAATGAACCAAACTTATTTTTTTCTTATGGCAGCCATATTGGATTTACACATATTCGGAATCAGTATTTTTTTCTGAGTAATTTGGTATACCATACCGGGTGGAAATGAAAACCGGGTCACCTCTATAACTTTTTTATTTATGAATAGAAAAATTTGGAATTTGGCTATGTTCTATGGTTTAAAAAAACAAATTTTATGTGCATTTTTTATTTTCGAAATCACTTCCGGTTTCACCGGAAACACCATGAACTTTATTTTTTTAAACGTAACATCCCATATTTTTATTCATGGCTTAAAATACTTTTAAAAAAGAAGTATTTTTGAGATATTAGTTTTTTTTTTTTGCGAAAAAAAAAATTTTTTCAAAAAAAAAAAGGTTTTTGAAGTCGGTGAAAATTACCAAAACTAATTCTAAATAATTCAAATACATAAAATAAATAATCATTATAAAATCCTCTTTTTAAAAAGTCGAATGACCCGGCATCATTGCATTTAAAAAAATGAGATATTTGATAAAATCTTCATTAACTAAGTTTAAAAATTAATAGTTCAAAAACCACTTAAATTTTTTTTCAAATTACAATTTTATTTAAGTATTTGAATTATTTAGAATTAGTTTTGGTACTTTTCACCGACTTCGAAAAACTTTTTTTTTTTTTGAAAAAAATTTCTTTTACAAAAAAAATAAAAACTAATATCTCAAAAATACTTCTTTTTTAAAAGTATTTTAAGCCATGAATAAAAATATGGGATGTTACATTTAAAAAAACAAAGTTCATGGTGTTTCCGGTGAAACGGGAAGTGATTTCGAAAATAAAAAATGCACATAAAATTTGTTTTTTTGAACCATAGAATATAGCCAAATTTCAATTTTTTTTATTCATAAATAAAAAAGTTATCGAGGTGACCCGGTTTTCATTTCCACCCGGTATATCATATTTAAAAAAAATATATTTATTTGATTTTACAAACTACATTGGACTTTAAGAGATGTAAGTTATCAATAACATAAATTAAAATATTAAATGTAAATTAAATCTTAACACATATGTATTGACAGTATACATCTATTTAAGGCCATTTATTTCATATGATTACATATGATATATCAAATTACTCAGAAAAATACACTTATTCCGAATATGTGTATATCCAATATGGCTGCCATAAGAAAAAAATAAGTTTAGTTAATTTCCGGTCAATTCGTTGGCGAAAAAAAATATTCATTTGTTTTACTGCATTGTGCACAAAAAATTGTCTGTATTAAGTCAAAAAAAATTTTTGGTACCACCGAAAATAACTAAGTTATAGCCATATTTTGAAAATCGCATTTTCTTTTTTTTTTGAAGATAGCGTTGGAACGATGCGATATTTAATTTTTTTGTAAATGAATTATTAATATTCGAAAAAATCTCTACTACTTTGTCCATTTAACCGACTTTCTATCTCCAATAATAACAAAGATACCCATACAGTCCAACGTCAAATGGGACACCCTGTATACTTTCAAAAAAATTACCAAATTACAAAAAGAACGTGTAATTGAAGACACTAGTCGATGAAGGTGTCATATCGCAAAATAATTATTTCAAAAAAAATTTAACCCAAAAAAACTGTTTCAATTCTCTTAAATTTTTAAATGTCAAAATTCAAAGTAGCATAATTAAATAGTTTTTAAGAACTAAATTATATATTTATTCGGGAAATTTTAGGAAATAGTGGAAATTTCCAATGTTTCAAAATTAAAAAATTATACAGGGTACCTACTTTTTCCAGCAAAAAAAATGTAGGTTACTACATGTCATTTTGAACAACAAAATTTTATCTCCGACTCGAAACGTACAGCAATTTTAAAATTGTAAAATTTTATTGATTTTTTGTGGGACACTCTGTATAATTTTCTTTCTTATTTATATTAGTTTTTAGGATTATATTAATTGTGGCTTGGATTTTGTCGTTGCCAAATTGTTTTTTGAACATTATTTAAACAAAAAAAAGACATTTACTATTTAAAAAAAAAATCTGGAAAAAAAATGATACACCTTGTATAAATAAATAACTGTCTTTTTTTCAATATAAAAGGGAAAAGAAATAAAAGAAGTGGTGTGTATTTGGAAAAATTGATCAAATAAACCAAAAATATGAAAAAAATCGTAGTTTGGAAAAAAAAAGTTAAATTTCAATTCCAAAAATCTGTTTTAAATTCACCTAATTAACTAGAAAATTCCTAAAGTAATTAAACGTTTTAGTAGTTCTTGAAAAAAATATGTTTTTTCTGAAAAATTGATGAAATTTTTTTAGTTGAGAGTGAATTTTTGTCTATTATTTAAAAACAAAAAAATGATATAAGGCCAGTTGCACCTTAAATCTCTAAGTGACACCTAAATTTTTAGGTCACAGATTTTCTATTGTATTTGTGTCAAAACGTTGGCACTATTATTAAAAAATAAATTACGTCAAAAAAAGGCGTTTTATTTGAAGTCAATCATTTTTGTCAAATTTTGAATTTAAGTATCACTTATGGTTTAAGGTAAAGTGGTGCAACTGGCCCATAAATAAATAAATAACTGTCTTTTTTTAAAGATGAAGGGGATGATAAAGCTTTCTCTTGGTGTTTATTAGGAAAAAGTGATAGAATAAATAAACCCAAATTTATAAAAATAATCGAAAAAAAATTGGTTCAAATCTGGCCCTGGAAAGTTTAGTTTTAAACTCCAAAAATCTCTTTTAAATTCATTTAATAAAATAGAAAACTCCTCAAATTTTGAGTCTTTAAACGTTTAAGTAACTTTAATACTTTTTGAGAAAATATTTTTTTGTAAAAAAAATTAACTGAAAGTAAACCAATATTTTTATCCTTAACTCAAAAAGAAGTGATATAAGAATAATTCTTTATCACGAAAGTCTAAAAGCAAAAGTTTGTAACAAAAAATGTCCAAAATTTAAAAAAAAAACTCAAAGAACTAAAAAAGGTTCGAATTTCAAAATTTTATAAAAGGTAAATAATACAGAGTGACACTTTTTTTAAACTTTTTTTTGACAGAATGTTAAACTGGCTAAAATAAAGGCCGTTTGGCAAAATATGTCGAAAATTTTCCAAAAAAAAAAACTTAAAGAACTGAGAAAGGTTTTAATTTCAAAATTTTATAAAAAGTAAAAAATACAAAAATACAGAGTGACACTTGTTTTAATCTTTTTTTTGGCAGGATGTAAAACTGGTTAAAATAAAGACCGTTTGGCAAAATATTTATATAAAAAAAGTTATTTGAATTTTAAATAAACGTATGTGGTTTGTGCACGTTTTTCTGGGAATAGTAAAAAGAAAAAAAATCAAAGAAAATAGCACAAAAATAAAGTAAAAAGAAAATAACAAAGATATAGAAAAATAAAAAAAAAGCCAATTGTGCCAATTATGAACATTTTAGTTAAAACGCGAACCTACAGTACACGTTTTTAAATTAAAACTTTTATACAGGGCGTCCCACTTTTTTTCAGCAATTTTTTTTGGATAGTAAATCAATAAAAAAATTCCTATGAACTAATATTCTATTTGACTTTTAAAATTTCAAAATTTTAATGATTTTATTAGGACACCCTGTATAAATTGTATTTTATTTTCATTTTTTTTTAAATCAAGTATTCTTTGGATTTTGTCTTTATCTTTAAACCAATCAGAGAGATTAATTTCATCTAGAAAAATTTTAAATGGTCCACTTATGTAGTTTAAAAATAGCCAATAAAACAAGTTGGCAAACAAAAAATCTAAACCATACTTGATTTAAATAAAAAATTGATGATATAAAAGAAAATTACACAGTGTGTTTCAGAAAAATCATTAAAATTTACCAGTTTTAAAATTGCAGTAACTTCTTAAGGAGTCGAAAAAAAAATATTAGTTGATAGGAATTTTTTTTTTATTCAGAATGATATTTACTATCTAAAAAAAATTTTGCTGGAAAAACAGTGGGACACCCTGAATACAAATTTTTTTATCAAACTATTGAGTTTTACGTTCTATCTAAGAAAAGTATTTACTTAAAAATCACCCCATATAAGTACATTTTATTCAAAAAAATTAAATCGTACAGATATTTAAACAAAACATTCCTCATATTTTTACTCAAACAGTTTTCAAAAAAATAAGTTTGTTCAATAAGAAATGTTTGCATGAACTTTTAGTATGGTAAAAGTGGAAAGTCAGAAATGTGAGTTTTTGGGGCAAGTGCGTAAATGCATAATAATATCTCCAGTAAATTGGTCATTGGACACTGGTATTTTTATAGAGAATAAGGTTAATAAATTAGTTATCCAAGTATCATTGGCAAACGAAGTTGGCACTTTACATAAACTTTAACAAAGTTGAAGATCGTAAGTGTTGTTGAGTTTAGTGAAATAAAACTTACAACAGTTTATCTGCTGTGAGTTCAACGTTTTTATAATTTTTTGTACTATACACAAGGTTTTTATTTTGCCTTACAATAAATTAATTATCTTTTCTTCTATTTTCGACATTTTAAAAATCCTGATCTGCACCTTTGTCCCACAAAACAAATGAATATTGAAGTAAAAACCAATATAAGCGTTTGAAAAGTTTAGTTAAGCTAAGTATCAGAAACTCTGAAAAAGAAGATGACAACTTCAATTTCTTCAAGAAATTTTTTTGGAGGAAATAATTGTTCAGGAACAAGAAGATTACCTAAAAATTGCACAACCTTGGTGTTTGTCATCAAATTTCCTAATATCTTCAAACCAAATTAATATTTAGAATGTAGATAGATTCTTCAATATCTCGATTGAATACACTAAACTTGAAATACGCACTTGCCCCAACTTCTGAAGATTTTTTTTTTATAAAAACTTGCCCAATTGACACAACTTCAGAAAGAGAAAAAAACAACTTATACCATAAAAGATCCACCACCGCGTTGAATGGTTGGCATTTAGATCTTAACCAAATCGTTTTCAGAGCCCATGACTTATGTGATCTGGTATATTTCATTCTCGTAATTTTCTTGGAAATTGACGGATTTTCTTTTCATTTAAATGTACAGTATAAGGTGATCACCTGATGGTTTTGGAAATTATCTAAATGTTGAATTGGTCCAATAACTCTTGTTGAACTTGCCTCACCATTTGATGTTTTTCGGATATCCTCTTGATAATTTTGGCATTTTAAAGCAACCTAATGTGACTATTTTGAACAACTTGAGTAAAATAAAGTTTCCATACTTTTTTTCACCACTCTATTTTTACTGTAGAAACAGTCAACTCTTAATATTTCATTATTCCTGCTACAATAATCACAATTTTTAAAATGGCTGCTACTATTTGTAAATATTAGTCTGTACTTTCCCAAATTTTCGCTCACAAATAAAAATTAGTATAAATATATTCTTTAATCATGAAAAAGATTATACAACTTTTTTTTAAGTATCTATTAAGGCTAGTTTTTTGAATAAAGTAATAAAACATGTGGTCATTATTGAAATCAAATGAAAACCTGTAAATAAAAAATTTAATGAAAATAGATTAATCTGGAGAGGCATGTGAAGTTGGTCTTAAATAATGAAGGTCTGACTAAAACAGATGAATCTTGAAACAGAAGATAGGGCGTGGCTAAACTCTTATGAATGATGAATCTGAGCACAGCTACAGGTTATTAACTTTCCTGGCCTCTCTTCGGCTTCAACTAAGGCCTTTTTTTTCACCTCAACAAATTTTTGGGCGGCAGCGATAGAAAGACCCCTGAATTACCTCGCATATTTTAATAAAAAACTCATTAGCAACAAACGAATTAACTATCAAAACTTCAAAAAAATAAATTACCAAATACCTTCACATCCAAAAAAACATCATAAATTATATACGAAACTTAGCAAAATATTTTTTGAAATTTGTCATTTTTTTAACCATTTTATTGTATAAATCGTAATAAATTGGTTTATTTATTACGATTATTAAATAAAATGAATTGTAATGTATGCAAATTGTGTCATTCATATACAAGGGTTTCTGCTACTTTAAAGCACTGCACCTATTTCTTCATTTCTTCAAAGATTACAAGATGACAATAGCAAGTGGTCCATTAAAGATGATTATCAACCTCCAATACAAACCTTTTCAAGATTCACCTGAACCACTGGGATCTCCATGATTTAAGCCACAGTAGCAAGGATTTAAATTTAAAGCCCTTTTTTTGGTAACAACACGTGTTGGCTGTTCAACAATAGGTGATCAATCGCCAAGAAAAATTGATAATTGCTTAAAAATATACACTTTTATTTACAAACATTTACATATTGCATAATAAATATTTTTTCTTGACACAGTAATTAATATTTTAATAATCTAAAAACTACAATGAATTCAAAAAAATTATAGTATTTGGTAAAACTATTTAGACGATTTCAAAAAACGATCAGATTTTTGATTTTGAATTAAAATTGCGGTTTACAGAGTAGGTTTTTAATCAAAAAAGCTTCAATATTTTTCGAATTATTTTCTGAAAAACTGAAAAATCATTTTTTAAATACGTTTTGACATGGCTATATAAAATTTAGGTATACTTGCAGCAAATATTTGTTCTTACTATTATAATTTGATACATATTAATTTTTTTTTCCAATTTTGTTTTATAAAATTAAGACCTCAAATGACAGATAATTAAGATTGAATACCCAGTGTTCTCTTTGGTTTTTTTTTATTTTGGCCAAAAACTGTCGAATTTTTGAAATTTTTCATTTAATTACTTATAAAAATTTCAAAAACTATTTAGGCTAGAGTAAAGGAAAATAGCTTATTTAGAAGCTCTTGGAATTATCTTTAATCCAAAAAATGTTAATCATTGCTTAATTTTTTAGTTATAATCAATAAATTTGGTAAAATTGAAAGAAACAGGTTTTTGTTTAAAAATATAAGTTTTAATAAAAAATTAATATTTTCAAAACTATTCGGGTGAATTTTGATTTTAAGTTGATAAACCTCGAGTAATTATGAAGCGATTTTAATGATCAATATGTCAATTTAAGCAATAATTATTCTTTTGTTACAAAAATTTTTTCAACCTACAATATCTTATTTGGTTTCTAAAATATCAATATTTTTTTAAACGTCTACCTTGATTTTTATAAAGAAATAATGTTTTATCAATTTTAAATTGTAATAATTCTGATAATCATGAAGTGATTTTAATGACCAATATGTTAATTTAAGCAGCGATTATTCTTTTATTACGTGAATTTTTCCAATTTAAAATATCTTGCTTGAGTTTTAAAATATTAATATTTTTCTAAACGTTTACCATGATTTTTATAAAGAAATTTTGTTATATCGACTTTAAATTGTAATACCTCTGATAATCATGAAGTGATTTTAATGATCAATATGTCAATTTAAGCAATAATTATTCTTTTGTTACAAGAATTTTTTCAACCTACAATATCTTATTTGGTTTCTAAAATATCTATATTTTTCTAAACGTCTACCATGATTTATATAAAGAAATTATGTTTTATCAATTTTAAATTGTAATAATTCTGATAATCATGAAGTGATTTTAATGACCAATATGTCAATTTAAGTAGTGATTAATTCTTTTATTACGTGGATTTTTCTAACCTAGAATATCTTACTTGATTTTCAAATTATTAATATTTTTTCAAACGTCTACCATGATTTTTATAAAAAAATTATGTTTTATCAACTTTAAATTATAATAACTCTGATAATCATGAAGTGATTTTAGTGACCAATATGTCAATTTAAGCAGTGATTATTCTATTATTACCTGAATTTTTCCAATTTAAAATATCTTGCTTGAGTTTTAAAATAATAATATTTTTCTAAACGTCTACCATGATTTTTATAAAGAAATTATGTTTTGTCAACTTTAAATTGTAATAATTCTGATAATCATAAAGTGATTTTAATGACCAATATGTCAATTTAAGCAGTGATTATTCTTTTATTACTTGAACTTTTCCAATTTGGAATATCTTGTTTGAGTTTTAAAATAATTATATTTTTCTAAACGTCTACCATGATTTTTATAAAGAAATTGTTTTTTATCAACTTAAAATTATTGTAATAACTCTGATAATCATGAAGTGATTTTAGTGACCAATATGTCAATTTAAGCAGTGATTATTTTATTATTACCTGAATTTTTTCAATTTTAAATATCTTGCTTGAGTTTTAAAAGAATAATATTTTTCTAAACGTCTACCATGATTTTTATAATGAAATTATGTTTTATCAATTTTAAATTCTAACAATTCTGATAATCATGAAGTGATTTTAATGATCAATATGTCAATTTAAGCAATAATTATTCTTTTGTTACAAGAATTTTTTCAACCTACAATATCTTATTTGGTTTCTAAAATATCTATATTTTTCTAAACGTCTACCATGATTTATATAAAGAAATTATGTTTTATCAATTTTAAATTGTAATAATTCTGATAATCATGAAGTGATTTTAATGACCAATATGTCAATTTAAGTAGTGATTAATTCTTTTATTACGTGGATTTTTCTAACCTAGAATATCTTACTTGATTTTCAAATTATTAATATTTTTTCAAACGTCTACCATGATTTTTATAAAAAAATTATGTTTTATCAACTTTAAATTATAATAACTCTGATAATCATGAAGTGATTTTAGTGACCAATATGTCAATTTAAGCAGTGATTATTCTATTATTACCTGAATTTTTCCAATTTAAAATATCTTGCTTGAGTTTTAAAATAATAATATTTTTCTAAAAGTCTACCATGATTTTTATAAAGAAATTATGTTTTGTCAACTTTAAATTGTAATAATTCTGATAATCATAAAGTGATTTTAATGACCAATATGTCAATTTAAGCAGTGATTATTCTTTTATTACTTGAACTTTTCCAATTTGGAATATCTTGTTTGAGTTTTAAAATAATTATATTTTTCTAAACGTCTACCATGATTTTTATAAAGAAATTGTTTTTTATCAACTTAAAATTATTGTAATAACTCTGATAATCATGAAGTGATTTTAGTGACCAATATGTCAATTTAAGCAGTGATTATTTTATTATTACCTGAATTTTTTCAATTTTAAATATCTTGCTTGAGTTTTAAAAGAATAATATTTTTCTAAACGTCTACCATGATTTTTATAATGAAATTATGTTTTATCAATTTTAAATTCTAACAATTCTGATAATCATGAAGTGATTTTAATGACCAATATGTCAATTTAAGCAGTGATTATTCTTTTATTACGTAAATTTTTCCCATTTAGAATATCTTGCTTGAGTTTTAAAATATTAATATTTTTTTAAACGAGTACAATAATTTTTATAAAGAAATTAACTGTTATCAACTTTAAATTGTAATAATTCTGATAATCATGAAGTGATTTTAGTGACCAATATGTCAATTTAAGCAGTGATTATTCTATTATTATCTGAATTTTTCCAATTTAAAATATCTTGCTTGAGTTTTAAAATAATAATATTTTTCTAAACGTCTACCATGATTTTTATAAAGAAATTATGTTTTATCAATTTTAAATTGTAATAATTCTGATAATCATGAAGTGATTTTAGTGACCAATATGTCAATTTAAGCAGTGATTATTCTATTATTATCTGAATTTTTCCAATTTAAAATATCTTGCTTGAGTTTTAAAATAATAATATTTTTCTAAACGTCTACCATGATTTTTATAAAGAAATTATGTTTTATCAATTTTAAATTGTAATAATTCTGATAATCATGAAGTGATTTTAATGACCAATATGTCAATTTAAGTAGTGATTATTCTTTTATTATGTGAATTTTTCCAATTTACAATATCTTGTTTGAGTTTTAAAATATTAATATTTTTCTAAACGTATACCATGATTTTTATAAAGAAATTATGTTATATCAAGTTTAAATTGTAATATCTCTGATAATCATGAAGCAATTTTAATGATCAATATGTCAATTTAAGCAGTGATCATTCTTTTATTACATGGATTTTTCTAGCATAAAATATCTTGCTTGGTTTTTAAAATATCAATATTTTTGTAAACGTTAACCATGATTTTTATAAAGAAATTATTTTTGATCACATTTAAATTATAATAACTCTGATAATCATAAATCGATTTTAATGATCAATATATCAGTTTCAGCAGTGATCCTTTTTTTATTTCGTGAATTTTTCCAACCTCAAATATTTTGCTTGGTTTTTTAAACCTCTACAATGATTTTAATAAAGAAATTATTTTTGAACAATTTTAAATTGTAATAACTCTGATAATAATAAAGCGATTTTAATGAACAATATGTCAGTTCAAGCAGTAATTATTCTTTTATTACAAGAATTTTTCCAACCTACAATATTTCATCTGGTTTTTAAAATATCAATATTTTTCTAAAAGTCTTACATAATTTTTATAACGAAATTATTTTTGATCAATTTTAAATAGTAATAGCTCTGGTAATAATAAAGCGATTTTAGTGATCAATACGTCAATTCAAGAAGTTATTATTTTTTTATTACAAGAATTTTTTTAATCTTAAATATCTTGCTTGGTTTTTATAATATCAATATTTTTCCAAATGTCTTCCATCATTTTTAAAAATAAATTCTTTTGATCAACTTAAAATTGTAATAACTCTGATAATAATAAAGTGATTTTATTGATCAATATACCATTTTAAGCAGAAAAGGTTTCTGTTTGTAGAAATGCGATCTACAGGACCGGATTTGTAGCAAAAATATTTTTCTAGTTGTGGGTGTGGTGATTTTAAAGGAGCAAAGAGTTGTAAAAATTCTGGGAATTTTTTTTGGGTTGTTTTTGGAGATGGATTAAAAGAGTATGAGTGGTGAGTAAGTCAAGCCTCTTAAGTGGTAAGCTGATTTGAGAAACTGCAGGCATAAATTTGTAGGAAAGTGACCGCTGTTGTAGCACTTAATCCCGTTTTTATTTATGCGAGGATGGTCAAGAAGATTGTTGGGGTTGGTTGGGGATGTGGGAATGATAAATCGGTGGTGGTTGCAAAAAGGAAAGCGCCTGGCGCAAAGTTGAGCCGAAAACGCGGAATAATTAATAGGAAAGAGGGTTTTGAAAAGTCATCCCTGGAATAAAATAAAAAAACAAATCAATCTATCAACATCTCGGCGGGGGCGCGTTGTACCTGGCCGCGTCCGACAAAAGCCACCTCAGACCATTTTTAATGCGCCGTGGCCCCACATCAATCCGAGACTTTTTTCACCTCGCCACGGATTTATTAACCGTCACTAATCGACTTTGAATGCCTTTACAAATATACTACAACTAATCCTTGATGTGGTGCTCAAAAGTATAAATCTTACTCTTCCATCTCCTTCATTACACCCAAAAAAAGTGTCTTACTTTTATTCCTACTAATTTATTATAATTTAATGTGTAGTTTTATTGTGTGTTAGCCTTTGAAGTGGATCATTACCCCTGTGTGTAGAAAACACTAGACGGGGCGGAGCACTTGGGGCAGTGTGAGGACCCCCCGTGGGGTTAATGGCGCCCCCCGAGTCCTGGACCTCGCCGAAACAGAGTCTCGCGACGGGTGGTGTCAGCCAACAACGATTATCAACAAGCGGCAACAGTCAAGACACGGCTTTACACCTCTCCACATCATTCCCAAATTTCCACAACATAAACTTAATAAAATCATCTTCCCTTTACTAAATTACATCCACGAGTGCTATTTTACAACACTATTCAACGCCTGTCATTAGTTATTGCAGTAAAATCACCATTTCTTTTATTTCAGGTACAAAAATCACACGACACAGTTTAAAAAAAAATATTGGTTGATGTGGAAAAATCTTCAAGACCGATTGTAGATTTTTATAACAAAAAAATCACGTTACTCTAATCTTGATTTTCTGGACCAGTATCCTCATTTTCAGGGATAAAATATCATCTAGGTATTTTGGTTGAAGAAGTATCTTTTCTTATAGGCTATAGGATAATTTATCCCCGAAAATGAGAAGCACCTTGTAGAAAAATTGGTATGGAGTAAAAGAGCATGATTGTACATTGTAGTCGTTAGGTGTTTTTGTTGTTTGAAGTAAGTAGTTAGTAGGTTGTTATGGGGTGAAACAAAACAATAGGATTAATTAAAAGGTCGGTTGAAGAAGTGTGCAGTTGCAGTGTTGTATGCAGGAAATTATAATCCATCAAATGGCGTCTGGCGTCGGCGTTTCGCATTTATAGCCATCGATGGTGAGAATGTAGAATGTGTCCCAAGATGTACTAAGGTTTGAGCATGACGCGTAACTAATTCGTCTCATGACCGCAATCAGCTGTCGGCGCCACATTTACTTTTCACACGATCACGTGTGCATTACATACATACCACACCACATACACATACCACCCCATCCACACTCATCACCTCACCTCAACACCATCATTCATTCCCTCATTCCGAGACACTTACATCACTTACTGCTTCCATTCTTTTCTTTAACACCACAATCGACCCCCCATGACCTCAACAATTAAACTTCCATAAAAATTAACCATAAATCCTTTCAATACAACATCAAATTGGACGAGTTTCGAACCAATTTCAGATAATCACCTAGATATTTTATCCTCAAATATAAGGATAGGGATCCTCATTTTCTTGAATAACATATCCTGTAGGAAAAAAGACATAGTCAATTAAATAGTCCTTACTTATTGGTTGTTTTAGAAAATTTCCTGAACTCCTACCCTCATTTCCAAGAATAAAATATCAAATATCCTATATATATGTGAGAATAGGAGTCCAGAATCCATATCCTCATTTTTGGGATTAAATTTTCCTATAGGAAAAACAGCATTTCTATGAAAACTAGCCAAAACAACTTTCCAGGAATAAAATATCTTATATGGATAGGAGTCCCGGAAACCTATCTTCATTTTTGGAAATAAAATTCCAATAAAAAAACAACACATTTCTATGGAAACTGACCAAAACAACCAATAATACACTAAAGTATCCTATAGGACCTATAGGATATTTTATCCCTGAAAATGAGGATAGGAGTTTACTTGTCATTGAGGGGAGGGAAGGTTTTGAAAAATTGCGCTGAGTTACCAAATTACTTGTAATAATTGGTTCAATCGCCGATTTTAACAAAGTTCGGTTATTTTTAAAAAACAACGAATTAATTTTAGAATTCAGTAATGTTAAAGAAAAACAATTCATTTGAAAATTCAAGAATACAGTAACTAATGTAGCATTTATTGCATTATTGCTTTTGATGTGCAATCCCACAAAACTGATCATAGATTTTTTTGTAAAAATGTCTAAACTCGATAATCGAAAGGTAAAGAAAATCGTTGGATATATCCATCAGTCGACCAACACTCAATTTATTTATTGGTATATTATAGTCCTTTAAGGATTAAAGAGTCTTATACAGGGTGTTTCGTTCATGGTTCCATTCATATTCATATACTCTATCGTTAGAAACTAAAACAAAAGTTGTTGTCAATCTTTTCTAGTTTTAGAGCTTTACACCGATTTGAATCAAATTTACACCGATTTTTATCAAAAATCAAAAAATCGCTAATAATAATTTAACCCATGTCCTTAGAAATTTTAGAAAGTTTGGTATAACTACACCGTTTCCAATTGTATTTTAGAAATCATCAATTGTATTTCAGAAAAGATCAATTTAATTTCAGATGAATTGAATTTCAGAAAAATAAATTTAATTTCAGAAAAGATTAACCACCACCAATAATTGTATTTATGGCTTCATCAATAATAATAATTAACAATTTTACAACTGTATCAAACATTTTACAAGTTTGTTGAGAATATGAATAAATTTCAAAAAACTTAAAAAAACACTACCTTAATGGATCTAATCTTGGATAAAACTTTCAAAAACTGAAAAAATCAATACTTTTTCATATTTTTTTGAAATTTAAAATATGTCAATTTAAGCAGTGATTATTCTTTTATTACGCGAATTTTTCCAAGCTAAAATATCTCGTTTGATGTTTAAAATATTAATATTTTTCTAAACGCGTACCATGATTTTTATATAGAACTTATGTTATATCAACTTAAAATTGTAATAATTATGATAATCATGAAGATATTCTAATGATCAATATGCCAATTTAAGCAATGATCATTCTTTTATTACATACATGGATTTTTCCAACATAGAATATCTTGCTCGATTTTTAAAATATTAATATTTTTCTAAACGTCTACCGTGACTTTTATAAAAAAATTATGTCCTATCAATTTTAAATTGTAATAATTATGATAATCATGAAGATATTCTAATGATCGATATGTCAATTTAGTAATGATTATTCTTTTATTACGTAGATTTTTTCAACCTAGAAGATCTTGCTTGATTTTCAAAATATTAATATTTTTCCAAACGTCTACCATGATTTTTATAAAGAAATTATGTTTTATCAACTTTAAATTGTAATAATTATAATAATTATGAAGTAATTTTAATGACCAAAATGTCAATTTAAGCAGTGATTATTCTTTTATTACGTAGATTTTTCCAATCTAGAATATCTTGCTTGGGTTTGAAAATATTAATATTTTTTCTAAACATCTACCATGATTTTTATAAAGAAATTATGTTTTATCAATTTCAAATTGTAATAACTTTGACAATCATGAAATTATTTTAATGAACAATATGTCAATTGGAACAGTGATCATTCTTTTATTACATGGATTTTTCCAACATAGAATACCTTGCTTCATTTTTAAAATATTAATATTTTTCTAAACGTCTACTATGATTTTTATAAAGAGATTATGTTTTATCAACTTTAAACTGTAATAGCTCTGATAATCACGAAGTGATTTTAATGATCAATGAGTCAATTTAAGCAGTGATCCTTTTTTTATTTTATGAATTTTTCCAACCTCAAATATTTTGCTTGGTTTTGAAAATATCAATATTTTTCTAAACGTCTACAATGATTTTTATAACGAAATTATTTTTGATCAACTTTAAATTGTAATAAATCTGATAATAATAAAGCGATTTTAATGATCAATATGTCAATTTAAGCAATAATTATTCTTTTATTACAAAAATTTTTTCAACCTACAATATGTTATTTGGTTTCTAAAATATCAATATTTTTCTAAAAGTCTTACATAATTTTTTTAACGAAATTATGTCCTTAGAAATTTTAGAAAGTTTGCTATCATTATACCTTTTCTAATTGTATTTTAGAAATCATCAATTGTATTTCAGAAAAGATTAATTTAATTTCAGATCAATTGAATTTCAGAAAAATCAATTTAATTTCAGAAAGGACCAACCACCTCCAACAATTGTATTTTTGGCTTCATCAAAAATAATAATTATTTTTTTACAATTGTATCAAACATTTCGCAAGTTTCTTGAGTATATGAATAAATTTCAAAAAACTTCAAAAAAACACTACCTTAATGGATCTAATCTTAGATAAAACTTTAAAAAACTGAAAAAATCAATACTTAGAAAATACCCAGAAAGGGTTCTTTTTTTTCCAAAGCTGAAATTTTGTGAAATTCGTTCATTTAAAGTTATCTACAAATGTGCAAAAGGAGAATCCTTTGAGTTAAAATCGATTTTGGGCCCAGAATCCGACATGATCCTTGTTCTTGTTTCTAAACTTGAAGTTTGATGAAGTATAAACGGAACACCCTGTAGATGGAATTTGATCATTTGATCTTGGTTAAGTCATGTGAAAGTTTGTCTTGACAATAGCGTCGAATTATTGGATCTGACAACCATCCAACCATCCAACCATCCAACCATCCAACCATCCAACCATCCAACCATCTAATCATATAATGGGTTCAATTAAATATAGGGGATAAATCAGTTTGTCCGATTGCTACATCCAATTTTTTGTATTGATAGGTTCCAGATGTGTAATTGGATGGTAAGAGTAAAAAATCGCTCACCTTTTAGGTCGGTAAATCTTAAGGAAAGTTGAGTTCTCGTTAATGTGTGAGTGTTTGGTGTTTCGTGTGACCCCCCGGAGGTTGAAGAAAGAAGAATTAATCAATCAGGGAACCATTTCAACGGATTTTAAACGCGTATTGTTCCTGATTCGGTTCGTCCACGCATTTAGGCAACTCGCAATGAGCCAAACAAAACTATAATGGCTAATAGGGAATTGTCTCAATGTCTTATGGTTCTCATGTCTCCCATGTTCCATGACTGCAAGTATTGTCACGGCCAGTCCAATAACAAACAAGTCGTTAATTAGTTTTTGATGTAAACCCAAACATCGCGATCGATCAAACCAACATTAAAATAACAACCATACTTTTCCACATTCCGATTTTTATTACATCTGCAAAATTAAATCAAATTAGTTTTTTTTATAAACAAAATACTTGACTTACGCCCTCTGAAGTGGTGGAGTCCCCAAAAATTGTAGACTCATCGTATCAAAATAACAGCGGCCGGTGCTTACAAAAGAACTTATTATTTTCACGGTCAAAATATTAGGCAGCCAAACAGGACAATTAATTTTCCTACAAGGATTTTAGTGCACACTCATCGCCATCACACACTACAAAACTTTGCCAACAATAGAAAAGTAGACTCATCCAGTTAAGTGGCAACAATCGACTTCTTTAGTTCCTCATGTTATTATTATCACGTTCAACAAGGATCAAAATTTGGAGCAATTTAAAACTTGTATTATATTTTACTTTAAACTAATTAAAGCATCAAATTAAATCCTTAATTTGCAAATTTTATAAATCACTTATTTTTTTATTCTTCCAAAGGCCAATCACATTTGGAGATTACTCAAAATTTCAAGCACAGCTCTAGATATGTTGAAAACTAAACACAAATATTTTGAATTTTAGAACTGCAAATTCTCGGTTAATTCTAATTTAAAATAATCTAGAAAAGTTAGATGTTTTCATCATTGTCTTCATTGTCATCTTTATCATCATCATCGTTGTCATAAAAGACATCGTTATCAATATCATCATTGTTGTCATAATAATCGATTTGACCATCGAGTCGTTCGAACGTTTATTATTTTCAAAATTAAGGATATTTAAATTTTCTACAAAATAGTTTCATTTTTTTCTTGTTAATTCAACGATTAATGAGATATTCTTAAATCGTAAATGAAATTAATAGATATTTTTTCTATAGCGTTTTTTGAAAATGTCTCAAAAACGGTTGAGTTAAATAAAAAAGAACATAGTTTACAAAATTATAGAGAATTATATTTCCTATACAATGGCTTGTATGCAATTTTTTTAAATTTAACGATTAATGAGATATTGGATAACAAAATTAATACATTTTTTATGTGATGCGTCTTTTGAAAATATCTTAAAAACGCTTAAGTTTTGTAAAAAGTTTACTATTTTAAAAATTAAAGAGGATTAAATTTTCTACAAAATAGTTTTAATAAATTTTTCTTGTAAATTCAACGATTAATGAGACAATCGTAAATGAAATTAATAAATGTTTTTTGTAGAGCGTTTTTTGAAAATATCTCAAAAACGGTTGAGTTAATTAAAAAGAACATGGTTTACAAAATTATAGAGAATTAAATTTCCTATAAAATGGCTTGTACGCAATATTTTTAAATTTAACGATTAATGAGATATTTGATAATAAAATTAATAAATATTTTATCTGGTGCGTTTTTTAAAAATATCTTAAGAACGGTTAAGTTTTGTAAAAAGTTTACGATTATCAAAACTAAAGAGGATTAAATTTTCTACAAAATAGTTTAAATAAATTTATCTTGTAAATTCAACGATTAATGAGATATTCGTAAATGAAATTGATAATTGTTTTTTGTAGAGCGTTTTTTGAAAATATCTCAAAAACGGTTGAGTTAATTAGAAGAAACATATTATACAAAATTATAGATAATTAAATTTCCTGTAAAATGGCTTCTATGCATTTTTTTTTCAATTTAACGATTAATGAGATATTTGATAATAAAATTAATAAATATTTTATCTGGTGCGTTTTTTGAAAATATCTTAAAAACGGTTGAGTTAATTAAAAAAAAAACATATTCTACAAAATTATAGATAATTAAATTTCCTATAAAACGGCTTGTATGCAATTTTTTTTTTAAATTTAACGATTAATGGGATATTTGATAATAAAATTAATAATAATTTTATCTGGTGCGTTTTTTGAAAATATGTTAAAAACGTTTAAAATAATAAAAACTAAAGGGGATTAAATTTTCTACAAAATAGTTTAAATAGTTTTTTCTTGTAAATTCAACGATTAATGAGATATTCGTAAATAAAATTAATAAATGTTTTTTGTAGAGCGTTTTTTGAAAATATCTCAAAAACGGTTGAGTTAATTAAAAAGAACATGGTTTACACAATTATAGAGAATTAAATTTCCTATAAAATGGCTTGTATGCAATTTTTTTTAAATTTAACGATTAATGAGATATTGGATAACAAAATTAATAAATTTTTTATCTGGTGCGTCTTTTGAAAATATCTTAAAAACGCTTAAGTTTTGTAAAAAGTTTACAATTTTAAAAATTAAAGAGGATTAAATTTTCGACAAAATAGTTTTAATAAATTTTTCTTGTAAATTCAACGATTAATGAGACATTCGTAAATGAAATTAATAAATGTTTTTTGTAGAGCGTTTTTTGAAAATATGTCAAAAACGGTTGAGGAAATTAAAAAAAACATGTTTTACAAAATTATGGAAAATGAAATTTCCTATAATGTGGCTTGTATGCACTTTTTTTTAAATTTAACGATTAATGACATATTTGATAACAAAATAAATACATTTTTTATCTGGTGGGTTTTTTGAAAATATCTTAAAAACAGTTAAGTTTAGTGAAAAGTTTAAAATTTTCAAAATTAAGGAAAATTAAATTTTCTACAAAATAGTTTAAATAAATTTTTCTTGTAAATTCAACGATTAATGAGATATTCGTAAATGAAATTGATAATTGTTTTTTGTAGGGCGTTTTTTGAAAATATCTCAAAAACGGTTGAGTTAATTAGAAAAAACATGTTATACAAAATTATAGATAATTAAATTTCCTGTAAAACGGCTTCTATGCATTTTTTTTTCAATTTAACGATTAATGAGATATTTGATAATAAAATTAATCAATATTTTATCTGGTGCGTTTTTTGAAAATATCTAAAAAACGGTTAAGTTTTGTAAAAAGTTTACAATTATCAAAACTAAAGAGGATTAAATTTTCTACAAAATAGTTTCAGTAAATTTTTCTCGTAAATTCAACGAGTAATGAGATATTAGTAAATGAAATTAATAAATGTTTTTTGTAGAGCGTTTTTTGAAAATATCTCAAAAACGGTTGAGTTAATTAGAAAAAACATATTATACAAAATTATAGATAATTAAATTTCCTGTAAAACGCCTTCTATGCATTTTTTTTTTCAATTTAACGTTTAATGAGATATTTGATAATAAAATTAATAAATATTTTATCTGGTGCGTTTTTTGAAAATATCTTAAAAACGGTTAAGTTTTGTAAAAAGTTTTCGATTATCAAAACTAAAGAGGATTAAATTTTCTACAAAATAGTTCCAGTAAATTTTTCTCGTAAATTCAACGAGTAATGAGATATTTGTAAATGAAATTAATAAATGTTTTTTGTAGAGCGTTTTTGAAAATATCTCAAAAACGGTTGAGTTAATTAAAAAAAAACATATTCTACAAAATTATAGATAATTAAATTTCCTATAAAATGGCTTGTATGCAATTTTTTTAAATTTAACGATTAATGGGATATTTGATAATAAAATTAATAATAATTTTATCTGGTGCGTTTTTTGAAAATATCTTAAAAACGGTTAAGTTTTGTAAAAAGTTTATTATTTTAAACACTAAAGAAGAATAAATTTTCTGCAAAATAGTATAAATAATTATTTTTTGTAAATTCAACGATTAATGAGATATTCGTAAATGAAATTAATAAATGTTTTTTGTAGAGCGTTTTTTGAAAATATCTCAAAAACGGTTGAGTGAATTAAAAAACACATATGTTACAAAATTATAGAGAATTAAATTTCCTATAAAATGGCTTGAATGTATTTTTTTTTAAATTTTATGATTAATGAGATATTTGATAACAAAATTAATACATTTTTTATCTGGTGCGTTTTTTGAAAATATCTTAAAAACGGTTAAGTTTTGTAAAAAGTTTAATATTTTAAAAACTAAAGAGGATTAAATTTTCTACAAAATAGTTTAAATAATTATTTTTTGTAAATTCAACGATTAATGAGATATTCGTAAATAAAATTAATAAATGTTTTTTGTAGAGCGTTTTTTGAAAATATCTCAAAAACGGTTGAGTTAATTAAAAAACACATATGTTACAAAATTATAGAGAATTAAATTTTTTATAAAATGGCTTGTATGTAATTTTTTTTAAATTTTATGATTAATGAGATATTTGATAACAAAATTAATACATTTTTTATCTGGTGCGTTTTTTGAGAATATCTTAAAAACGGTTAAGTTTTGTAAAAAGTTTATTAATTTAAAAACTAAAGAGGATTAAATTTTCTACAAAATAGTTTAAATAATTATTTTTTGTAAATTCAACGATTAATGAGGTATTCGTAAATGAAATTGATAATTGTTTTTTGTAGAGCGTTTTTTGAAAATATCTCAAAAACGGTTGAGTTAATTAAAAAACACATATGTTACAAAATTATAGAGAATTAAATTTCCTATAAAATGGCTTGTATGTAATTTTTTCTAAATTTTATGATTAATGAGATATTTGATAACAAAATTAATACATTTTTTATGTGGTGCGTTTTTTGAAAATATCTTAAAAACGGTTAAGTTTTGTAAAAAGTTTATTATTTTAAAAACTAAAGAGGATTAAATTTTCTACAAAATAGTTTAAATAATTATTTTTTGTAAATTCAACGATTAATGAGGTATTCGTAAATGAAATTGATAATTGTTTTTTGTAGAGCGTTTTTTGAAAATATCTCAAAAACGGTTGAGTTAATTAAAAAACACATATGTTACAAAATTAAGGAGAATTAAATTTCCTATAAAATGGCTTGTATGAAATTTTTTTAAATTTAACTATTAATGAGATATTTGGTAACAAAATTAATACATTTTTTATCTGGTTCGTTTTTTGAGAATATCTTAAAAACGGTTAAGTTCTGTAAAAAGTTTATTATTTTAAAAACTAAAGAGGATTAAATTTTCTACAAAATAGTTTAAATAATTATTTTTTGTAAATTCAACGACTAATGAGATATTCGTAAATGAAATTAATAAATGTTTTTTATAGAGCGTTGTTTGAAAATATCTCAAAAACGGTTGAGTTAATTAAAAAACTCATATGTTACAAAATTATAGAGAATTAAATTTCCTATAAAATGGCTTGTATGTAATTTTTTTTAAATTTTATGATTAATGAGATATTTGATAATAAAATTAATAAATATTTTATCTTATGCGTTTTTTGAACGTTCGAGTGGTTTATCATCACATCTTCATCATCATTGTAGTTGTCATCCTTATCATCGTTGTTATCATTATCATCATTGTCTTCATAATCATCCTTATCATCACCATCATTTTTATCATAATAATCGCTGTCAGCATTATCAAGTTGACCTTTGGTGTTGGATCAGGATCAGTTAGATTATCAAGTTGTAAGTTTCTTTGGGTATTTACTAAAATGTTTAGGTAATTGAAAATGTTTTTGACATCATGAACACATCTTATTTCCATTTTTGGAATACCTTCAATTCTGGTTTTTAACTCATTGCCTATATGAACTAGGAACCAGGGGGCATATTCTTGAACCACTTGACATGAAGTGGTATACGACTTTCACCATTCCATTCTTGTCAAGCAAAAGCAAATATTAGAGTCTGTCCTTGACATGTTTTATACGACATGGTGTAGGTCTTTTTCAACTAAACTTTAGTTTAGGTGTTGCCTCAATATTACAGCATGCACCAGGTCATTCAGTGAGCACCTTCTTCAGCGAATCACCCCATGTTTTTACCCTCGTGTACCAAATCCCTCAGTGGGCATCTTCTTCGGCGGATTTTGATTCCACAGCAATACCCTCGCGTACTTCAGCGGATTTTGTTCGAATATATTAAGAAAAATGGTAAAATTCTCTGGAAATTGAGAGTTGACACTTGTCACCAGCTCCAAGAACTCTCTAATATTTGCAGATACCGAAGTATCGGAGACTTCTTTCAGTTCTGTCGACTTGATAGTTATAGAAGAGTGATCAGTTTTTATTGAGGGGGTTTGTGCAATTAATGGTAATCGACAATCATCAGACATTCGCATTAATAAATTTGTATAAAATATTGTAAAATCGAAAAAAAAAGAATAAACAGGAGATGACGTTGGGTTAAAAACATGGGTGAAACATACTCACAGTTCAAAAACAAAAGGGAATTATCGTTGTTCGTCCAATCGTTTTCTGACTATAAAAGTAATTTGAGTTCAAATGTTCATCTCCGAGAATGGAAAACCCCAATTCTGGTTTTTACCTCATTGCGCATATGCAGTAGGTCACCTAGTGGGCATCTTCTTCAGCGAAGCTTCAATTTAAGTTCTGCTATGTCAATATCGCTATGTTCAGTGGACATCTTCTTCAGCGGATCTTTGAGTCTAGGTTGTACAATCATACCGTCGTGCATCAAGTGCACTAGGTCACCTAGTGGACAACTTCTTCAGCGGATTAGAGTGACAAGATATAAAATGTGATGGCGTGATTAGTAATTATAAATTAAATGATTGCATTGAGTTGGTGAGTAGAGTGTAAAGTACAAATGAGTTGTTTAAAGTGAATTGTTGCGGTAAATTGTAGTTTTTTGTGGTGTAATGGGTGCGTGGAAAAGTAGTTGATTGAGTAATTAATGAAGGCAATGTAATAATTTCAACACATCTCATATCTGTTGTGCAGTGCAGGTCATGTCGGGTGCGGGAGTAATAAATTACTGACAATTTGTTGTGTTTTGTGCAGCGAAGCGTTCCGGTGCGTAATTTCTGTGCGAAACGTAGCGAAAAAATGTGACGGGGTAGTTTAATATCGTATCGCCCCTGGAATGGTCCCGAGTCACCCCCGCCCCACACCCTTCTATAATGCGCAGAGTGTCAAATGCAGATAGTGGCTGTGACGTTAGTGGCACGCGTCCTTTCAGATTAGCCGAGTTAGTTCCGCAGTTTGCCGCCAGACGGACTCCAAACACGTGCCCACCATGCGTGCTTACATTTGCGTGCACACTCCGTATATTCACCACGTTGCCCAATTTTAGAATATCTGATTAAAACATAACAACTATCTTAAGAACAACTAACACCACATTGATACTTCCATGTACTATCATCAAATAAAGTTGGTTATCTCAATATTTTGGTAGTAAATTTTCATGGACAATTTGTTGAAAGTTAATTTAATTTCCGTTTGGGGTTTAAAGAAGCATTTAAAATTCCTGTGCTGACGGTATTGAATATAAATGAAGGTTTTATGGTATTTTAGAAGGTGGAGATGAGAGATGAGAAAGGACGTTCTTCGTTCTTGAACCGTCCAACCTCTGCTCCTTTATAATAGAGGGTTTCGCGTCAAACCTGTAATAAGAGTAGAATGGAGAATCGGAGATTGGAATGGAACTCTCCAACTCTCGGAATAATTTATGTTTTATCCCTGGCCTGGCTGTTAATCGGAATCCTCTTATTAGATTAAAGTATGAATGGGTGTAGGACTTGTTGGTCCTGGTTCTGGTTTCTGGGTTCTGGGTACCCACCCACTAAAATCGCGCCCATTAAATAAATTTAATCGTTTTACGCTTACGTTAGAGAAGATGGGTTATGAATAACCCTTTTTTATGAATTGTAATTAATTTTCCTCTTCCCATTGGTTCAAATTGTGAGTACCAAAAAGTAACTTCCTGTTGCGCGCTCAATATACCTAATAATTATATACCCAATACCTAAATTATAAATAAAAATAACGTGATGTCGTGCGATTTACGATGCGCAATTGTTGTTTTGGTTGAAGGTGTAACATGTAGGTACAAAACTACTATTAGCGATTTTGACGAAATAATTTGACGGGTTTGTAAGTTGTAAGTAACAACACAACGCGAGATTTCGTGTAAATGCAAACGCACGCCACATGCCACATCACATGTTCGCTGACGTAAAGTATCTAATCGTGACATGGTTTTCACTGGTTTCTGGTTTCTGATTTGTTTGACGTCCACCGCAGTTAACGTCAGGCACGCAATTTCATTTGTTAAAACAAAACTAACACATGCAGTTACCAGTTATTAAACTACAAAAAAACACGCGTATTTTCACCAAACCAAAACACGAGATCCATCCTTTCATTCAAATTGAAACTCTAGCAAATTGACAACTGCAAATCGAAATTTCATCGATTCAATTACTATTTCCAAAACTAAATTATTAAGTAATAAATTCCTTTCACCAAATCTAAACTTTTTTATGTTCGAATCTACTAAGGAAGAATTCAGGATCAGGGTGGTTATTCTTGAATCACGATGTCGAATACGATTTGACAAGGATAGACTCTTATTTTTGCGTTTGAATGGCAAAGATGCAATGATAAAAGTCGTATACGTCATCGTGTTTCGTGAGGTTCAAGAATATGCCCCCAGATTCTCAACAGAATTTTTTTTCTGTTCACAACATTTTAAATAAAATATTAAAGTGTTAGGTTATGTTTGAATAAATAAATATGGAGGTTGTCTCGTTCAGGCTTCACGATTAGAAAGAAGATGAAATTTCATCATCAAAACTCAAAAAAGTAAGTTTTTCATTTATAATTTTAGAGTTATATCGCCGCCGTGTTGAATTTTAGTATAATAATACATAATAATTTAATAAATCTGTCTGGAGATTTTAAAAATGTTGAAAAACAAATCCCCACAAAAACTAACTGAAATTTTTTTTTCTGTTTTTTAAGTATTTCTCAAAATAAAAGGGACGTTTTTTGTCTTCTGAAAGTACATTAATATCTCCATAAATTATGATTTTGAGTTTCGAAGATTTCCTATTTAAAAATCATTAAAGTAGTTAATTTGAAAATGTAGGTAAAAAAAATGAAAAATGTTCTTCATTTGTAGTGATAATAATGTTGTTTTAGAAAACAAAATATTCTCTAAATTCATTTTGTTTTTCTTTGAAATAATCAAAAAAACTGAAAAATATTATGTTTTTTTTAATTTTTTTACCATACTCCTAAAAATTTTTGTATTGCTATTGTTACAAATTAAAGAGGATGATTTTAGCATTTTGTTAGTATTTTTTTTTTAAATTTCTATGAACATTGATTAAATTGATATTAGTATTATAGGTTGCAAAAATCAGGGATCTAAAATTCAAAACGTTCCGTTGTAACTCCAACATAAGAAAAAACGTGGCCCTTCCTTTTTTGGTTTTTTGACGATGAAATTTGATCAACTTTCTTATCTGAAGATTGATCATTTCCTGACGAGACACAAAAACAAAAGTAAAAAAAAAAACAAAATATGTCAAAATATGCATCGAAAAAAATCAAAAATTTTTGTCTTAAACTTGTTTTTGTATTTCTTCAAAATATACTATACAGGGTGTCCCATTTGACGTTGAACTACATGGGTATCTTTGTTATTATTGGAGATAGAATTCCGTTAACTGGACAAATGCAATTTTCAAAATATGGTTATAACTTTGTTATTTTTCGTAGTACCAAAAATTTTTTTTGACTTAATACAGACAATTTTTTGTGTAAAATGCAGTAAAACAAATGAATATTTTTTTTCGCTAACGGATTGACCGGAAATGAACCAAACTTATTTTTTTCTTATGGCAGTCATATTGGATTTACACATATTCGGAATCGGTATTTTTTTCTGAGTAAAAAAAAATAAAATTATTTGATTTTACAAACTAACATTGGACTTTAAGAGATGTAAATTGTCAATAACATAAATGTAACTATTTAAAATATTAAATGTAAAATAAATCTTAACACATATGTATTGACAGTTTACATCTATTCAAAGCCATTTTTGGCTAATAAAATAAAATTATTTCTATTTTTCTTAAAATATTACATATGATATATCAAATTACTTAGAAAAATACACTAATTCCGAATATGTGTAAATCCAATATGGCTGTCATAAGAAAAAAATAAGTTTGGCTCATTTTCGGTCAATCCGTTGGCGAAAAAAAATATTCATTTGTTTTACTGCATTGTACACAAAAAATTGTTTGTATTATGTCAAAAAACTTTTTTGGTACCAAAGAAAATAAAGAAGTTATAGCCATATTTTGAAAATCGCATTTTCTTGTTTTTTTCAAGATAGCATTGGAACGATGCGATATTCAAATTTTTTGTAAATGAATTATTAATATTAGAAAATATCTCTACTATTTTGTCCATTTAACCGACTTTCTATTTCCAATAATAATAAAAATACCCATTGAGTCCAACGTCAAATGGGACACCCTGTATATACAGGGTGTAACAAAAGTATGGAATAATCGATTTATTTTCTTATTTTGAAGTTACAAGAACAAGTTTAAGACAAAAGTTTTTTTATTTTTTCGATGCCTATTTTGACATATTTTGTTATATACAGTATATACAGAGTGTAACAAAAGTATGGAATAATCTTCATTTTCTTATTTTGAAGAGATACAAAAACAAGTTTAAGACAAAAGTTTTTTTTATTTTTTTCGATGCATATTTTGATATATTTTATTTTTTTTCACCTTTGTTTTTGTTTCTTTGCTATGGCAAACAACTTTGTATTTTTAAGTAGCAACCATATTTTTTAGATTTTCAAAAAGTGTATATTTTTCTGAATATCGGATGCTATTTTATCCTAACAAAAAAAATTAAAAAAATATATTTTTAGAAAAAAAAACAAAATGTCAAAATATGCATCGAAAAAAATCAAAAAACTTTTGTCTTAAACTTTTTTTGTAACTCTTTAAAATAAGACAATAAATCGAATATTCCACACTTTCATTACACCCTGTATGTATACAAAGTGTTCCACTTTTTTTCCAGCAACTTTTTTTGGATATGGAAATATCATTCTGAACAAAAAAATTCTAAGAACTAATTAATATTTTTTCTTACTCTTTTAGAAGTTACACCAATTTCAAATTTTGATGATTTTTGTGTATATTTTTTAACATTATTGACTGCTTTCAAACTAATTGAACCACGAACCACGAGGTGGTCAATTTTAAATTTCTTACGATAAAATCAATCAATCTGATTGGTTAAAGACGACGACAAATTCCAAACACACTTGATTTAAATAAAAAGATTCAAAATAAAATTTATACAGGGTGCCCATAATTTTTTTTTAAAAACTCCAAAAAACATATTAGTTCACTAGAAAATTTTTGTTCAGAATGACATTTATTACGTAAAAATTTTCTTTGCTTGGAAAAGAAGTGGGACACACTTTATATTGTAACAAAACTAAAATTTAATTTTTTTTTGGAAACAAAATTAAAAAAAATATTGAATTTTAATGCTGTTGCTGCACACAGATTGAAAGTGACGAATTTCGAACTTAAGGAAGGTTGAACCCAAGAAATTTAAAAAGACTTTAATGTACAAAATTGAGCAGAAGTAAGAATTTAATGAAAATATCCAAGTTTAGCTTTAATTTCTTCTAAAATTGAACTTTTTTCGAGCTCGAACTTTTTTTGGAATTAATTAGAACTTCTTCCGAATTTTTGCTTAATGTTCGAAATTTAAAAATTAAAGTTTTTTCCACAAAATCATTGTAAAATTTGACTTGTTTTGACATTTAATAAACAAAGCGAGTTCTTTTGACTACAGTCCTCCTCTTTCTTGTACTTGTAATGACGTCGTCAATTATATCTGAAGGCAAATGCTTCCATTGACTAATTAAAGCAATTGTTATTTCTTCTTTTGCATGTTGAACTTAACCTTTAGTTAATATGTCCCAAACATGATCAACTGGGTGGAGGTCTTTAGAACATGATTCGAAAGGTATTACATGAGTTTGCAAAATATCCTCAATGTACCTTCATACATATAAATCATCTCCATCAATCACAACTAACTCTATACCTGAATCAATATACCATACCTGAACTCTAAAACTCTTCTCTACTAAACAGGACAATAGACGTAAAATTAGATTATACATTTTGATCTCCTTTACATCTATAATTTTTCCATTCCGTCGAATGAATTTATTTAGAAATAGCGCACATCCATGAACTAAACCTGCCGAATTCCAATTTTATTATGACCACAATTCAATTTTGATGTTGTCTATTATACATAACTTGGTCTCTAGAGTTTTGGATAAGGCAATTTAATGACTAGTAAAACTCGGTTTGCCAACGTTAGGAAAATTTAACTCGAGCTTCTCACGAAGATTAGCTCGAGACGACGTTCAAGTTTGGGCCATCAGGAAAAACCTATGAATAAAACCCATTTGTCAGAAACTAGAGCTCAGCAGATTTTTGGGAGAACGACCGAATGCAGGAAGCACGAAGATTTTGTAAAAAAAACGGGCATTTCGGTTTGAGGTTTCGAGCTAGTTTTTACGATTGCGATTATTAAAGTACCATTTTTTGTCTTAGAATTATTGTGTTGTAAGTTTCAATATTTACGAATTTCTGTTTCAACATTACGAACCTCCGAAATAACTTGTACCTGTAATTTTAGTACACCATATAAGCAATGAACTTCAGTGACCATGAGAAAACCCTTTTTAAGGTAGGTCCACTACACTATAAATCAATCACCTATGTTTTCTACCTTGACCTCATGTTTTTGCTAAGGATGCTGGTTAGGTCCAGTTAGGGGGTATGATCCTGTTGTAATGTTTATCTTCTATAACGCCTTCATTCGTGAATTATTAATTAATGCAGCATATTTTTGTTTTTTGTAAATAAAGCTGCTTTAGCGATTGAAAACAAAATTTTGTAATTGTGTAATTTTTAGAGTTGTCTTTATCAATTCGGAAGAAATGGCTGGTATTTAGATTTCTTTTAAGAAAGATATCGGTCGAAGATAATTTTATCATTACAGTTATTGAATCAGCATCTCAGGATTTTGTGTCCTAGTAAAGGATTTTCTCAAATTTTTGGATGTTGGGAAGAGATTAATGTTTTGTTTCAATTTGTAGTGATAGGTTTCTGACTTTTTTTTGTTTTAAATTATTAAAATCGTAGATTCCGGTGAATTATGAATCTTCTTGTGAACGAACAAAGTGTTTGATGCTTCAAAAGGATTGAAAGATTGGCTTCAGGTTTACATGGATGGGTCATTAATTTCTCGAAATTTCTTATTCCTACTCTCAAGTATTTTGAATCGGGAAGTTGCTTCAGTTAATTCGGCCGAACTCTATAGATCATTATTTTGGGATGTTTGCAAATGTCAACTTCTTATCTCAAATGCAATTATATTTTCTGATTTTCACTGTGGACTTGACAATTTGAACAAATTAAGCGTATATTGCGGAAACAACCATCTCATACTTTTGATAAAGTATATTATGATAACTGGGCATTCAGAAATCATGTAAAAATACACTTTTATTGGATTTCAAGTCATAAGAGGGTCATGAACAATGATGTTCTCAGCCATGGATGGTTTACACCAACATTTTTTAACTTAATTTTTCAGAATTTATTAAAGTTTGAAATAACAATATTATGATTGAAGTTCAAGCTGATTTTGATGAGTCCAGAGGGTTTTCTTACTACCTTTTGCAGAATTAAACTAGGTTATACTTTTATAAATTTACATTGAATTGGAGTAGTCGATTCTTTCAACTGCACTTTTAACGAAAGTCGCTCAATTGATCACATTTTTTTTCGGGTGTTCAGATAATTTTCAGAATATAAGAAGTCCTTCTCCAAAGTTTGTTTACAATGAACGCCCCTTTACCTTCAGACTATATTTCCTTATTACATAATTTGAATATTAAAGTTTATAAAGTCTTATTTAAGTTTCTTAAAGACTCCGGAACATTTTTTTTAAAGATTTCGTCACCATTTGCGTCGTTGTTAAATGTTTCTTGAAGGCTTTCTTTTTCGGTTGTCTAATTTGATCTGGAGAAGACCCAAGATCGTCAACAGTTTAAATTTTTGTTTAATTGTCTAAACTTACTTTGGTGGCAGCTTTATTGAGTTTGTGACTGGAAATACAAAGTTCCATTAAGAAGAAGAAGAAGAAGAAGAGTTAAGTTTTGAATGAAAATTTCGATTAGTACTTAGTACTACTTTATACAGAGGTTTTTGTACCAAATCATTGGATCATTAAGAAGACAAATGCAATTTCTTTGCATAACCTGCGGAAAAAATGTTGAGTAAAATTTTAGATGGTTATAAATTGGGAATGTGCAGGAGTAGCAGTGATTGAGCGGTAATCTAGGCTGAAGATCGGTAGATTTGGAAGGGTGGTTGTGTCCTGCAGAGGGTTACTGGGACTGGGGTAGATGGTGGATGTACATGGAGAATCGTGGATCCCAGATACGCCTTTTATGCGTCCTAATCTCAGACACACTCCTCGCATTGTGGCTGCCTCCTGCATGCATTACACGCTCCTGCCTGCTGAATTACCATATAAATATGTCACGAGGATCCTGGTTACAAATTCACTACGCTCATTCTTCACTCTTATTAATCGAAATTTAATCACCCCTCCTCCCCTCTTCCTCCATAAATAACTTAATTTCACTATTAGCAACTAAAATAATTGTTGCTTCACCAGGCGTGCCTTTCAAAAATGATTTATCTCTAACAACTCCAATAATACCCAATACCACCAATACACAACATTGTAGTCTACCTATTGAAAATGTTCATTCTTACTACGCAACGTAATTTAATTAGGACGCGGCTTTATTTATGGTTTTGCTCAAGGGGCGTTATCTTATTACTACTAAAACCTTATCTCTAAAAACTTAATGTTTATACCTACCTTACACTCTTTGAATTATTATAAAATCTTCAGCGCTATCGGTCCAGGTGTTTATGTTTACAAACAACATCGTAAATTTTTTACATAAATCATGCCACAAATATAACACAACCTCATAACTAGATGAACACGAACCCGTTTACAAAGATGAAAGCAATTGGAAAAAAAAATGACACAAATCTTTTAAAGACGATGTTGATGACAATGATGAACAAAGTTACTGACGTCGTGGGAATCCACCATTAATGAGAAATTATTGCAGTGATGTTATTGGTAAATTAATGAAATAAGTAAATTGCGATTATAAGCGTGACCAAAAGAACATGAGAGCAAAAATGTTGAGGACATTAATAACAGTTATCTTAATCAAATAAATTGCAACGTTACAGATGCACACATATATTATCCACAATAAATTAAATAAAATTAATGTTATAAATGTGCAGGTGTTTTGATGCGAGGCGTATTTGTTCGCTTAAAATATTGGTAGCAAAAATGAGGCAAGACAACATCTGTTTTTTAAGAGCTCTTCGCTCCTACCTGATAGTTGTAAGTACAGGTAGGAAAGATCTCATCGCCAGGAACCGGCTTATAGATAAAGTTGAACCCATTGGTTGGGTCCATAAGGTGGGCACTTTTACTGTCCAACCTCCATGCACCTTCCAACCGCGAATCGAATCAAAAAAAGAAGTCGGATGTGTTTTGTGATGATAAAATCGTGACTCGATTTTCTTCACAGCCTTTATAAGGAGTGATTGAATTGTTTTGAAGCTCAAAAGTTACGCTCATTATTTTCACTATTCATTTACGCTCCTATTAAAAAAAAATCTTAAAATCACTGTTTTTCAAACTCAAACCAGTTTCTTCAAGTCAAACATCAAGATTTGTCCTTTGGGCTTTCTCAATCATCATTGAGTTCCATGGAGATTGATTCAAGCTATAAAATAAACAGAAATTTAATCATGGGATATTGCACTGGAATACAGTAGAATTGGAGTTCTGAAACGTGGTTGGGTTAAATTATGGATCTACATAAACGCGATTTAGTTGACTGAGAATATAGGTTAGGTTACTTGAAAAATGAGCCTCTTGAATTCATGGGAATTTTATCAACATCGCTCGAATTACATCTTTATTAGCATTTAATTTATGACTAGTTTTAGTATGACGGTTATATTGGACACTTTGAATTTAAAAATTGGTTCAAATGTTTGTACGGTTAATCGTTGTTCATTTTAGTCTGGTGTTAATCCATATTTTGGCAACTGTATTGTGGGATTTCAGGTACAAGGTATTAAGGTATGGTGGTTTTTGGCACAAAAAGGCATGGGTGTTGTGCGCGTGTGGTCCTTTCCCGTATCAATGTCCCACCAATCCCAACATAAACAGATCCATTGTCCTGGGTGCCAAAAAATGTTCGCGCCTGGATGATCCCATTGCAAAGCCCCGGTGCGTGATCGGCGACTGGAAACCAAAATAGGATTACGTCGACCAGCGTGCGCTCTCATCCATCCACTTTATCCACTGGATCCTCTAGAATCGCGCCCCTCGTTTCACATGTTTAAACCACCGCAAGTAGGAAAATTGTTGTTGCTGTTTTGGCGCGGCAATTTTAGAGGTGGTGAATTATTGAGGGAATTCTGTGGAAGAATGAAGAAGGTTGAGCGGGTGGAAGTGATGATGAGCGGTGAAGGAGTCGGAGTCGTGCCGGTGTGGTATTGTTGATAGCTATCCCCGGTTACCAGGGAAACGCAGATTAACGGGCCGCGCGCCCGATGTCTATTTTCTACACTCCGCTCAATAAACATGGATCCAATCATAGTACACTCCCAAACAAAACACTCCTCCTAAAGCCGCATCCACACAACACCACTCTATAAAAAATATATCAACATCAAATATTTTACTACTATTTACATTTTATCCATCTTATTCATTTTACTAAAATTTGTTTTTTTTTCAGTTTTTGAAAATTTAAAAAATATACAGGGTGTCCCATTTAACGTTGCACCGTATGGGTATCTTTGTTATTATTAGAGATACAAAGTCAAATATTAATAATTCATTTTCAAAAAATTTTAATATGGCATCATTCCAACGCTATCTTGAAAAAACAAAAAAATGCGATTCTTAAAATATGGCTATAACTTCTTTATTTTCGGTGGTACCAAAAATTTTTTGACATAATACAGACAATGCAGTAAAACAAATGAATATTTTTTTTCACTAACGGATTAATCGGAAACTAACCAAACTTATTTTTTTCTAATGGCAGCCATATTGGATGTATACATGTTCGAAATCAGTAATTTAGTATACCATATGTCATATTAAAAAAAAAAATTTTATTTGATTTTACAAACTAACTTTAAAGATATAAATTGTCAATAACAAAAATGTAACTATTTAAAATATTAAATGTAAAATAAATCTTAACACATTTGTATTAACACTTTACATCTATTCAAGGCCATTTTTGGTTAGTAAAATAAAATTATTTCTATTTTTCTTAAAATATTACATATGATATATCAAATTACTCAGAAAAATACACTAATTCCGAATATGTGTAAATCCAATATGGCTGCCATAAGAAAAAAATAAGTTTGGCTCATTTCTTTCCGGTCAATCCGTTGGCGAAAAAAAAATATTCATTTGTTTTACTGCATTGTGCACAAAAAATTGTCTGTATTAAGTCAAAAAAAATTTGTGGTACCACCGAAAATAACAAAGTTATAGCCATATTTTGAAAATCGCATTTTCTTGTTTTTTTAAGAAAATTTTTTTGTAAATGAATTATTAATATTCGAAAAAATCTCTACTACTTTGACCTTTTAACCGACTTTCTATCTCCAATAATAACAAAGATAGCCATACAGTCCAACGTTAAATGGGACACCCTGTATACATATATATTTTTGTTCAACAAAAATATCAACTTTCTTTATTTTAGTTAATTTTTTCATAACTTAAAAAATTAAATTTTTGAATACGTGACGTCATTTTTCAAATGTTATAAGTCCAGCAACGTTGTTGGTGTCCACGTACACCTCGCCAAAATAAAGCTCCATAAACTTTGTTGACAGATGACTGTTATCAAGCTACCACGATGATAAATACAAGTCCAACTGATTCAAGTATAAAAACTTGAGTATCGGAATTTTAAAGGGAGTTATTTTAGATGAGCGGTCAAAAATAATTTTGACATTTGATATGTTGACATAGAACTTCGCAGCGTTAGAGATGACGGGGAAAACCAACAACGTTGCCGAAGTGCAACGTTTGAACAATGACATCACCAATTTTAAAATAAATTAAATTTAATTCTGGTGCACTATTAAAAAAAATAAACTAGGGCATTAAAATTAGCTTTTTAAAAAGTATAAAGACCCATTATACAGGGTGATCCTTTAGCTCTGCGACCAACTTTGCCATGTGAAAGCTGATGTTATTTCAAAAAACAAATCTCCAATGAATATCCATCCAATTCATTTTAGTTTTGGAGATATGAGGGTGTACAGTTTTAATACACTTTAAATATGTATTTTTTTAAAGATGTAATGTAAATCAGTACTAATATAACGTTTGCTTTGGTAATGAAAAAAAAATCAAATTAATTGTCACGGGAAACTCCAAAAATTACATTTGCAGTAATTGAATTGAAATGAATTATTTGTCGCATGCGAAAATTATTTTTTTGAATTTTCAATAAATATCTACTAAAAGTTGTAGAGTACGCAGTATATTTTTGTATATTATATGCAAGATGCAAGGGTGTATCTAAAATTTCGTCTTGGAGAGGCCAAAATTATTGATGAAAACTCATAATTGGAGATTTTTTTCAATGTCCTTAAATTTTTGAAAATCCCTAAATTAAGTTAAATTAACCTTACATTTTTTTTTGTAATACAGTATGCCCCAAAAAGAAGTGTTTTTGGTAGGTCTTTGATTTTTTCACAAGAAATAATTATTTTAATGGAACTTCATTTACTACTAATTTTTTGGGTAACTTAATTTTTTTTAAATTAATTAAAATATATCAAAACATTACATCTAAAATTAAAATGAATCGGGTATACCGGGTGGAAATGAAAACCGGGTCACCTCGATAACTTTTTTATTTATGAATAAAAAAAATTGAAATTTGGCTATGTTCTATGGTTCAAAAAAACAAATTTTATGTGCATTTTTTATTTTCGAAATCACTTCCGGTTTCACCGGAAACACCATCAACTTTGTTTTTTTAAATGTAACATCCCATATTTTTATTCATGGCTTAAAATACTTTTAAAAAAGAAGTATTTTTGAGATATTAGTTTTTATTTATTTTGTAAAAAAAGTTTTTTTCAAAAAAAACAAAAAAGGTTTTCGAAGTCGGTGAAAAGTACCAAAACTAATTCTAAATAATTCAAATACCTAAATAAAATTGTAATTTGAAAAAAAATTTAAGTGGTTTTTGAACTATTAATTTTTAAACTTAGTTAATGAAGATTTTATCAAATATCTCACTTTTTTTAAATGCAATGATGCCGGGTCATTCGACTTTTTAAAAAGAGGATTTTATAACGATTATTTTGGTACCCCATATGTAGGGGTATTATTTTGCATGTGCCTGTAATAAAGATACTTAATAGCTAGTATTTTCCAACTTAAGAAATAAATAATTTTACAGACCAATACATATGGGGTACCAAAATAATCGTTATAAAATCCTCTTTTTAAAAAGTCGAATGACCCGGCATCATTGCATTTAAAAAAAGTGAGATATTTGATAAAATCTTCATTAACTAAGTTTAAAAATTAATAGTTCAAAAACCACTTAAATTTTTTTTCAAATTACAATTTTATTTAGGTATTTGAATTATTTAGAATTAATTTTGGTACTTTTCACCGACTTCGAAAACCTTTTTTTCTTTTGAAAAAAATTTTTTTACAAAAAAAATAAAAACTAATACCTCAAAAATACTTCTTTTTTAAAAGTATTTTAAGCCATGAATAAAAATATGGGATGTTACATTTAAAAAAACAAAGTTCATGGTGTTTCCGGTGAAACCGGAAGTGATTTCGAAAATAAAAAATGCACATAAAATTTGTTTTTTTGAACCACAGAACATAGCCAAATTTCAAATTTTTCTATTCATAAATAAAAAAGTTATAGAGGTGACCCGGTTTTCATTTCCACCCGGTATATTCATAGGACATTTTTTTTCTCAAACAAGCATCAGCTTGCATATGGTAGAGTTTATCACAGAGCTAAAGAATCACCCTGTATGTATACATATTCAGTTACTTCATTAAAATCTTAGAAACAACACAGTTCTCAATTTTCAAATATAAAAATAAATTTTCATTTTTTTTTTTTCTATAATTCATTATTTTTATAAAACAAAAAAATCAACCAAAAATTAATTCAAGCTTTATACAAGGTGTTTTGTTAAAATAACGGCAGATTCTATAATTTTATGGACTAATTTGGATGATTCAAAATGACTTTAAAAGAACTACCACATGAATTTAATTAATTTCTTGTATAATATTAATATCTATGTCAAAATATACTAATTTATTATACAGGATGATCCATTTAACCTGAAAATATTTCAAAAAGTAAAAATTTTAGAAAAAATAATTTTCAACTAAAAATTGTTTAGTTCAAAAAAAGCCATAGACTGCATTATTTTTTACCTGGAGGACTTCTTCATGGTTATCCTAATTCCTACTCAAAAAAATGCTTCAAACAATACTTTATACAGGGTGTTTCTAAATATATGTGAAGAAATTTTACAGGCGATTCCTTGACCAATTCTAAGACAAAAGTAAAAAATAAAAATTTTCTCAAAAGTGCTCTATTTTTTAGTTATGGGATTATGGGGTATCAAACTTTCTATATTTTTTTCATTTTTTGAGTATAACTTCTTTATTTTTTAAGATAATTTGATCAAATTTGAAACACACTCTAGTTATTATAGTTGTAACAAGATAAAAATATCAAATATCGAAATAAAATACGGGGGGATGTATTTTGGGGGTATAGACCCCATTTTTTATGCCATAACTTTTTTGTGCTACCCCACTTAAAATTTTTAATGAGATATTCTAATTCCTTGCTTTTTTCTGAAAATTTTTGATATCCTTAATTTTTTCACAGCTGGTACGGTTTAGAAGTTATTTAAAAACATGTACGAAGTTGTAGGCCAATTTTGCAATAAACAGGGGTGGCTTTTTTTAAAAAATAAATACTAGAAACTTCCTAGAACACTATTTGACTAATTTTAAAACGAAAACAGAGAATAAATATTTTCTCTAAAATGCTTCGTTTTTAATTTAAATTAAAATAAAATTAACAAATTAAAAACGAAGCATTTTAAAGAAAATATTTATTCTCTGTTTTCGTTTTAAAATTGGTCAAATAGTCTTCTAGAAAGTCTCTGGTATTTATTTAAAAAAAAAGCCACCCCTGTTTAATGAAAAATTAGCATACAACTTCGTACATGTTTTTAAATAACTTCTAAACCGTACCAGCTGTGAAAAAATTAAAGAGATCAAAAATTTTCAGAGAAAAGCAAGGAATTAGAATATCTCATTTAAAATGTTAAGTGGGGTAGCACAAAAAGTTATGGCATAAAAAATGGGGTCTATACCCCCAGAATACATCCCCCTGTATTTTATTTCGTATATTTGATATTTTTATCTTGTTACGACTATAATAACTAAAGCGTGTTTCAAATTTGATTAAATTATCTTAAAAAATAAAGAAGTTATACTCAAAAAATGAAAAAAATATAGAAAGTTTGACACCCCATAAATAAAAAATAGAGCACTTTTGAGAAAATTTTTATTCTTTACTTTTATCTTAGAATTGTTCAAGGAATCGCCTGTAGAATTTCTTCGCATATATTTAGGAACACCCTGTATAGTTTTCTTTGCTAGATTCATATTCTATTACAAAAACTATGAGCTTCCATTTGAGATTAGAATAACTATGAATAAATCCTCCAGCTGAAAAATAGCTAAACCCATTAAAAACCTCTTTTTAAATTAAAAAAAAGTTATTAGAATTTTTTTTTCTTATTAGGAATATTTAAGTAAAATTGATCACCCTGTATATGTAAAGGTAACTATTCTAAAAACAAAAATGTACTTACAATTATTGTTGTGTAAAAAAAATATAAATATTGAAAAAGTCTATAAATATGTATTTTATGGTAATTTTAAATTATATTGTTTATAAAAAAAATGGTTTGTTTCTCAACTATTTTTTATCATTAATATCTTAGCGAAATTTATATACTTAAAAACATAATTTCAGAATTTTTTTTTTGGCTAATAATAGGTAATGTTACCAACACAAAATTTGCTTCTCTAAAAACTACAAGTATTGTTGTCGGTTTCTCCACCAAGTCTTGAGACCAAACTAAATCTTAAGCTGCGACTCAAAATGCAAGTGCAGCTTACTCGGACACAAAATTTGCTTCTCTAAAAAATACAAGTATTATGACCGGTTTCTTCACCAAGTCTTGAGTCCAAACTGTATCTTAAGCTGCGCCTCAAGATGTAAGTGCAGCTTACTCGGTTGAACCGAGTGAAAATCTCGTCTTATTCGCGTCAAACACAACTTATACATGAAGTATCGATTTTAAGCGCTTAATAAGCATCAAAACATAACCTAAATTCGTCAAAACACAAAATTATCCTATCTGTTCAGTAAAAAATTGCCATGATTTTACTTTTAAAAAATTACAAAACGAATGTGTGGTTATGTTAGATTTAGCTGAACTAGTTGAATGTTAAATAGCTAATTTTTAAAGATCACAAGAAGGCTAAGAGTATAGAATTTGATACGCCACAATGATGCCAAAACTATCCGGACTTTAAACAAGACATACGTCGTGAATAAAGCTATGGTGCAATGCAAGCTCGACTTAAGCTGAGCTTTTAGCAATAATTTAATAAAACGAGCTAAAATATTAAAAAAAATCAATTTATCAGTTTGTTTTCTAAAGTTTATTACTCTTTAATAATTAATTATAATTATTTGACTTTCATTGTAATTTATTCAAATTAAAAATATTTAATTAAAAAATATCATTTTATTTTTATATTTTTTTTATCCAATTTAAGCATTTTTTTTAATGTAGAGATCAGTTTGATTTACTTGCTACTACAAAATCATTGATTTTATTCAATCACAAAGCCAATTAAAGTTTAATTTTGGAATTCAAAAATTCCAAAATATCTTGTTGTTAACAAAAATTTTTTAAAATTTTATTAAAAACCAATTTTTTGTTTAGAAAATCGTACTACGATTTTTTGGTTTATAAATACATAATAGTAGTTTTATTTTATTTTTTTTAAATTTATTGTTTTTTGTTTAAGTTTATTAAACAATGTTTATTTTTCTACTAATAAGCTTGAAAATTGTTTAAAATTTTGATTTTCAAAAAAATATTTTTTTGGCAATTTTAGTTATTTTTTTGGATTTTTTTAATTCTTAAAATAGTTAAATGGCCTTGTTTAGTTACACAATAAATTTTTGTCAAAATAGCGCCCCCTACACGTAGTTGAAATTCATAATATTTAAAAAAAATGGTTCTTAACTAAAATAAGTTTAATAAATTTTTAGACATATTTGATGCCATTTTACTTTTATAAATGTAATTTCTGTATCATTACTATAAAACATGTCTAATGAAAAATCTAAAAAATATTTAATAATTTTTTTGTAAATTTTAAATTTGATGGAAGGTGAGTTTTTGATGAAATATGGGTGTTTGAAATATTTGAGTCGGTGGTGTTGTGTGGAAGCGGCTTTAGTTTGGGTTAGTTCTGGCTGGTAACGCTAGGTGGCCGCTGAGATAGAACCGTCATCGCGGCTAGGGGTGGGGGGAGACGCTATGCATATAGATTAGCTGTTTTGCCGGGCGCTCTTTTGGGCAATACCTAGGTATATATTGCATGGCCGTATGTTTGGTGTGGTGTGGTGTTGTAGCGTAGAATGTAGCATCGCCAGAGCCTCCAGAGTTCTTCCCCAGCGTCCCGACGCCCCCAACGCATCCACCTCACACACGCACCTAAAACTCCATTTAAGACGAAAACGAAAAAAATAAAGAGGAAAAACACGAAAGTCACGAAACCCTCAGCGACCACGCTTCCAGACCCAATTTCCAGAGCCTCCGAGGGATCACGACTAAAAAGCGTCGGGGAAGGGAAAAAATTTAATTGGGACGCTTCCTACAAAAAACACCCAAAATAGATACTAACTCCAAATTTTAATCAACAAAAATAACAATTTCATATCAAAATTATTTAAAAATCACAAAAATTTTAATTAAAATTTATAAATTACTGAAAGCAAAATTTTGTTGAAATTTAGGAATAATAATACCTACGCTACAAATAAAGCAAATAATTTAAATTATTTTTATTATTTCGAATTTACCAAAATTTTAATAAAGCTACTAAGTATTGTTCTCTTAAGATGGGCCTTTCCACGATTTTTTTAATTTTTATTTAGTATTAAAGATAAAGTTAAAATAAAAAATAATATTCAATCAATTTTTTGATAGCCTTTGTGTAAGAGCCAAAAATTTGAATTTATGAATCCGTGACGTCATAATGTTCAAAAGTTCTAGTCCGGCAACGTTGTTGGTATCCCGTATCCTCTCGACCACCATAAAACTCTAGAAACTCTATTTTGACAAAAATTAACCAACAAGAAAATAAATTTGACATTTGCAATCTGTCATCACCGATTACAGACTTTAGAGTTGATAGAGACGACTGCACACGAGGACACACGACGGGAACACCAGCAACGTTACCGCTTTTTTGATCACAATTTCTAAATAAATTAATTTAAATTTTTTTGGTGTCCTAATTAACAAAACAAACCAGCCCATTAAATTAGGTTTTTTAATAGCTATGCATAGTATAAAATTCATTGAAAAATATTTTACTGTGGAAAGACCCATTGAGGAGTCTAACGGAAGATCCAGTCAAGTCAAATTTTAGTACCCAAGTGTTCAGGAGAAAAAAAAACATTTGCAGGAAAAGCTGTTTCAAAAAAATATGAACTTGATCAGTTATTGTATTGAAGACTTGATGTTTAATAATTGATTCAGTCCACTTTGTGATACTTTTACATTGATTGGTACAAAAATTAATGTTTTTTGAACCCCAGTGGCGGATCCAAAATCAAATTCTATTTTTTTTAGCATTTTTTTTCTAGACAGTAAATGTCATTCCCAACAAAATAATCCTATTAACTAATTATTTTTTATTTCGAAAAAAGTTACAGCTACTTAGGATCACGCTTGTGTTTATACACAAAATTTAACGCCAAAAATGGCGTGCACACCTCCATGTGAACTAACTTGCAGATTTACATGCGGAAAGGGACACATTTCGAAAAGGCTACTTGCAAGAATCGAGGGTGCTTACAAAAAACTGCAAAGATCAGATTCTCCATCATTGTTGAAGAAGCATTTAAAGAAGCCAATATTTGATTTATTGAAAGATATGGAGACACCAATGGGATCAACTTTTTGGGATGTCATACGGTCAGGTATTAAAAATTTAAATTCTAGAGTTGGGGTTTATGCACCTGATAGGCAGGCATATTTAGTTTATCGCGAGTTATTTGATCCGATTATTGAAGAGTATCATAGTTATGGTAAAGAAGATAAACTACCTAAACACCATTGGGGTAAACCAAAGCGTCTTGGAAAGCTTTATAGAACATTTGTTATAAGCACTCGCATAAGATGCGTGCGTACGCTTGATGATTATCCTTTTTGTTCACAACTGACCAAGAAACAATTCCTCCAACTGGAACGCCATATTAAATGGATTTTAAGGGGATTTGAAGGGGAATATGCAGGAGAATATCGGCATATTACTACCATGACGAGAGAGGAAGAAGATCAATTGGCCCACGATAAAATTCTTCTTAAAGAAGGAAACCCATTTTTAGAAGCAGCAAATGTGTATCGACACTGGCCTACAGGAAGAGGCATCTACTCCAACTTCGATAAAAATTTCTTCGTATGGGTTTGTGAAGAGGATCATATAAAAGTCATTTCGATACAGAAGGGCGGCGACATAGATGTTATTTACGAAAGGTTAATGGGTGCAATGCGACATCTTCGAAGACAATTGTACTTTGCTAAAAGCTTACGTTTGGGGTACCTATCTTTTTGTCCCACGAACCTCGGTACAACAATTAAAGCATCGGTGCATATGAAACTTCCAATGCTAAGCACTGAAATGACCAAGTTGATGGCAATAGCAAATCAATTTCACATGAATGTACGGGTTATTGAAGAACCAGAGGAGGAACAAATCATTGATATTAGAGGAGAGTTTTCACCAACTTTTGAAGTGTCAAATAGAAGAAGGCTTGGAATTACAGAATTTGATGTTGTCAAGGAATTCGCTGATGGAATTACATATCTTGTTGATGTGGATATAGTGACTTACGTGACCAAATACGTGATGAAACCATTATATTGAGGAGAAAATTATATTTAAAAAAAAACTATATTGTAAAAAAATATACTGAAAAAAAATATACTATTTTGTAAATAGTCCAATTTTAGTTAATTCCTAGAAACCTAAACTAAGTGGAATTGAGATGTTACCGTTAAAACCCGAAATCAGTATAAATTAGGGGTTTCAGTCAAAACTAGTTTAACCTGATTATTTATTTTTTAGAACTAGTTTTGATGTAAGAAACCAGAAAAACCCCAAATTCAGAACATTATGAATTTGGTTCAAACTAAAACAACCAAATAGTAATTTTTGTCTCATTTTTTTGAAAAATATTTACTTTATAATTTTATTTTAAAATTTTTCAAATAGCCTTATCCATTATTCATAAAGTTTTCGTATTTTTTAAAGCCACCCTTGTTCCATATAAAATTGGCATACAGCATTTAAATATTTTATTTAAACCAAGCAGCTCTGTTATGTTTCCCTTTTTTGGCAATAAGATCCTATTTTTTTAGAAATCGCGTTTTAATATTTAAAATTCTAGGAAATGTCGGTACTTTTAAAAAATATGTGGATATGTTATACCAGGTCTTCAAAAATGGGTGATACTGGTGATTTGCATGGTGCAATTGGTTTCATAGTGAAAAATACAGGGTGTTTCACTTTTTTTCCAGCAAATTTTTTTTAAATAGTAAAAAATGTCATTCTGAACAAAAATTTTCCTATTTTTTTCGACTCCTTAAAAAGTTACATCAATTTTAAAATTTCAAAAATTTAATGATTTTTGTGGGACACCCTGTATAAATTTCATTTTATTTTAATTTTTTTGTTTATCCAAATAATAATTGATTTAAATAAAAAAATTATAATAAGAAAGAATATTATACAGAGTGTTCCTCAAAAATTATGAAAATTTATCAATTTTAAAATTGCTCTAACTTTTTAAGGATTTGAAAATGCATAATAGTTCATAGGAAATTTTTTGTTCAGAATGACATTTACTATCTAAAAAAATTGCTGAAAAAAGTGAGACACCCTGCATAAGTACATCAGTGACGTTTAAAAAAAAATAATATCAGTTTTTTTTATTAATTATTTAAGTAATACCCAAAAACTGCTGAGAAGTTCTTTGGTTAAAATAAAATATCAGAAATGAAGTTTAGTTGGATTTCAACTAATCTACAAACCTAGTAACATTAAAATCCCTAAAAATTATTACAAAGCATATTTGTATTCCTGTGTATTCAGTATTGTGAATTTTAAAATTTAATGTTTAACCATCAAAATACTGACAAAACCCCACTTGGGCGCCATTTTGGAGTACATACCCTGATGAACGATTTTCCTAGCTACGCCACTGCCTGAAAACTATTTAAAGTGTAACATTAACAGTTGATTTGTTAAATACCATTTTCAGTCATTATATATTTTCTTTCCAAATACAGGGTATTACGTTCGTACTTCACCAAACGTCGGGGTTAGTTTAAATAGTTTTAAAAAAAATCACGAAGAAAAAAAATAGAAACAATAATTTTCTTTCAGTTTTTGACACTCCAAGATAAGACGCATTAAGGTTATTTATGATTTTTAAAGTTTCCTGAAACTTCTTTATCTTCTGAACAATCCAGGAAACTATTTTTCTTCTGAAGTTACTTCTATGAGAAGTAGTCCGATCACTTTTTACTGGAGTTACTCCAAAAAATGTTTCCCTGATTTGTTAAGGATATGAAGAACTTTCAGAAAACTTAACCTTAATATTGGGTTTATCTTAAAGAAAATTAAAAAAAAAAAACGGAAAAATTTTATTTTTCTTTGTGCTTTTTCAATATTTTATCAACTATTTTATTATTACTGTTATTACCAATTAATAGGGGATGGTTTTAGCTTTCTATTGATATTTTTTCCTTAATTCTACTCCCATTAGATAAATTATTATTACCAATTTTCTAAGAATTTACAAAAATCGGTGACCTATAATTCAAAACGTTCCAAAATTAACAAAAGATAGAACACACTTTTTTTGCATTGTTTGTTGATTAAATTAGCTCTAGTTTCTAACCCTGATTTTCGGTGAACCTCGAACGGAACACTCTGTATAACTGGCTATATTTTTTTCGGATTAAAATTTGTACATTTCTAAAAAAATTCAATAATATTTTTACCATCTGTAATATTGTCCTTGGTAATATTTTTGGTTTCAGAAAACAAAAACATTTCCTTAATTAAGATTTTTTGAGAAATAATCGAAAAACTGAATTGTAATTAATTGTTGTTTTCCTTGTGATTTATTTTTCAAGATTTTGGTAAAAATTTCTGTATTATTGTTGTTACTAATTGAAAAAAAAAATTGGGCTTAATATAATAATTTCGTAAAAATCAGTGACCAAACAATCAAAACGGTCTTACTGTAAAGTAAAAAAAAAAACAAAATGTGATCTACTTTCTAATTCTGAAGTTTAATCTTTTATGAACATTTTGTATATTTATTTGACTAAACATTTTATTATTTTATGTAAAACCATATTTTATTCTTGCAAGAGGAGAGCATATACACCCCTTCACTAGTTACGCCACTGTTCATGACGTCATCAATAAAGTTTTGACATCAAAAGATTTTTAAAATAAAAATCGACTTATTCCATCAATTTTCTAATAGTAATTTAATTTTTGAGATTATCAATCGCTTTTTAACATACGAGTTGGTTACAATATTTTTTCTTTGATTGTGCATCTTATAGGGAAATTTAATTACAAATAGATGGCGCTTTTGCTCTTCTATGGTAAATTAATGAAGTTTCGAAGCCAGTATTGAACCTACCTGTTTGTATGGTTAAAGTCGTCCTAAGTGGTATTTTAATATGTTTTTAATAAATGTTCTTCCAAATTTTATTTGAAATCAATATTCATTTAAAATGAAAAAAGTTACACTACTAACGTTTTATGTCCTATATTAGTTTGACAATTTCGTTGGAAATGTCATCAACTGGGATCGAGTATAAAATCATTCATTAAATAAAAATCATTTATTAATGAACGAAGTTGTATACGATCAACGAAAATCCGCCGTTTCAAATTTTTGGACCCACCATGTAAAGTTGTTCCCAGTTGGAAGTAGGACAAAGAATACGTGATCGTGATTACGTTTGTCCTACTTCCAATTGGAACCAACTGTACAATGGCCTCCAAAACATGGCATAATAATAATAAAAAAAATAGAAGAATTACAAAAAATAATTTTTATTTTTGGAAATTAACAAACTAGTGCACAATAGCCGAATAGCTATAAAATAAGAGAAATGATGAGACACTGGTGCCCAAAAAGTTAAGAAAATCAAGGAAAAAGAAGATATTTGTTTCGATTTATGTTTCATCTGCATTTACATCCACTTCTAGTTTTTCTTCAGATTTATATTTACAATGAACATCAACAGAAATTAGTCAAGAAAACTTAGCACACAAAGAGAATTTAGGTTGTCCAGTTGTTGAAACTCAAGTTACAGGTGAAGATAGTGTTAATCAAGAGAATGTTGCACTTTGGTCCAAAATTCTTAATCTGTTCACTATTGAGTATTTTGTAACGAACTAGCGACAAAATATTGGGACATAACTTCTTTAAAAACAATGTATAACGAATAACGACAGATAAAAAAGTTATTACAGAGATTTCAAAATTCTATCTTCATAATAAAAATGGGATAAAAGAAAAAAGATCTTTATACAGCTATGTATGCAAGTTGTTTTCCAAATCAATCACATCTCACTTACAAACGGTTTCCAAAAGGGGAAAACTATTGGAGTTCCATCCGATCACGTAACTGTTGTATATTTTATTCAGATGGAGTTCAAAAGTTAACAGAAATGCAAATAAAAATGGAAGAAAATTATTGGAAAATTTTACTACACAGAATTTTGACAATAAAATTATTAGCTGGTTTGGTATTGGTTTTTAGTTTTTAGGGCTCACGACAAGAGTGATATTTATGTCATTCAATTTGCGATGAATTTATTACATAATATGCAGGATCACATTTGAAATTAAGAATGCAAACTTTTTTGCCTAATTTTGGATCTGATATTTCACATGGAACAACTTGATATTTGAAAGAACAACATTTTAGCCCCCAAATACCTAAATCAACCACTGAGCATGTTTGTATAAAAATAATATAAATTCAAAATATCTGGAGAGATCTTATCGTTCTTCTTCAACTTTTAGAATTGAAGTTGATCGGTTATTGCACCGAGGTCTTCAAATTTGTAGAAGTTTTTCAGAAATTTTAGAAAATAAAAAAAAAGACTTGTAAAGTTTGAAAAAGTAACTTTTTGAAAGTTATAATTTGTTTGGTGATTTAAAGTTGTAAATAAATCTGATGGAAAAAATTGGATTATTGTTGATGCGGAGTTGTGTATGTACGTAGATGCACCCTTGAGCGTTTTAGATGGGTATCTGCCCTTGGAAATAAATCAAATTGGCATTAAAACACTATCAACTTTGGCAATCGGGCGTTAACACAGATGGTATCGGGTGGAAGTTAGGGCGAGTCTAAAAGACCCCCTCGCGAACTCAATGCGCCGACAGATGAGCTCCTTTCTAAACAATATCTCCGATATTCTATAATCCCAAGATAGTCAAATGACTCAAATGTACCACCACGTCAGATAAGACACTAATTCAAATTCATAGATAAAAATGAATCACCAACAATTCTATTGTTCTTGAGATAACCTTAAAATAGGTGGTTTTATTTGAAAATTTGGACATATAGCTTTTAGCTTTCAATCAAGTAATGTTGTATGTTGTATATGGTAATTTGTAAAATAAAAAAAAATCAAATTATAAATGGCCGCCAGTGATACACAAAAAAATTGACAGGTTAGGTTAGGTTAGGTTACACATGTTATGAACGCACCTTAAAGTATGAAGAGGTTATTGTTTGATTTATTTATGAAAGTAATTGATGGCGTGTAAAGAGGTCTCTCATTACTCTAGTTTTTTTTTGAAGCGGTCCCTAAAGAAAGGGATCGTTGATCGTTTACAATCAAACATTGTGGTGACGTTATCAAATATGGACACATGTAGAAGATACGATACCATATGCTAGTGTTTGGCGTTGTGGAGCGTTGTGGAGCGACGTAAGCGAAACCCTTGCCTATATCGTATCCTCACGGGTACCATCCGCATAATGTGATGAGCCAAGGGTGAACAAGTACACATTACACATGTGTACTTAAGGGTCCATACACATGATCATTCTTCCTATCCGAAGAGCTACACTGTGCACAGCCTGCAGGTCAACTGCCCCCCCGAGAGAGAGGGATGCGATAATAACCATTCGAGAATTATTATCAACATAGGGACTCATACACATGTCAACATTCTACATTGTCCTGCAAGACATCTCCAATCCTTTACAATTACAACCACAATAAAAACGTTTTGTTCCACGTTTAATTTTACATTCACCAGCATTAAACCACTGAGGATACTAAAAACAAAACCCTTTTGTTTCCAAGAACATCACTTATCATCTCATTAATTCAACGATTCCAAGATGGTATTTTAAGTATGTTTTTGGTTTTTTAATCTCGCCAATTAAGTGGAGGTAGCGGATTCCATTTTATTTTGGTTTTGTTTACATTTTTCTTGAATGGGATTAAATTAAGCGCGAGAAATAAATCCGTACGTCCAATTTAAAATAAGCCAATAAAGCACGCAAATAGTGACCAGAAAATTGCCATTTTTACGCCATTTAATTTCCAAGGTGCCTGCCGCCAATTTAAAAATCCGTTGGAGCGTAATTTTGTTTTCATTGCAAGAGAAAATCAAAAAATTACACTCGGCACGCACAAATTAAGCACACGGCCTTCATCATGCTCTAAAAATTCAAAACTAACCGAAAATCTTTTATCTAATCTGCGTTATTGGGTTTAGTGGTGTTACTTGTTGATCAAAGTTGACAAGAGCGGTAAAATCTAGTTTAATCCTGCTAGTTAAACCGGACATGAAGGCATTTAGTCCTCATTAACCCTCTTTGCATGACAAACGCGACGTTTTTCGTGTCGCACAAAAATTTACAATCACATTAATTTAAATAAAGGGCCTTAGGCACGCGATGAGAAAATCGGAAATCGGAAATCGGGTGACGTTCGTTGGGAATTGATTGAAGATGGAAGAAAATCGCGTGAAAAGTGAGCGTCGCTTCATCTAGGAAAACGAAAGAGCGAAAGAGCGTCTTCCGTTCCGAACATGCATCAAAAATATAATTACAAAAGGGGCGTTGATAAGCACGAAACGATTACGGTGAACGCTCCCATCGCAAGGTAGTTATTATGTGGTGGCAGCCCTGAGAGCATGCATATTCCAACGTAGCTACCGTCTTTTCCTACCGAATATTTTTATTACGAATTTACATTTTAATGATGATTATATTTTTACCAAATAGTTATGTTATAGTAATAATTAGGAATTTAAAAGTTGCAGGCGGCCGCGGCCGTAAAACGCTGTCATCAAATCCCGGCGCGGCGGTTCGGGGGCGGCTTTGCCCCTCGGGAGCGTTCGGCCGTGATCGCAACCGACCCTCGTGTCATGCATTTAAATGGCCTCATTAATGTTAAATCGGCCGCCACCTGTGAGTTTTTCTCCCTTGCTTCCCTTACATTTTATTGAGAAAAACTACAACACACGACCATCACTTTTCCTTATTTTAATACGTGCCTTCATTTTCACCAAAAACACATTTCCTGCTTCCTCCAAGAATAAAATACATTCCTAACTACTCTCATTATCTTTACACTTTGTACAGACGAAAGCATCATCAACTTTTTATTAAACCGCCAACACTTTTATTAAATCAAATCACATAGAGCAGCTACATTATTTTTAAAACACATAAAACATAAAACATAAAACATAAAACATAAAACATAAAACATAAAACATAAAACATAAAACATAAAACATAAAACATAAAACATAAAACATAAAACATAAAACATAAAACATAAAACATAAAACATAAAACATAAAACATAAAACATAAAACATAAAACATAAAACATAAAACATAAAACATAAAACATAAAACATAAAACATAAAACATAAAACATAAAACATAAAACATAAAACATAAAACATAAAACATAAAACATAAAACATAAAACATAAAACATAAAACATAAAACATAAAACATAAAACATAAAACATAAAACATAAAACATAAAACATAAAACATAAAACATAAAACATAAAACATAAAACATAAAACATAAAACATAAAACATAAAACATAAAACATAAAACATAAAACATAAAACATAAAACATAAAACATAAAACATAAAACATAAAACATAAAACATAAAACATAAAACATAAAACATAAAACATAAAACATAAAACATAAAACATAAAACATAAAACATAAAACATAAAACATAAAACATAAAACATAAAACATAAAACATAAAACATAAAACATAAAACATAAAACATAAAACATAAAACATAAAACATAAAACATAAAACATAAAACATAAAACATAAAACATAAAACATAAAACATAAAACATAAAACATAAAACATAAAACATAAAACATAAAACATAAAACATAAAACATAAAACATAAAACATAAAACATAAAACATAAAACATAAAACATAAAACATAAAACATAAAACATAAAACATAAAACATAAAACATAAAACATAAAACATAAAACATAAAACATAAAACATAAAACATAAAACATAAAACATAAAACATAAAACATAAAACATAAAACATAAAACATAAAACATAAAACATAAAACATAAAACATAAAACATAAAACATAAAACATAAAACATAAAACATAAAACATAAAACATAAAACATAAAACATAAAACATAAAACATAAAACATAAAACATAAAACATAAAACATAAAACATAAAACATAAAACATAAAACATAAAACATAAAACATAAAACATAAAACATAAAACATAAAACATAAAACATAAAACATAAAACATAAAACATAAAACATAAAACATAAAACATAAAACATAAAACATAAAACATAAAACATAAAACATAAAACATAAAACATAAAACATAAAACATAAAACATAAAACATAAAACATAAAACATAAAACATAAAACATAAAACATAAAACATAAAACATAAAACATAAAACATAAAACATAAAACATAAAACATAAAACATAAAACATAAAACATAAAACATAAAACATAAAACATAAAACATAAAACATAAAACATAAAACATAAAACATAAAACATAAAACATAAAACATAAAACATAAAACATAAAACATAAAACATAAAACATAAAACATAAAACATAAAACATAAAACATAAAACATAAAACATAAAACATAAAACATAAAACATAAAACATAAAACATAAAACATAAAACATAAAACATAAAACATAAAACATAAAACATAAAACATAAAACATAAAACATAAAACATAAAACATAAAACATAAAACATAAAACATAAAACATAAAACATAAAACATAAAACATAAAACATAAAACATAAAACATAAAACATAAAACATAAAACATAAAACATAAAACATAAAACATAAAACATAAAACATAAAACATAAAACATAAAACATAAAACATAAAACATAAAACATAAAACATAAAACATAAAACATAAAACATAAAACATAAAACATAAAACATAAAACATAAAACATAAAACATAAAACATAAAACATAAAACATAAAACATAAAACATAAAACATAAAACATAAAACATAAAACATAAAACATAAAACATAAAACATAAAACATAAAACATAAAACATAAAACATAAAACATAAAACATAAAACATAAAACATAAAACATAAAACATAAAACATAAAACATAAAACATAAAACATAAAACATAAAACATATATAGGTTATAACCGCATAAGTTATGTGCTAGTAAAAACGAGTGCATAAATCCCACATTTTCTTAAAACTAATTTCTTATGTCATAACGTCTTCTGTCAATATGTCTTATACTTAAAACCATGTGTATAAATAGATCTTAAGTTATTGTCCTATAGTCATTAAATTGATGTTCTAATATTTTATTTATACACACGATTTTATTAAGAATAAGACACATCGGCAATTGGCGATTCTAGCTAAGCGATCTCCCTCTTGCGGCATAGCGTGGAACTATGAAATGACGTCACGCCCGTGATAGTTGTGCAGACGAATTTAGCGTTTGTTAATGTCTATTATAGTCAGGTAAATAACGTCAACTTACCTAATTTACTTTGTATTATTAAATGCGTTTGATTATTTCTTTGCAAGTTTAAATTTTTATTTATTTTTTCACTGACGTGACGTCACTAGAATATGTAACCAAACATACATTTGCGCGGGAAATATTAATTTGACTCGCCAATAGTCACAATGACATAAGAAAGTATATTGTTTTATTAGGAGTAAAAGAAGTACTTTTTGTGGCGAGCATGTAGGTTTGCAGGCCAAGCTATGCGAGCCACAAAAAGTTCTTTTACTCCGAATAAAACATGCTATTTTTTCTTCAAACGTCGAAATTTTTAAAATAGTAATATAATAAATAATTTTAAAATTTGACATTTAATTTACATACAACACACAATACAATGCTAATGTATATTGGGTTGCCAAAAATTAATTTCTATTTTTTTAAATTATAATTTAATGTTAATTATAATAATTTTGTTCAATCTCAATACGACATGTATATTGGGTTGCGGAATAAGCGGAGTAGAAATTTAATTTCTACTCCTAGGCAGTACAAAGTGACCATAGAATCAACGAACATAAAAAGTAACATTTTAAAGCCTGTCAAACGTCCCAGAAACTGTACTTTAATAACGTTTGAAGAAAAATAAATTTTTAAGAAATTTAGGATTTGTGCACTTGATTTATAGAATTCAAAACACGATTAACTGTGCACATCAAAGACTGCAATTTACTTTGTATTTGGTCACATTCAATTTAGCGCATGCGCAGTTGAAACAAATTTTAAGAAATAAGCTATAAGAAATAAATATAACCAACTTTAGTTTTCTAATGTGATATGGGAATGTTGTGCATAAATACTCTAATTTAAAACCACATATTTTATATCTTAAATCTTATGTCTTATTTTAAAAACCTATGTCATTATGTCTTATGCATAATATTAACCATTTGCGTAAATCGACCGTAACATTATAATATGCTTATGTTAAAACTTATGATTTGATCTTAATTTTCTTACGTTCGTTAGTTAAGGATCCAAATCAAAATACAGCTTTTACGAACAATTTTTTATTGGTGAACTTTTATTCCCAAAAATAAGTCGACGTTTCGGTTATCGTTGTAACCTTATTCATGACTGTATTGTTAAAACTTATGTCCTATGCTTAAAAACCTTTAAGTTGATTATATTTATATCTTATGTCTTATTTTTTTAGGTATTGCATATAGGTAACATTATAAATCGGTCTTGAAAGTATTTGGTTTTAAATAACGAATTTAAAAACTATGAACATGGGACATGGGACATGGGACATGGGACATGGGATATATTCTGATACCAAAATTAACAAAATCTATAGCAGGTGATAAAAGTTGCAAACACTTTTTTGTTGTTCCTGACGAATCCACACCCATTTTGTACATTTTCAAAAAATATAGGGTTTGAAAAGTTTGAATATTGAAGTGAAACTGATGTATTCATAAGTTTATAATTTGTAGCAGAAACAAATGAAAATGTTGGTAAAAAATCTGACTCCCAAATGAGAGATGATAATTTATGCATTGGAAAGAAATCCAAATTAAAGCCGGGAGGAAAATATTTTCCATACCTAGAAGCCAGCGGAGCATAAACCGATTTCGGGGCCCCCTTTTATTCGTTCGACTCGAGTGGGTCGACGCGATTTTCCGCCACTAATTCGTCATTATGCGGATGATCTTGGTCAACTAATCAACTTAGTGTATGCGAGAAAAAACACGCGAGGGAGAGAAAATCGAGGGTGGCCCCTAACAGCCAATTTTAGTTATTGCATTACAAGCACCTAATGAAATCTTCACTTTTTGATTGACTTCTTGATAGATGACGCTTCCTATTGCTTTTCTCCTACATACCAACCCCACGAAAACGCTTTACCACCTAATCAGGAAGGAAAACGCGTTACGCACTACGAAAATTCAATAAAAACACCCGAATAATCAAACAGATTTACATACAAAAACAAACGCATTACGAATGCGAACAACTGTACTTTAATTTTTATATGAACGCTCTATAATTTTTTACTCTATAGTTAATTAAGTAAGGTTATGTTGTTTTTTTTTTAAATTAACATTACTTAAATATTTATTTATGCACAAATGAGGTTATTAATTTATTATATTCAATAAACAACCCTCGTTTTTATGATTTATACGAGGTACCGTTGTGTAAGCAAATCATTCCAGGATTCGCGGCGTTTATAAAAATTAGATGTAAACAATCGCTGCGACGGGCATTTTAAAATATTTATGCCTGTTCAATACATTTGCTGTTTAAATCAGCAAGATCATACATAGATAATGTCGGTTCTGTGCTTTTTATGCTGCGGAATATATGCAGCGTTATTTATTACCCCGTATGTAATTACATTCCAGCAACAATATTTTTGCTCTGATCACAGCAACGATCGTTTTTTTCGCCATTTTAACCACAAAAGTTACTCATTTATAAAAATCAAACTATTTAAAAAATAATTTAGTAATTTTAGCTTTTTACAATTGGCATCCCTGCTTCCACTAAAAACACCTTAGAATTATCGCCATTTTTTCTGCGATTTTTTTATTGGGACGAAATAAAGCGTATTTTTCCAATTTAAAGGCATGTCACGAACACTTCACAAGCTGTCTTGGGCAAAGGCAAGCACGCGGCACACGCCACCCCCTGTAAACTCACCATACGCACACGTCAATCAAAGACAGACGTTCTTTCTTTCGCGATTACACTGATTACATTTTTTTTTCAAGCTGAATTTTAGAAAACTTTTAGCCATTTTCGTATTGTTTACGTACGAAAACGATTTTTTCCACAAACTTTTAAATTCAAAATTAATTGCGCGCCATTTTAATTGCGAATAAGCACGTACTATAATTACGATTAAATAACTTACTTTACATTTTACATTGATTAATCACTTAGTTTTAATATTTTACACTGGAAGGTGAAGAATAAAATAAGATGAGAGCTACCAAAAACGAATTAGAAACAATTTTGCCAACCAACAATTAATGAATTAATACTGATAGTAATTAATACTTACAACTTCAATTTTATAATAATTAAAAACTCATTAATATTTCAAAACGTCCAATTAAATAACGTTTTAGTTACAAATTTCAATCAGTTACTTTTATAAACGTGATTTTAATATTATTTATTTGCATTAAATTGTACATTTAATACTTCATTAAGTTCTTCTATTTAATTTCGTTTTATACTAAAATCAAAACAATTTGGATTATAAAATTATTATAACGTTTTAATAGGAAATATTTAAATAAACAAAATACTCATTAATTATTTATTGCAATTTAAATAACCAATTAAGAATCAATTGATTCAAAATAATTTTACAAATACAATTATTAAAATAAACAAAAAAATAAATACAAAAAAATTTGAACGCTTTTTATAGTAGGCAACTAAACCTGCAATAAATTACATGATAGGCAACCAAGCATACGCGATTTTTTAAAAATTAATCCCCATCAATAATAAGCGCCTTTAATTCATCTAAATCTTTATTAACCTGAACTAAACGTTGTTGCAAATCGTAAATTTGCTTTAAAGTTCTCAAAAAATTTTCATCCTCTTTATAAACACCACAAAACTTCTTTAATCCCATTTTTCCAAACAAAACTTCCGATAAATCATTTTGAAACTTCAATGCCTCCTTCGAATGTTTCCCCAAAACCAAATTCATCCTACTATTAAAATAATTCGCGTTAAATTGAATTACACGACTAACTTGATTTGACAAGTTTTTAAATCTTCCTTTGTATTTTAATTTTTGCTCATTGCTCAACTCTGCTATATTTTCTTCTTTTAAAATATTCAGCAGAAATTTTTGTGCGTTATTTATTAATTTATTAATACAAGACTCGCAGAGAGTCACTTCTGAATTTAGTCTTCTAGCAGATATAGTTTTAAATAACGATAGTGAAATTACCAGTAAAAATAAGTAATTCATCTAAAAATAATAAAAAAACAGTGTTAAAGTTATGCAACCAATTTCGCTGTAAGTTAAGTTGCCTTATTATAAATTATATTAAAAATTTTGCGCTATTTAAAAATAAATAACTTTAATAATTAATTTATTTATAAATTTATTTTTTTCAAACCAAAATTTAGCGTAATAAATAAAAAATATCACTAACAATTGTATTATTAAAAGTTATAAATTATAACTATTTAAAATTATTTATAAACGAGAAAACTTACCTTTTAAAATCTAATAATTCTTATTTTTCTTTTTGTTATATAAATTTACATGTTATGTACTTCTATTTTCAACTTTTATGCTTCTAGCTAACAACTAAATTTTTCCTTTCGTTTTTAGTGTTTTTATTTATTACTTTAATAAATTTAAATTAGATACTGTTACCCTATTTTATAGTCAAATAATTTATTTCAATTATAGGAAAAGGGGTTTTTAATGCTTATTTTATTCTAATAAATTCTTATCGTTTATCGGGCATTTCAACCCATTTCGTATAATTTGTACATTTAATTTATGACAAAAAAGCAATAAATGAATATTAATTAATGAAATAAAAATAATTGCATTTATTTACAAAAAAAAGATGAGTAAACGGTAGGCAACTAAATATTCGGCGTATTTGGTTGCCTAGTTAAATTCTTAGACAACCCAATATACAGCATACAATTCAAAAAAAAATACAATAAATATCCCTTTCTAAAACAATATAACTCATAATTAAATTATAATTATTTAAAAATCACGCTCAATATTTTTTAAAACATTTTTAAAAAATTATATCTAAATTATAATTTGATAAAATTCAGGTGCAATTTATTTAAAACATATGCATGAAACTTTGTTTTTGGAATAAACGAAATATGCTATTGTTTTGATTCTGTAAACGCATGCTTAAAATAGCGCGGTACGTTTTTAAAAAGAGACGAAATTATCAGTTCCCATTTGCGGTAACGTGGGTGCCTATTTTAGGGAGAATTTATTCTTAGTCCTAACTTCAGGTTTATTTACAAAATAACGAGTAGTGACAATCAAAGTTAAAGTACTTCGTCACCGCCACCCGCATAAGTAAGTATTGTTTAATTGTTACAATTACCATATTATTTTGTTTTAATAAAAATGGTACACATATTGATTTGGATTCCTGCAGCTATATTTAGGTCCCGAAAATCCCGAGCGCAACCGAGTGACAACAGCGGTGCCAACCAAAAAACGCAGGACCAAAGGGGACCGAACGCAGGATAAAATGATGGATGATAACGTCGAAATAATTCGCTCGAATAAAGGGGGCCTCAAATTAATACACAGGGGGTATATGTACACAGTACATAAAAAACGGCAAGGGGGCGGAATTCGATGGAGATGCACGCAAAGAACTCTACACTGCAAGGTAACACTTAAAAAGTGTATATTAAGTTGCATACTAAATATATTTAAAAAAATAAATACCACTTAAAAATAGTATTAATAATAATATTTAAATTATAAAAAAATGGGTGGGAAAAATAATTTTGCAAATTAATTTTTGATGTAACTATGGTTGCGTGATTTTGTTTTAAGCTAGTTTGGTTGCATAATTTAAATTTTTGCAAAATATAATTTATGATATAAAATTATGCTTTATTATTACATAATAAATTATTAAAATATTGTTATTTACTTTTTAGGGTAGTATTTCAACCGGTAATGGTTCTCCACGTGTAAATATGCCGCATAATCACATTCCTGACCCTCATTCTGTTGCTTTAGCAAGATGTCGCCAATTTGAAGAATTTGGTGAATTTTCGTCGAGTTTAGAAGAAGAAACAAAAGGTAAGCGTTTATAATTATTCTAACTGAAAATATTCCTGCAAAATGTGGGCAACGCAATGTACGCGTTGTTGGAGTCATTTGGGTTGCCTAACGCAAAAAAATCAATACGGCCAAAATTTTAACCAATCGCAATTTAAATGGTTTTGGTTATTGTTTTTATGCATAATTTTATATTGTGTAGTTAATGCTATCATAATTAGGTATTTAATGATGATATTTATGGGTTTTGATGTAATGTGCGGTGATATATGGCCATCTGTGGAAATTGAAAAGCAACTATAATTGGCGTTTCGGTAAATTTTGGCCAAAACAGAGATCGATTTGTGAAAATTTCGGGGAAAATTGCCCGCGTCGCAATTGGAGTTTTCCGTGTTCCCCGCGTTCCTGCTGCAAAGTGCAGGCGCAGTGAAAGGCGTAAAGTTGCAATGAAATCATAAATAAACAAAGCGATACCCGATATCCGACGTTTCGTCCATAATTCTTCCAAATTCACAATTATCGATTTTTCGCGAGTAATGGAGGAGGAAGGTAATTTCGTGCGTCGTTACAAGGACTATAATAAAGGTGTAAAGTCGGACCCCAAGTTTAAACAATCCGTGATTTTATGTGCGGAACAGAACGGCAACAGGGCCGCCTCCGAAAAATACGGCGTTCCGTACTCTACGCTGCGCCGCTGGAGGAGGTTCAGAGAGGATATTTTCGGCGATGACGACGAATATATACCTTACAAGGGCAGCAATAAATGGACAAGGCTGAATAAGACAAAGACCGAAGCGCGAGCGCTTATGAAGCGAGTTTTCCGGCAATCCATTCCGAAAGTAAAAACGGAACAAAACAATTCAGATGAAGGTATTTTTCTTCAATTTATTTAAAAATAAATAAATCTCATAAAATACGATAATAACTATAAAAATGACAACAAAAATATAAATAATAAAAATGAATTTTGGTTGCATAAGTTGGTATAATAATAATGCGTAAGTTGGGTTGCCTACTTTATTTTAAAGCAAGTGTGGTTGCATAACTGTGGTGACAACCTTGAAAAAGTTGGAAGTTAATTTTCTTTTGTGTTTCCATTCAAATTTCCTTTATTTATTTGTAATTAATTTATTTTGCAACGTGCTGGTGAATTAATTTAAAAAAAAACAAATTAATCATGTCGACTGAGCTTTGAGCCGGTGTTTTGTTTTATTTTCCACAAAGATATTTTTCATTCCTTGCGTTTACAAACAAAAGTGTAAATTGTAGATTTAACCTTCAAGTTTTAGCGAATTCATGTGCCCTTAAATAATCACAACCGGTTTCGTGAGGTTGTATTGAGTGTCGTTATCACATGGCGGCGTGCAACATGAAGGAGTTGAGTTTAATTGAAAAAATACAAGTGATTGGATTCGCTGATAAAAATAAAATCCCCGTTCATGAGCTGGCGAAGATGTTTGGGGTTACCAAGGGACAAATTAGCGAGGTGCTTAAACACAGATCACCACAGAAAATTAAATCTGCGAAAAATTCCAAAAAAACCATTAAAAAAGGTATTTTTATTATAAAAAAAAATTTACAGACTAGTTAGCCTTGAAATTTAAAGTTACTTCGGTATTGTTTAATCATACCGTGGAAAAAATAAAGCAATTATTATTGAAGTTATTTTCGATTTCCTTGCTTTAAATTATGCATTTATTCTAATTTTAAAATAAAAAAATAAGCAACTTATAATTAATATATTGTAAGTTTGGTTGCCTAAATTTTAAGGTAAGTTTGGTTGCATATATTACAGGTGTGAATTTCATAAACCATAACGTTATTAATTTTTTATGATTTTATTATTATTAAATCGATTATTTAATCGTTATAAATTGTTTAAATAATTCATCGGTCAAGTAAAATTAAAAAGGAGCTTATTGGGTTGTAGTGGTACCAACTGTGGTACTAAAAAATTTGAATTTTAAACGAATTAATTTGGTAAACGAAATTAGTTAACTTTAAGGTAAATTACGAAAGTAAAATTGATGTTTATGAGCGTATTTTATTATAATTGCGCATGGTAACGTAAGGTGTAAGAAGTCTATTGTTTTACTCCGGATTTAATCGCGTTACGTATGAACCGATTCGCCGATTGTTTATACATTAGATATAACGAGTCGGATCAATAAAGTGTTAACATGCACGCAGTATTAGCGTTTAAACCGGCAGTAGCGTGCAAAGGTAATAGTTAACGCAAGCGCTGAAATAACTCCTGGATTCTAAACTCTCCCTAGATTCCCTAGTCCGCCCAGAGGATTAACCCTGTTCGCGTCTATACACTAATTTAATCGATTCACCATGGAAGAAATGTCGATTCTGCAACTTCAAATGAAACGGAATAGAAAAGCTAATTTTACACAGGATGAAGTCGACGCACTTGTAGACACCTGCTCTACCTACAGGTTCGTTTTATTCGGGAAATTATCACCAGATATTCCCCATTCTGAACGCGAAAAGGCCTGGCAGGAAGTTCTACACTCTGTTAACAGAGTCTCCTGCTGTAAAAGAACTTTACAAGAAATTAAGATTAAATGGAAGCAGATTAAACAAGTTACAAGGCACAAACGTGAGTTTAATGACAATTTTTATGAGAATTTCGAGATGCGCAATACTTCACTCCTATTGGTCAACACGAAATAATTTGAAACTTTAAAATCGTGGTCATCATACAGTGCGGACATAAAGTAAATACCCCCCCCCCCCCTGCTAACTTTTGAACGGTTATGTTTTTGATTCTGAAAATTTGTCTACTGTGGAATCTAATTGCGAACTATCTAATAAAGGTATTTTTGATTTTGTGGAACTTTCGGTTATACCGGAAGTAGATGGCAACTTTCTTATTTTAAATGGAACACCCAGTATATTTTTGCATTTTCGTGTTCTCCATAAAAATACCATTAAATTGACCTACCATAGTGTCATCTACGATTAATACTTTCGGAATTACGCCCATTTGAAAATCGCATTTTTTATGCAACTTTATTTACACCGGAAGTTAGAAAATTAACGAACTTACGGTTAAACATAATTTTGTTTAAATTTAATATTATAAACTTAATTGCAAAAGAAAATCATTTAAAATAAGGAAGTTGGGGCAGTTGGCTCCAACTTCCGGTGTAAATGAAGTTGCATAAAAATACGATTTTCAAATGGGCGTAATTCCGAAAGTATTAATCGTATACCACACTATGCTAGGTCAATTTAATGGTATTTTTATGGAGAACACGAAAAAGCAAAAATATACTGGGTGTTCCATTTAAAATAAGAAAGTTGCCATCCACTTCCGGTATAACCGGAAGTTCCACAAAATCAAAAATACCTTTATTAGAAAGTTCGCAATTAGATTCCTAGGTGGACAAATTTTCAGAATCAAAAACATAACCGTTCAAAAGTTAGCAGGGGGTGAATTTACTTTATGTCTGCACTGTATATTTTTTCCAATTAACTACAGTGGCGGACTTAAGACTAAATTTGACTGTAAAGTGGGATTTTGCACATTTTTCTTTTTTTTTGGCTGAAAACTCATCTAAAGCCCTTTCCAAAAACAAAACTTTTTTTTAAGAATTTATTAATTATTTTCCAACTTTTAGTTTTTAATAATTTTCTTGAAAACTACAAAAGTTATTAATACCAAAATTTTATACCAGAGCATCTAGATGTATTTTAAAAATTATTTGGTGTAAATCAGTCGATAATTAGTTTTTCCCTAATAAAATCTCAAAATATTTGCAAAAATTTGGGTACAAATCCGGCGCTGGAGAGTTTATTTGAAGTCTTTCAAAAATTTTATCAAAAGTATCGGAAAATGCAATTCATTCCTTAAATTTAGATCCCTCAAACGTTTTTGTACCTCGTATCGTTTTCGAGAAATCAACTTTTTTTGATATATTTAATAAACATCTCGAATTCTCTAGAAAATTGTTAATTAAATATCTACAACAATCTTGTAACTACAACAATTTCAATGATTTTTTAAAATAATTAATTACAAGATTGTTGTTATAATCGGTTTGTTCCAAAAAAAGTTCAATTTTTGTTAATCAACTAAAGTGGCGAAGAGAAAAGAGGGAATTCCAATCGCTGATCAAAATCCTCGAATCGAATCAAGACTGCTATCAATCATGGAATCGATTTTATCCGAAACTCACTCATCTTGTGAAAATGATATCCGTGACAGGTTGGAAATCACTATTGAAGAATCTGGTAAGAAAATTTATCCAAAAAAAAAACGCAAAACAAGTCTCTAAACCCATGTTTTTTTTTAAATTACTCAAGATGTTTGTATCAGATGTTAAGTTGATTCTAAGCTCCTTCATTGCATTCATTGCAATTCTAAAAAAATACAGATTAGAATCGATTAAGCAAAATTTCAAATAAAAAATTACGATAACCTCGATTTTACTTATTTCTTACCCCAATTTTTTTATATTTTCATTAAAATTGTAATCGTTTATAAATTTTATTTTTTTTGTAGAATCTATTCATGAAAAGCTTTTGGGGCCTACTTCGCCAAATCCCTTATCAAGACCAAGCACACCTAAACCTGAAAGAACTGTGCCGATACTCCAAACACCCTCTACAGCTGCTCAACCTCCACCGAATCAGCAAGAATTAGATAAAGACCCGGAAGAAGTTTGCCTTCGTTGGAATAGTCATCACACCAACATGAAGAGCAGTTTTCCGTCCCTCCTTGAAAAAGAACAGTATGTTGATGTCACTCTTTGCTCCGAAGGACAAACAATTAGATGCCATAGAGTAAGTAAATAAAATTTAAAAAACTCAATTTTTGTATATTAATTTAATTTTAGCTGATTTTATCATCATGCAGTGCTTATTTTGAAGAAATCTTGAGTGGAATTACCCCATTACAGCACCCTGTGATTTTCCTTAAAGGCACACCTTTTTGGATCCTTAAATCTCTCATCGATTTCATGTACGTCGGTGAAGTTCACATAGAACAATCACAATTACAAGAAATTTTAGAAGTTGCTGAAGCTTTAAAGGTAAGAAATTTTATATTTATAAATTTTCAACTAAATTTATTTGTTTAGATTAAAGGATTAACGGGAAAAGGTAGTACAAATAACAATTCGAAATCGGCTGTTAAAGAAGAACCGAAATCACAGACGCCACCGCCTCCACCAGCGCAAAACAAACGCGCGGTTCCACCTTTAAGATTGGCCATAACCAAAGAACAAGCGGTTGCAATGCAAATCGACCACTCATCACTATTAAAACCTACATTTTATGAAGAAACCGGTACTTCTTCAAGTAAAACTGCACCACCACCTCCCCCTCCTACCTTTAGAACAATTTTACCCAAATCCAACCAAGGTGCTGTAATAACCCACCTACCCAGAAAAGATATGTGGATCAAAAAGCTAACTCCTAAGAAAAAATTAAAACGAAAATCATCAGAACGAGATATGGTAATAATTAATTTAACAACTATACATTTTAATTTAAACTCGTTTATTTTTATAGTCACCACCACCAATTTTGCGTAAAGGTACAAAATCCCGTCCCATAGTAAAAGCCCCGAAATACTACCACATGGAGTATGATAATGAATCGAAAATACCTAAAAATGAAGACGAGAACAATGTGGAAGAACCAAAGGGCGAAACTAAATCCCTCGCAAATGAACCACCTTCACTTGAACCATTCGATATATCAAACGTAAAATGTGAACCTTTAGATATTGAAGAAAACGATTTATATCAAGAACCTTTCGCCCCTACAGGCACTATTCGTTTTAACTCCAGTAACGAGGAAACCTTCACAAAACCTGATGCGAATGAAAACATAGCAAGCAAGAGCGATCCTCTAAGAGTAAATGATGAGGAAGCTGTTAATGGGGAGGAAAATGTTATTGATGTTGGAACAAACGGTAATGAGAAGAAACCGGATTCGAATGACACTTAATTTTAATTAATTTTACCGTGTTTTTGTGATAAGTTGTTTATTGATGTGAAAAGTATTCGTAAGAGTTTTCTTATATTTTAAAAATGTGCCAATTTAGCACATTTGTTTAGACTTGTTGCAATATTTGCATTACCACTGTAAATAATTTCTCCCATTATTTACTTTAGGTAACATTTGTAAGTTTAGGTTATCAATATTTTTAATAATAAACCCTTCTCGAAATTTTAATTCAAATTTCTTTTACTTATATTTTTTATAGGTTGATTCTGTGCAATCTCGTAAGGTTTGTTATATGGGTCGTAATGGAAGGTTTCCATGATTACCTCATAGATATGTTTCATAAGGGCTTAAGAGTTTGCACAGAATCAACTTTAATTTATACACATAATTGACGATAAAATTATTTAATGTTTTAAATAAGAAAATATTTACAATGACTACTTTTTGGGTCCCATCGCATAACCTTCTATCGCATGAAGATTACAGTTTTTAAACCCAACTATAATATCGCCTTTAATTAAGTGTTTATATGAGCTGTGTGGGCCAGTTTTTTTCATCCAAGGTGCAACTTTCGTTGTAAAAGTTTTATGTTTAAAACTTAACTTTACACCATCTTCCACAGCTTGATGTTTATCGACGCCTGGACCTGTTTCTCCCACAAATTTTATCTCTTCTAGAAACTTTGCTTCATTCATATCATTCTCAACACTCGCTTGATAATTATCAATTTTCTTATTAAAATCATCAATATTTTCCTGAATGCCGTTAAAACCACGATTAGCAATCCCGTCATTTTGCAGAGATTCCGGTGGAATATTTGGTGGAATTATAAATTCTTCGTTTACTTCACTAAAACGTACACTTTTTCTTTTAGTTCCACGTTTAGCATTTCGTGGAGTTAAAATCGATGTAACGTTTAGGATTAAATCACCACAAACTGGAAGATCATCAAGTGTATCATTTAAATTTAAACCCGGATTATCCAATCCTTTTTGTTCCACACTTAACTTTTCCTAAAAATAATTATTTGATATTAAAATAACAATTTCTTCATCTAGTTTTTTTATAAAATACATGCTTACATTTTTAATAACGGCTATTAAACAAAATCATTTCTAATAGTCATCATGATTTATACAGAAAACATTTTATATAATTAATACAATATTTTTTCAAAAAATCGCACTTTATTTTAAGGTCTTTACATGACTATTACTTTTTTTATAAATTAAAAATCGGCTACCTCATTTTGAGCGATAGTTTCGTCTTTATTTCCTTTATTCTTCTTCTTCTTTTTAGGTTTAACTTCATATGAATTCTCGACTACTTCTTCAGCATCATTTCCTTCATTAAAACCCAAGTTACAATTCCCTGAAGTTTCTGCTTCTTTCTTTTGCTTCTTTAATAATTTTCGTAATCGTTTTGCTTCTTTTTCATCAATTTCATTAGATGTTTCAATTTCTTGAGAATCGTTTTGAACTTTATTAGGTGATTCAAATGCTGGGTTGGTCAAACCTGATTTTTTATGCTTCTTTTTAACTTCGTAGCTATTATTAGTGATTGAATTTTCGTCTACACTGGTGTTGACATTAAAGGCATCATTGGTAAAACAATTTCCATTTTCCTGCTGCATTTTCTGTAATTTTTTCAAGCGTTTTGCTTCTTTTAAATCTTCATCACTAATATTTGAATTTATATCTACAGAATTTTCATTCACGGCTTTTTGTTGCTTTTTCAGCAATTTTTTCAAGCGTTTTGCTTCTTTCGGATCATCATTAGTAATATTTAAACTAACATCGGCAGAAATTGATTCTTGATCAATAAAATCTTTAAAACCGTCATTTACAAAACCATTCTCTAATTTTTGTTGCTTCTTCAGTGCCTTTTTTAAACGTTTTGCTTCTTTAGGGTCATCAATAACAACTTCTCGAGTGATTGAATCTTCATTAACATTTTTTAGATTATCGTCAAAACCTAAGTTAGTCAAACCAAGATCTTTTTTCTTTTTCTTCAACTTTTTAGGAGTTTCCTCTTCATCAAGTTTTACTCGCTTATTACTAACATTGTCCTCTTCATTATTTTTACGTTTTTTAATCGAATTATCTAAAGTGTCTTCTTGTAAATATGAAATAAACGTTGATTTGCTATCATTTACATCCTCTGATTTACGTTTTTTAGACTTCTTTTTCTTGGATTTACCAGCGTTTTCATCAGAATTATTTTGATCATTCGATTCATTAGTAGGATTATCCAAGTTACTTTTGTTAAAACCAAATCCCGCTCTAATTTCAGTTTCCGAATCATTATCCACTTGTTTGTTTCCATTAAAAGCACCAAATCCTGGCCGGGCTTCATCCTCGCTTTCATCTTCCTTTTGCAGCACACCATTAGCTCCAATTTTGAACCCATCAACAACTCCCACGTTAACTTTCACCTTTTTGCGTTTAAAATAATCAACCATGCTTCCCGAATGTATTTCATGATTTGAATCTTCTAAATCGACTTTTTCTTCTTCTTCTGGTTTCTTCTCCACTTCATCTTTTTCTAAATTCTTACGTCCAAAAATATTTGCAAGGTCTTTCTCTGAATACCGGCTCAAATCTTTACCACGTGTAAACTTGTGGTAATGCACGCGAGCACGAGAATTCTGTGATTTTTCTTCTAATGATTTTGGTTTTTCTTTATCAGCTGCGACAATTGTTGCATCCTCTGATTTTTTTAAGGTTTCCAAGAGTTGCGAGAATTTATCTTCATGTTCCGTCCACTGTTCAGTATTTTCTTTAAAACCTAAGCCTAATAACAAATAGGTGATTATGTTATTGTTAAAAAAATGGTTGTGGTTATTATTTACCCTTGATATCATTTTTGTATGATACTTTGACTAGATCTACGTTTCCATTTAGATTAGCTCCAAGACCACTTCCTAATGACCATCCCATTTTTTCCAACATTTTTTGACCAAATTTGTTGTTGTCTAAAATTTTTAAAATAAAAAATCAGAAGAATTCGATGTTATTTTCGTTGGAAAATTTCTCCTTTTTCAAAATTCACAAAAAATGATATAAAACATGCGAGTATCACACTTTTTATTATTTTTTTGAAAATAAATGTGTTTGTTTGAAAAGACAAAAACCATAAAAAATTGAACAGTGGAAATTAAATTTCTTGAAAAAATCCCGCAAAACATGCTATTTCTCTAATTTTTGGAAATAAAAATAAATTTGGGGACTTCAAGTTTTTAATTTGATTAAAAAAAATCAAAAAAATGTTCCAAAATATGCAAAAATCTTTAAAAAAAATTGAGTAGTGCAAACATCGATGCTATTTTAGTTATATTTGAAAATGTAAGATGATTTTAGGAACTTGAGGTTCCTCATTTCATTGGTTGCATACATTGGTAGGTATAAATATCAATTTTTATTACTTAAAAAAATACAGTGAAAAAAAATGGCGTCTGACAAACTCCTATCTGTACTTTGGTTTTTTTTTAAATTACTAAAAATTTGTTAAAGCAATCAGGATAAAATTTGGAAAGTGGATTTGTAATGAAAAAGTAAATTGCAAGATAATGCAAAATATCTTGTAACTTTTTAATGACTTGAAAAAAACGCTTAAAATTTTTAAACCAGCTAAATATGTGTATTTTAAACATTTTTTGATTCTGATGTGATTTCCTTATCTGCCTTAGTTTCGACAGAAAAAAATAATTTTCATACCGTGCAGACGTAAATTCACCCCCTGCTAACTTTTGAACGGTTATGTTTTTGATTCTGAAAATTTGTCCACCTAGGAATCTAATTGCGAACTTTCTAATAAAGGTATTTTTGATTTTGTGGAACTTCCGGTTATACCGGAAGTGGATGGCAACTTTCTTATTTTAAATGGAACACCCAGTATATTTTTGCTTTTTCGTGTTCTCCATAAAAATACCATTAAATTGACCTAGCATAGTGTGGTCTACGATTAATACTTTTGGAATTACGCCCATTTGAAAATCGTATTTTTATGCAACTTCATTTACACCGGAAGTTGCACCCAACTGCCCCAACTTCGTTATTTTAAATGAAATATTTTGCAATTAACTTAATAATATTAAATTTAAACAAAATTATGTTTAACCGTAAGTTCGTTAATTTTCCAACTTCCGGTGTAAATGAAGTTGCATAAAAAATGCGATTTTCAAATAGGCGTAACTCCGAAAGTATTAATCGTAGATCACACTATGCTAGGTCAATTTAATGGTATTTTTATGAAGAACACGAAAATGCAAAAATATACTGGGTGTTCCATTTAAAATAAGAAAGTTGCCATCCACTTTCGGTATAACCGGAAGTTCCACAAAATCAAAAATATCGTTATTAGAAAGTTCGCAATTAGATTCCTCAGTAGACAAATTTTCAGAATCAAAAATATAACCGTTCAAAAGTTAGCAGGGGGGCGATTTACTTTATGTCCGCACTGTATATTTCACAACATAACATCAATTAACTATTATGAATTTTTTACTAAAATGCTTAAAGGTATTTACAAAATAACAGCAAATATTCTGGAGACCAAAATGTTCAATAAATAGTATACCATATGTAATTACTGCGTTTGCTTCACGGAAACTTCATTTTATTTGAATAAAATTGCTAAATCTGTATCAAATTAAAAGAAAACAGTTTAAATAGGTACAAATAACACACTAGCGTATTAATAAAGCTTTAAATTATTAATAATTAAATAAATAAAAGCACCAAACATAATTTTTGTGGGTAATGTTATAAAAAGTGCACATTACCTGATGACCATAAGCTTCCTCGAGGCTGTAGAGACCATTTTTGTTTTTGCTTACGTTCAGCTAACATCGACATTTCATCAAATTATAAAATTAACTTAATAATCTCTTAAAACTACTTTAATTTGTTAAAAAATAACACAAAACATGCGTTGTCTTTTAGGTTAAAATCACAGAACCTAAATTCTCAAGAGTGACGTGTGACGTCTGACGTCTTTTACAACGCCTCTAACTTGGAGTTTCGGTAACTAAAATGCGCGCGTTGATATACAGGGTGGATAAAAAATAAAGTAATAAAAAAAATTAATTATAATAAAAATAAAACTAAATAACTATATTTATCTGTACATTTTTATTAAATTAGATGTTATATAAAGATAAACGACGTAAAAATGTATGGTTAGGTTTTATGCAAGATTATAAACCGCTTTTTTTTAATTTAAACCATTAAATAAATGAATAAAAATGTATTTAAATTTATTTTAATGCATATTTTATATTAGCATTAATATATTTTCTTTTCACTTTATAAAATAGCTCAGTTTTTTTAGGATTAAACATAATTTCTAGAAAAACAAATACAAAAAAAAACAAACCAATATTTGTTGTGTTTATTACCTTGAAATCCTGCAAAGAAAATAAAAAAATATAGGTACATTTAAGATTTAGTTGACTCTTTTATGTAGTGATTTTAAAATGAGCTTTTAGAAGGGTAATTTCTTAATAAATATGTCCTTGTTTTAATCGTATTATTTAATTTGTTTGTTGTAAATGAAGCGTAACTGAGCTGGGGACATCTGCTTTTATTAAATCCATAACAGAAGTTAATAAGTGGCACCCCTTGCTGTCAACTTAAGCAGATACAAATATTATACAATATTGGGGGAAAATTGGTCGTAGATGCCTGATTTGTTTTTAGCCCTCCATGACCATAACTAATCAAAGTCGTTAAAATCCCCTATTTATGTTTTAATCAGTCACCTGAATTTCAAAATTATTAAAATTAATTTTCACACTTAAATTGATTCAATTTTTATTTCAATCAATCAAAATTTAAAGAAACTTAAAAAAAATGATTATTTTATCATTTGTATTTATTTAATATTTCTGTGGTTGAATATATAATTTAAATTAAAATGAGCGGTGTTTACACGCCTGAATTTTTTAGGGTGCAGTTGAGGGTAAACAATAGACAAAAGCGCTATAGTGCAAGTGTTCATATTAATGGGGGTGCAATTTTAATCGCATTACACGCTAGAACGCCCCTAATTTGCCGAATCAAACGTCAAAATAAGATCAATTTCAATAATTTCTTCCCTAAAATTTACTAGAATAAAAAGGAGATTAATATTAAACCCTGCTTAGAATTACCAATTTTTTGGAAACGCGCATTAACACCCAATAAATCACCTTTTTGATATGTTAATAAATTATTTGGTGTAATATATTTATTTTAACACGTGTACGACAGTTTGATTAAATTATAAAATACATTATTTTAGTAATAAAATTTAGAAAAATTAAATTGTGTCATCCAGAAATTTTCGAAATTTTTGTAGAAAATCCAGTAAATGATGTGGCGCCCTTCTCAAGATTTAAATGAATTAATTTAAACCAACCTTTTAAAAAAAAAACCTAAAATTTTACCACTAAATTTGAGTCTAAAATAATATGATTTTTTTTTGGTTATAAACTTATTTAGAGCCCTTTCAAAAAGCTTATAAAACTTAAATTTATTTAGTGAGTTTTTTTAAAGATTTTATTATTGAAGTATTTTCCAAGTTTTAGATTTCAATAATTTTCTTGAAAACTACAAAAGTTATCTACACCAAAATTTTATACCAAAAACATATAGAACCTAGACGTGTTTTAAAAAATATTTGGTGTAAATCTCTCGATTAGTTTTTTCATAATAAAATCTCAAAATATGGGCACAAATCCGGCCCTGGAGAGTTTATTTGAAGACTTTCAAAAATTTTATTAGAATGGTCGGAAAATACAATTCATTCCTTAAAATTTGAGTCATCAAACGTTTTTATACTCCGTGTAGTTTTCGAGCAATCAATTTTTTTTGAAAAATCTAAAATTTCTGGACTAAATTTGACCTAAAAGTGGGATTTTACATTTTTTTCAAACAAACAAAAATGTTTCTTTTTTTGGTTGAAAACTCATCTGAAGTCCTTTCCAAAATCATAGTTAATTTCAAGCTTTTATATTGCAAAAATAAGAGATAATATTGCATTAAAAACTCACCCTGTATGTAACTATAAATATTAGAATATTAAAATTTTGTATTCTTGATAAAACTCTTTGTTATAGGGGTAATTTAAAAAAAATAAATCACATATGCTGCGAAAATTAAGCATTTTAACTCAAAATAAGGAAAAGTCAATACTAATCCCTGCAATCAAATATTCCCTTTAAAACCTTCTTCCATAGAGGGTAAATTTAGGAGTAGACAGGGGTGACAGGTTGAAGTTATCCTATTGGAGTTGGAAGCTGGGGTTTTCCGCCCCTGGACCAATCCAAAAATTCCAGTAACAACCCCTAGATTACAAAGAAATTTTGGGAAAGATTTTAATCAAATGTTAAACAGATACAATTCTGATAACACCTTTGAGTTACAACACTCTTGTGGTTTGGTTTCGCGCGTGTTGCAAATTTTTTCAACAAAATCTTGCATCCATGAAAATGTCTTTTCCGCCCAACGATCATGGACCTTGGGATACAAACGCGGTAAGATTATTTATTAACAAAAAATACAACATTTTACTTTTACCTTGCGAATTTTATTCAGTTTTTTTGCTTTTGGAAGCTTTTTTTATTGCACCAACTTCAGGTTAATTTATTTGGGCCTCCTCAGTGGTAAAACAAATGAAGCTGTATTTATTGAGAAACTCTTTTTAGTCCCTTTTATCCCAAAAAAATAATTATTTTTATATCAATTTTTCTTTTAGATAAAAAAAAGGATAGAGCAAACCCAGTTTTGACATAAAATCATTTAGATTTTTCAGAAAAATTCAATTTCTCGTACACTACCTGAACCACCAAAACGTTTGAGGGTTCCAAAATTTGAAGAATTACCTTATTTATCAAGTGAACTCAAAATAATTCTTTTTGAAAATCTCCAAGAGTAACATTAAAAAAATTAAAATTTTGTTATTGCATTATTTTATTTGTTGAAATTGTAAGATGACTTTCATAAATTTGTAAAAAAATAACCACGTGTGGTAGAATAAATTTTGAAGTTGATTTGAATAAATTAAAGAATTCTGCAAAAAATGAAACCGAGTTTATTAAAAAATTCTAAGAGGAACCTTTTAAAAAAAGAGATTTTCTAAATATTGCACTATTTATTATTTAACTCGTTGAAGCTCCAAGATGATTTTTAAAAAATTATTAAAAAATAACCACGTGAGCTAGAATTTATTTTCCGGTTGATTTAAATCAATTAGAGAAACCTGGAAAAACTTAATCAGATTTTGTTGAAAACTACCAAGAGGAACTTTAAAAAAATTGAGATTTTATAAAAATTGCACAATTTTTACTTGTTGAAGCTATGAAATATTTTTTTAAAATTTATAAAAAAATAATCAAGTGAGCTATAATTACTTTTGCACACGATTTGAATAAATTAGAAAATTTTGCAAAAAATAAATCCGAATTTGTTAAAAAATTTCAAAGGAAACATTAAAAAAACTGAGATTTTATAAAAATTGCACTATTTTATTTGTTGAAGTTGTAAAATGATTTTTAAAAAATTATAAAAAAATAACAAAACGAGTTAGAATTAATTTTGCGGTTGATTTGAGTAAATTAGAGAATGTTGAAAAAATAAAACCTGACTTTGTTGATAAATTCCAAGAGGAACTTTAAAAATATTGAGATTTTATAAAAACTGCACTATTTTACTTGTTGATTTTTAAAAATTTATAAAAAAATAACCAAGTAAGCTAGAAATAATTTTGTGGTCGATTTAAATAATTTAGAGAATTCTTCAAAAAATTAATTTGAGTTTGTTGGAAAAAATCGAAGGGGAACATTAAAAAAACTGAGATTTTGTAAATATTGCACTATATTTTACTTCTTGAAGTTGTAAAATGATTTAAAAAAAATATATAAAAAAATAACTAAGGGAGCTAGAATTTATTTTGCGGTAGATTTGAATAAATTAGAGAATTCTGCAAAAAATTAACCCGTGTTTGTTAAAAAAAGTCCAAGAAAAATATTAATACAATTTTATAAAAATTGCACTATTTTACTATGAAACGTTTTTTAAAAAATTATAAAAAAATAATCAAGTACGCTAAATTAATTTTGTAGTTGATTTGAGCAATTTTGAGAATTCTGCAAAAGATAAACTCGAGTCTATTGAAAAAATCCAAGGGAAAAATTAAAAAAAAAAATGAGTTTTTGTTAAAATTGCACTATTTTACTTTTTGAAGCTGGGAAGTGATTTTTATTAATTCATAAAAAAATAACCACGTGAGCTAGAATTTATTTTCCGGTTGATTTAAATCAATTAGAGAAACCTGGAAAAAATTAATCAGAGTTTGTTGAAAACTACCAAGAGGAACTTTAAAAAAATTGAGATTTTATAAAAAAATGCACAATTTTTACTTGTTGAAACTGTGAAATATTTTTTAAAAGTTTTTAAAAAAATAATCAAGTGAGCTATAATTAATTTTGCACCCGATTTAAATAAATTAAAGAATTCTGCAAAAAATAAATCCGAATTTGTCAAAAAATTCCAAGGGAAACATGAAAAAAACTGAGACTTTATAAAAATTGCACTATTTTATTTGTTGAAGTTGTAAAATGATTTTTAAAAAATTATAAAAAAATAACTAAGCGACTTAGAATTAATTTTGCAGTTGATTTGAGTAAATTAGAGAATTTTGAAAAAATCAAACCTGACTTTGTTGATAAATTCCAAAAAGAACTTTAAAAATATTGAGATTTTATAAAAACTGCACTATTTTACTTGTTGTTTTTTAAAAATTTATAAAAAAATAATCAAGTGAGCTAGAAATAATTTTGTGGTCGATTTAATAATTTAGAAAATTCTTCAAAAAATAAATTTGAGTTTGTTGGAAAAAATCGAAGGGGGACATTAAAAAAACTGAGATTTTGTAAATATTGCACTATGTTTTACTTCTTGAAGTTGTAAAATAATTTTAAAAAATATATAAAAAAATAAATAAGGGAGCTAGAATTTATTTTGCGGTAGATTTGAATAAATTAGAGAATTCTGCAAAAAATTAACTCGTGTTTGTTAAAGAAAAGTCCAAGAGAAACATTAATAAAATGGGATTTTGTAAAAATTGCACTAATATTTTACTGTGAAACGTTTTTTAAAAAATTATAAAGAAATAATCAAGTACGCTATAATTAATTTTTTAGTTGATTTGAGTAATTTGGAGAATTCTGCAAAAGATATACTCGAGTCTGTTGAAAAAATCCAAGGGGAAAATTAAAAAATAAATGAGAGTATGTAAAAATTGCACTATTTTACTTTTTAAAGCTGGGAAGTGATTTTTAATAATTTATAAAAAAATAACCACGTGAGCTAGAATTTATTTTCCGGTTGGTTTAAATCAATTAGAGAAACCTGGAAAAACCTAATCAGAGTTTATTGAAAACATCCAAGAGGAACTTTAAAAAAATTGAGATTTTATAAAAAATGCACAATTTTTACTTATTGAAACTGTGAAATATTTTTTAAAAATTTTTAAAAAAATAATCAAGTGAGCTATAATTAATTTTGCACCCGATTTAAATAAATTAGAGAATTCTGCAAAAAATAAATCCGAATTTGTTAAAAAATTCCAAGGGAAACATTAAACAACTGAGATTTTATAAAAATTGCACTATTTTACTTGTTGAAGTTGTAAAATGATTTTCAAAAAATTATGAGAAAATAACTAAGCGAGTTAGAATTAATTATGCGGTTGATTTGAGTAAATTAGAGAATTTTGAAAAAACAAACCTGACTTCGTTGAAAAATTCAGAGAGGAACATTAAAAAATTGAGATTTTATAAAAACTGCACTATTTTACTTGCTGAAACTGTAGGATGATTTTTAAAAATTTATAAAAAATATAACCAAGTGAGCCAGAAATAATTTTGTGGTCGATTTAAATAAATTAGAGAATTCTGCAAAAAATAAATCTGAGTTTATTGAAAAAATCGAAAAGGAACATTAAAAAAAATTGAGATTTTGTAAAAATTGCACTATTTTCCTTTTTAAAGCTGTGAAGTGATTTTTAAAAATTCATAAAAAAATAACCAAGTGAGTTAGAATTAATTTTGCGGTTGATTTGAATAAATTAGAGAATTCTACAAAAAATAAACCCGAGTTTGTTGAAATAGGCCAAGAAGAACATTAAAAAAAATTAGGTTTTGTAAAAATTGTACTATTTTACTTTTTGAAGTGATTTTTAAAAGTTTATAAAGCAAATTTAGCTTTTTGGGGGCCCAATACGATGGGGCTGCAGCCCTATTAGACCGTAAATAAATCCGCCCCTGTCCTCTGTGTCAAATTTGTACCCAAAGTTGTTTGTTTTTTTATGAAAACGTTCGATTTTCACCAAATATTTTTGATTTTTTGTATCTTTTACAAAGAAAAGTGATTGTATTTCTATTAAACTCTTTATTTAATTTAGGGCGGAGATTTTCCGCCGAATTATCCGAATGATCTTCCGGGCTACGGAGGAATTTGGGACCCTCATCATTGCCTCGCAGGACAAAACCCTGCCATAGGAAGTTATCCTGATATTTTAACAGCATTCAACCCAGAAATAGGTAATCTAAAATATTTTAAATTAAAATTTTCCTTAAAAACATATTCATAATTTTAGTTTGGCCACGTCAGCAATGTGGGGGACTAGTTTCAAATCGGATTAGCCGAAATGGCTCCCAAGGTTTAACAGCAGCTCAGAAAAAAACTAGAAGAAGAGTAGCCACCATTGCTCAAAGAAGGGCTGCTAATATTCGCGAAAGACGACGCATGTTTAATCTTAACGAAGCTTTTGATAAACTCAGACGAAAGGTATACTATAAATAAAAAATATAATTAAATAAATTAATATTTTATCATCATTTAGGTTCCAACTTTTGCGTACGAAAAGAGATTATCTCGTATTGAAACTTTACGTTTAGCTATAACTTACATAAGTTTTATGACTGAACTACTTCATGGACATACTCCAGAACATAAAGGCGCAGATGGTTATGGCCCTAGAGATTACGTTCCATATGGATTAATTAACTAAAATATTTTAATTTTAATAAAAACCGCAAGTAGCTGTAATGTAATAATTTCTGTCTTCCAATTTGTGATATTATGTAAGTTGTGCTTATAATTTAGAAATAATATAGGAATTATTTGTCTGTACTATTATAATAACTAATTACTGTAATACAATATTTATAAATTAAATTTAAATGTGAGAATCCTTTTTTTATTTTAAATTTAAATCCTGATAGTTCCAATCTCCACCAATGAAGTCGCTAATAAATGCAAAACGAAAGCAGCTTATTCTCGAGCTATGATTTCTATAGTCGTAGCGTAGCTGTCAGCTGTCAGTCAAAAATACAAATCAACATTTTTGTGAGCGAGAAACGGGAACTTTTATAAAATATTTATTTAATTAATTCGTAAATCAAATTAATAAAAATGGTAAGCAATTAACTTCCTAATAATAAAATCAAAAATTTAATTTATACAAGTTATTTATCTCGGCTTTTACAAAATTATTAAATTTAAGGTTATGTTTAATGACAAAGCGGTTTTATTTTTTATGTTTTAATATAATTATAACTATTTAATATAAATAAATGCCTTAAATACACTTACTATTTCTTGTAGTTTTTTATATTTATCTTATTTTTTGTGCAACTTATTCGATTAGAATCCGTGGTTCTTGTCCAATTTTAACAAAATTTTTACTTTTTAGTCGATTTTGTCCTACAATGGTAGTGCAATGGTTGCGATGAAAGGCGATCAATGTGTAGCAATAGCCACTGATAGACGTTTCGGTGTTCAAGCAGCGACCATCTCACTTGATTGGAAAAAAGTCTTCGAAATGAGCCCTCATTTATACGTAGGTTTACCTGGATTAGCAACTGACACATCCACAGTCATGGAAAAATTAAGATTTCGGTAAAAGCACCAATAAACACTATTACTAAATTATAATTTTTCAAAAAATTTCAGTAAAAACCTGTATGAATTAAAAGAAAACCGTAAAATGAGTCCCGAAGTATTCAGCTCTATGGTTTCAAACATGCTGTATGAAAAGCGCTTTGGTCCATTCTTTGTGGAGCCAATAATCGCAGGATTAAATCCCAAAACTTTCGAACCTTACGTTTGCAATATGGATTTAATCGGGTGCCGTAATGAACCTGATGATTTTGTTGTTGGTGGTACTGCATCTGCACAACTTTACGGAATGTGTGAAGCCTTGTGGGAACCTAATTTAAAACCTGATGAATTATTTGAAACAATTTCGCAAGCTTTAATTAATGCATTTGATAGAGACGCCATGTCTGGTTGGGGTGCCTTAGTTTATATCATGTAAGATTTCAGAATTTATTAAAAACAATATTTTAAATACCATTTTTTTTTTAGTGAAAAGGATAAGGTCACAGTTAAGGAACTAAAAACACGAATGGATTAATTTTATTTTTTTTGTGTTTAATTATAAGCTATCATTTTTCTATTAAATGTAATTTAAATAAAATATTAAATGATTTTTAAGTAATTTTTTTGTGCTTCTTAACTACCCAATTAATTTTGGAAAAAAAAAAATTTTTAGAATTGCCCTAAATAGTGGTTTTTAATTTTGTATGTTGGCAATTCTTGTTTTGTGTTTTCGTATTCTATGGTTAAAAGTTTTTTGACATCTATCAAAATTAATCATATTAGATATTTTTTAATAAAATAGTTGTTAAATAGTAAGTTTTCAATGATTCCACGAGAATTTAAAACTGGTGAATAAAATGTCGGAGCAAAGTTTAACCGTAAGTGAATTTAAAAACAACATAAATAATTTTTAGGTTATGTTTTGTTTATATTTTTTTTTTGTAAATTTTAGGACTGTCCCAGTGATACGGAGAGTCTGGAAGAAGAAATTGAGCCTAAATTAAAATATGTTCGCTTAACCAATGATTTACAAAGCATTTTATTGAAAGATGCTGCAAGTTGCATTGCTGTTCATCCGAAGGTACTATTTATATCCGTTTGTAATTTATTATTATTATTTGATTTTTAGTTTATTTGTTTGGGCTCTCACTGGGGTATGGTTCATTTACTGGATCATCAAGGAAATTCAATTAAAGGAAAGGAATTACGTGCTCATACCGTTGCCGTTAATCAAATCTCAATAGATGATAAAGGCGATTTTTTATCAACATGTTCGGATGATGGGAAAATTTTCGTCCATGGCTTATATTCTAATGACAACAATCATAGTTTTAACGTAGGGCGAGTTGTAAAAACCATTGCTTTAGATCCTAATTATTTTAAACCTTCATCAGGAAAACGATTTATTATCGGTAAGCAAAAATTTCAATACCCCAAATTATTTTTTCTCTCTTGATTTTAAAGGTTGAATTTTTATGACCAAAGTCCAAATTTCAACGAGAATTAATTATAATATGTATTTGTTTAGGTGATGATAAATTAACGTTGTATGAAAAAACATTTTTGGGTCGATTACGACCAACGGTTCTCTGCAAAAGTGAGGGTTATGTTCGTAGTTTATGTTGGGGTGAGAATTTCATAGCATGGGCTAGTGATATTGGTGTACGAGTGTACGATATTAATGCTCGATGTTCATTAGGTTTAATCAAATGGGAAGAACATCCTGGGTAAGTTTTATTTATTAAAGAAATCGATTGGTGTAAAATTATGATTTAAATTTCAGTAAATCGATTGATAAATTTAGATGCAATTTAAGATGGGCGGATAGTCGGACGCTTTTAATTGGTTGGGTGGATACTGTTAGAATTTGCGTTATACGAAAGCGTAGCACTATTGAATACACGAATAGGGATTTACCTGAATATTTAGTTGATCCAAGTAATAATAAAAAGCGGTTTATTACTTTATTTATATTAAAATCAATTATTTTTTAGTTTCAACGTTTCAAACTGAATTTTATATTAGCGGAATAGCGCCTTTAGATCACCAACTAGTCCTGCTTGGTTTTCCTAAAGAATTGGACGAAGACAATAAATCGTTGCGTCCCCAACTCTACATAGTCGAGTACCGTGATAATGATTACACTGATATATGTACAGACAGCCTTTCTCTACGAGGTTATAAAGAATATTCGGTTAATGATTACCATTTAGACGTCCTAATTGAAGAAAATCGATTTTTCATCGTCGCACCTAAAGATATTGTGATAGCTAGTCCTTACGATTTAGATGATAGAATACAATGGTTAATCCAACACAGCAAGTTTGAAGACGCTTTAGAAGCATTGGCTCAATCAAAAGGCAGGGAAAATATTAGATTTACACTTGAGAAGGTTGGAATTTCTTATTTGGATTACTTGCTTAATCGTAACATGTATGAAATGGCTGGAAAGTTGTGTCATAAAATTTTTGGTACAAATAAGGCTTTATGGGAAGAGGAGATTTTTAAATTCGCTAGCGTACACCAATTAAGGTATAGCAAAGTAAATATTTTTCCAAAATACAATCAATAATGTTTTTTTTTATTGTAGATCTGTAAGTCCATACATTCCAAGATCTTTAGAATACAAATTGGATAAACATATTTACGAAATGGTGCTTTATGAATTTTTAAAAATGGATTCTCAGGTAACTATTTTAATGGCATTAATTACAGATTAATCAAAATTTATTTTAAGGGTTTTTTAAAATTAGTTAAAGAATGGAGTCATCAACTTTACAACACGAGTGCTGTAATTAATGCAGTTTTGGAGCATCTTTTAGTGAGCGATGTTGATAAAAAAATTTATTTAGAAGCATTAGCTTTGCTGTATAGTTATGAAAAGCAATACGATAAAAGCTTAGCCATGTACCTCACGTGAGTTGCTTTAAATTTTTTATAATTAATTAAGAGACAACTTTTTTAATTTTTTTTAATAAAAAAATATAAAATTAAAATCATCTTTAAACATCTAAGAATTAATATAACTGAAAAAGAATTTAATATATTTAAGAAAAATTAGAAGTTGTTCTTTAATTGGTAGGCAACCAAATGTACGCGTGAAGTATAATTTGTTTTTTTTTTAGATTAAAAAATAAAGACGTTTTTACACTAATTCAAAAGCACAACCTGTACAATGTGATAGAAAATATGATTGTTGATTTAATGAATTTGGATCAGGAGAAAGCAATCGCCTTATTTTTAGAAAAAAATCGAATTCCGCCAGAAATTGTCGTGAGCAAATTAGAAAATCACGAAATGTTATTATATAAGGTAAGACAATAATAAAAAAACTTAATGATAAATAATTAATGTAATTTTACAGTATTTAGATGCATACGATAAAATTGATTCTAAAAAGCAGTATCATGGCCGACTCGTTAAGCTTTATGCTATATTCAATCGTGATAAACTTTTACCTTTACTAAAACGATCACACCATTACCCCATTCAAGAAGCCCTCGATATTTGCGAGAAAGAAAAATATTATCCCGAAATGGTGTTTTTATTAGGTAAACATCAATTTAATTTCTGCAATTTTTGCAATTAAATAATTATTTTAGCAAGAATTGGTGATTCAAAAGAAGCGTTGGAGCTAATAATAAATCAATTAAAAGACATGCAGTATGCAATAACTTTTTGCCAAGAACAAAATGATCCGGATCTATGGAACGATTTAATAAATCATTCGTTGGATAAGGCTGAATTTATAACGTTTTTACTGCAATGTTTAGGGACTTACATGGACCCAACTATACTTGTACAAAAAATTAAGGTCGACATGAAAATACCAGGATTAAAGAATTCACTTGTTAAAATGCTGTGCACTTATAATTTACAAGTAAGTCGAATCTAATAAGTTTATTTTCAAAAACTTGGTCATATATTTTTTTTGCGATTTTATTATGGGAAAACTAATTGACCGATTTACACCAAATATTTTTTAAAATTCATCTAGGTGCTACATGTATCTGGAATTAAATTTTGGTGTTGATAACTTTTGTAGGTTTCCGTTCAAGAAGGTTGTAAAAAAATTCTTGTTTCGGATTATTTTAACCTGCATGATAAACTCGTCAAGAATTGTCAGAAGGGTATTTGTGTGTCGGATGAACTAGTGTGTGGCGCTTGCCACAGTAAAATTTTACAGAAAGGTACATTTTTATAAATTTGATAATTCAATTCAATAATTAATAATATTTTTATTTTCGTAGATTTATCAAGAGGCAGCAATATAATTATTTTCAATTGTAAGCACTCTTTTCACCACCAATGCCTACCCGACTCAGAAAACGTTTCAGTTTGTGGTATTTGCTTTAAAACGACGACAAATTATCATTTATCAAATTATTGATTCTTAAAAATAAAAAAAGTAAGTTTATTATTAATTTATTAATCAAAATAATCCATTCGTGGTAATTCTGAAGGTAAAAACTTTTCAAAATACTTCATCGTATACTTGATTACATCAGGTGGTTTCAGTAATAAAATTGAACCTACATAATCTTCTAGAATATTTTTTATCTCAGGGTGATCAAGTAAATATGTTTTGTTTTTCATTAAATTCATATCCTTTTGATCTAAATAACTTGAAAAAAGTTGAATATCATTCTCCCAATTTTTTATTATTGTATCTTCAAAACAACCCAATTTATTTGGGTTATTCGGGTCAACTTCAGGATTCATGTAAATACAGTAGTCACAATCATCCCATCTTTGATTTAAAATCCGACCTTAAACATTAATAAAATGTTTTTAATAGTAAAGTGCTACGCAATACTTAATACCTGTTAACGTTAATTCAGTGTTTGCAATATGTATATTTCCACACTCTTCAATAATCGTGCGTCTTATTTCACACCCATCAACTCTTTTACCATTAAATTTAATAGACTTGGGTCCAAAACATTCCTAGAATTTAATTATTAAAATCTTTACAATTATTATCATCAGAAATAATACTAAAATGATGTATTAGTATTATTACTTACGTAAATATTACTGCATAAATCACCATTGATGTAAGCCGCTGCTAATTCAAAAGTACCTAAGTAACGAGTTACAGCAAGATATCTTTCTAAAATTATGCTTGCACCCTCAGAGACATAATCTCGAGCCTTGACTGTACTATACAGCTTCCTATCATCTTCAAAATTAGGCGATGAAGTATGTTTAACATAGTACCATTTGTGTTTTAAAGCCATAAATAAAGATTTTTCATTTATCGTTTCATCTTCAACAAAAAACCTATAATGCATATTTAAGTAATCAATTAAACTATTAGAAATTAAATTTACTCCTTTCTTAATTCTTCCAAGGTATGAAGATTTCGATCGACCCAAGAAGTAATATTAGATCCACCATTGCAACCGTTAACACTGAACTGGGAAGAAACGTGGACAAGCATTTTGCTGCGAGAATAAACTGGAAGTTCATCGTTACTTAGCGACAAATCATCCCATTCGCTTGAATCTCCTAAATGATCAGCGAGACCTTCTTTATCCAATAACTTGAATAGTTTTTTTTCATACGTTTCCATCAACATCTCTTCTGGTGGTTTGCCCTCAGCCTCTTGCACATCAATGCATAAACCACCAACAGCAACTGGTTTACCATAATCATCCAACTTTCCTATCACTAAAGTCTCTCGAAATGTTAAATCTTTATACATTTGATCCCCTAAATGAATAATAATTTAATTAATACAAAAATATATTTATTCTCAATATCTTATTTATAAAAAATAAGCTTGTATTCAGATTTTTAGTTAGATGAAAGTTTTACATGACACCAATTTTTGTAATTCAATCGCAATCGCCAATTGAATACAGGCTTATGTTATTGTTTTTATAATCATGTAACTAAAAATGATTAATTAATAAGTAGTTACGTATAATTGTGATGCGCTTATTTGTGTGTAATAATCAAAGGCTCAATATAAAGTTAGTGGCCCAATTTAAATAAATCTTGTCCTTGTATATAATATATTAATATTTTATTTAATCATATTTTTACATATTACTGTTTTATAATAAATCAAAAAATTTTATTTTCAATTTTCGCAATATATTTTAAAAAATAACCGTTTTTTCACTTACCTATTGCAAATGCAGCAATAATATCGTTTATATCAAACAAACCCACATCTCTTCTACGTCTTTTGTCCGCTAAAAGTTGTTGATAATCTATGTACTGGCAAGTATCATCAATGAGTTTATTTAAAACGCCCTGGCTTACGGATAAACTGGAAAGATTCATAAGAAAACCTTCTCCGAATCCTTCTCCTTCCGATAAACTTGGGAGTACTTCATCTTCTCTACTGGTATTTTGAAATGTTACCTTGCTTTGGTTTTTTAGAGGATCCATAATTTAAATTTCAAAATTGACAAACTGATTTTCAAAAATTTGCGCTCTTTTTTTAAATTTATGTTAAAACGAAAGCAGCTAAATATCCAAGTTTCAAACTATTAACACCTATTTTACCGACCTTTTCATTACAAACACACATAACCTTCAAAAAAATCATTATGAAAACATCAATAATAAAAGTGTCAAGAAAATGCTTTTTTAATTAAAATTTAGGATGAAAATATCTATTTTTAGACTAATATTTTTGTTTCCTAATTTAGTTTCAGTAAGTTACTTGTTTTGGTAGCGAATAATGATAATAAAGCCATTTTTCTTTTAGGTTTTCGCTGATTATTGTATTTATGGGTTGTGTAAAGAGGATAGGCAGTACTGCTGTGGTAAAAACACGTGCTGCGATAAGACTTTGGATCTGTGGTTTTTCTGGTACGTTATTGTATAATTAACACGTATATTTTATAATTTAAATTTATAGGGCAGCGATTTTATTGGTGATGTTTATAATTACGGTTACTATCGTAACTTTATGCCGTAAAGCTAAAAGTTACAATAGTAAATATAATGGGTATGAGGAAGTTACAACTTACGATTCTTCGAGCACGTCCACTAATGAAACGGATATAATTTAGGATTTTCTTTGCTTATTTATTGCGCCTAAGATTGATGTGATGCCAATTAATAAATTTAATACAAGAAAATGTTAACGTTAACACCAATTTATGAACCAAGAAGTTATTATTTTATCCTAATTCATTATTAAATGTTGTCTTTCTTAAATAGCACAAACTGTGATAAGTTAGAGATTGAGATCTTTTTAAAATGTAACTACTATTTTATAGTTTAATTTACTGTACTTACCTAAAGCTTCTATTATAAATGTCTTCGATAAAGCTTAGATATTTTTTAGCATTATTTACGAGTTGAAATATTTATAATTGAAGCTTAAATTAGTTGTGTGATTTCAATAATTGATGTAATCTACTAAAAATGTTGAATTTTTGTCGATTTCTTAGCTTGACGATTAGTATTTAATTTTGTAGTAATCGACATTAATTCGTAATTTATTTTTGTTACTCTTATGAACTGAATATTGTTATATTGTGTTGTATTTACGAATCATAAATGTTTGAAAAATATTACTTCTGCCTTTATTTCATACCAGAACCTACATTGCAGTTTCCTAATTTTTCGAAGAAACAATTCTGATATTTGATCATAAATTAAGATACGTTTAATTAAAAAAATGTATTTATTAACAATTTTGTACAAGACTAATAACATTCATTTCATTATGCTACGTTTTTCTGGATCCGTTCACCACAACAAGCTGAAAAATATTTATAATAAATAATTTTGAAATTGATAATTATAAAAAAGTTTTTAACATATTAAAAAAAACTGTACTACATACTTAGCTAAAGAAATTTCCGGCATTCCTGGGTCGGCTCCTTTTTTATATCCTAAAGTTAAGTTAACATTTATTTTATATTTTGACTGTTTCGATTTCGCTACTCACCTAGGTACAAAACCGTAGGAATAAACCCATAATGGAATATGGTTTTGGAAAACTCAATAACAACGCTCAAGCGTTCTTTAGCTCCATCTGAGAACACCATATTTGTTTCTAATGGCTCAAGTTTTTGTTGATAACTAAATGCGTTTATGACCGATGCTACTCGCTATCAAAAAAAATGTTTAATTTTTAGGTTATGTTGTTCGGAATTGGCGTTTGGTTTGCAACTTTGCTAAACAAGTGTGAAGTTATCTGCAATTCCCACGATTGCACCCGACCGAAACACAACGTTGTCAAATTTAAAAATAATTATACAGGGTGTTTTTTAATAAAATGTTCAAATACAGTACGGACATAAAGAAAATCCCCCACACCCTGCTAACTTTTGAACGGTTATGTTTTCGATTCTTAAAATTTGTCCACTAAAGTATTTAATTGCAAACTTTCTAATAAAGGTATTTTTGATTTTGTGGAACTTCCGGTTATAACGGAAGTGGATGGCAACTTTCTTATTTTAAATGGAACACCCAGTATATTTTTGCATTTTCGTGTTTTTCATAAAAATACCATTAAATTGACCTAGCATAGTGTGCTCAACTATTAATACTTTCGGAATTACGCCCATTTGAAAATCACATTTTTAAGCAACTTCATTTACACCGGAAGTTGCACCCAACTGCCCCAACTTCCTTATTTTAAATGATTTTCTTTTGCAATTAAGTTAATAACATTAAATTTAAACAAAATTATGTTTAACCTTAAGTTCGTTAATTTTCCACTTCCGGTGTAAATGAAGTTGCATAAAAATGCGATTTTTCGAATGGGCATAATTCCGAATGTATTAATCGTAGACCACACTATGCTAGGTCAATTTAATGGTATTTTTATGGAGAACACGAAAATGCAAAAATGTACTAGGTGTTCCATTTAAAATAAGAAAGTTGCCATCCACTTCCGGTATAACCGGAAGTTCCACAAAATCAAAAACACCTTTGTTAGAAAGTTCGCGATTTGAGTCATCCGTAGACAAATTTTCAGAATCAAAAACATATCCGTTCAAAAGTTAGCATGGGGGGGATTTACTTTATGTCCGCACTGTATGATAATTTCATTAAATGCAGACCCATTGTATTTAGTAAGAAAACCAAAACCATTATACAGGGTGTTTCGGAATAACTTTGACAATTTTTTAGGGGTGATAGAGGAAGTAAAACTAAGCATTGTTGACTTATATATAAGGATACACATTTACGATCAATAAAATAAGTTTTAAAAATATTTTCAGGGGCGTTACATTTGGGGGGTCATCAACTTTTTTGATCATATCTTTTGTTTCTTTACATTTTTGGTAATTTTAAAAGTACTAAAATAATCCTTGATCGACGATCTACAGAAAAGGTACTCTTATTGCAAGTCCGGTGCTTCGTTTCGGAGTAAAAGTAGAATTGATAATTTTTAGCTAAAAATATTAGTATAAAAAACATCATCAAATTAGACTTTTTAATGAAAATTTCGTGATTTATCTGAAAACATACAAATATCGAATATCCAAGTAGGCGAATTACAACAATATTTTGTTAATTCTTAGTTCTAAGCAGCCTTTAATATTTTCTAATTAGTGTTTGATAGTTAGTCGTATTATTGCAATATTAAAAATTCATAGAATTTCAAATGCGGAATTACCAGGCATGCAAATTGGATATGGAGCAGCCCATATATTTAGTACATGATATTTTATGTAAATTAGCCTAATTTGAAGTTGTTTTTTAAATTCATATTTTTAGCAAAAAATTATAAAATCTACTTTTACTCCGAAATGAAGCACCGGAGCGACATACAATAAGATTACCTTTTCTTTAAAACATTGATCAAGGATTATTTTAGTACTTAAAATTATGAAAAATGTAAAGAAACAAAAGATATGATCAAAAAAATTTGATGACTCCCCCAAATGTAACGCCCCTGGAAATATTTTTAATACTTTTATTGGTCGTAAATGTGTATCCTTATGCGAAAAAACTATCGCCAAAATTTCAAATTAAAATCTCTTGTAATATTTATTTTATTTACAAAAAACTATTTTTTTTTAAATTTTTGAAGTGGTACAACTTTTTAAGGAAGCATTTCCGGGCAATACTTTACAAGTCAAAAATGCTTACTTTCCATTCCTCTATCACCCCTAAAAAATTGTCACAGTTATTCCGGAACACCCTGTAGATAAAAAATAATTCCAATTAAAAAGTTGAAAACTTAATTAACATGAAATTTATTTTAAAAATACAAGATTTGGGTACATAAACACTATATGATTTGAAACATTTTATTATTACATATTTAAACTATATACAGCTACAAAAAACAATGTAGCCAACAATAAAAAATTCTTTGAAAAAAATCCCAGAAAAACGATTTACAATCATCGAACTGTATCAAATTGTTTAATATATCAGCTATATACAGCGGCAAAATTAAAATAGCAATTTAATAAAAGAACCCTTATCTGAATTAAAATAATTCCAAATAACTTAAATAAATACACACTTTGAGAGGCTTTAGCATGACAAATATATTGATTGAATTGAAAGAAATGAATAACTTTATCCTATGTGTATTTGTTTATTAGTCATCAAAATTTTGAGAAAGCAAAAAGTTGGCTGCTAAATTCTCGTTTTTCTCGCAAGCGAAGTAAGCTTGCACGACGAGGTGTTCTGGGAAGCCTAGAGCTTTCAGCCTTTCAATCGCATCCTTATCTTGCGGAGTCACCTGGATCATACCCGGTTGAATTGGTCCTCCCGCTTGACCCAACGTACCTTAAATAAAATTATAATAATTTCTTTAAATTACGTTTTAATTTATAGTTACCTGTAGCAGGTATTCCTGGTAGAGTTGGAGTTGCTGCACTTACACCACCGCCACCACCTCCACCGGCAGAAGCTGGTTCATTAAGCATTCGAACAAACGACTCCTGATTCTGCGAGATTAACTGCAGAAGAGCTGGATTTGTTTGTCCTATTTGCTGCAAAACAGCATTTAAGAGTTGCGGGTTTTGTTGAATCACTTGTCTCATTTGCTGAAATTGGGGCTGGTTTCTTAGAAATGCTAGGGGATCATCAGCGTCCGATTGCTGCTCATCGACTTGCGACATATCTGCTGTTTCATTAACCTTGAAAAATAAAAATATAGTAGGTAAATCTAAACAGATGATTTTAAATTTCAATCGAGACACTTTTGGTCATAACGTTTTTTCTGAAGTAGCTTTTTTAATTTTCTTTTCTTTGGTATACAATCAATTGTTGGGTAAACCAAACTATTTTAGCTTCATAAAAATTGCGCGGTTTTGACAGTTTTTAGAAATTATGAAAAAATGAAAACTTCCTAGAAAATACTAAAAATAAAAGCTTAATATATACAGGGTGTTTCTAAATATATGCGAAGAAATTCTACAGGAGATTCCTTGACCAATTCTAAGACAAAAGTAAAGAATAAAAATTTTCTCAAAAGTGCTCTATTTTTTAGTTATGGGGTGTCAAACTTTCTATATTTTTTTCATTTTTTGAGTATAACTTCTTTATTTTTTAAGATAATTTGATCAAATTTGAAACACACTCTAGTTATTATAGTCGTAACAAGATAAAAATATCAAATATCGAAATAAAATAGAGGGGGATGTATTTTGGGGGTATAGACCACATTTTTTATGCCATAACTTTTTTGTGCTACCCTACTTAACATTTTAAATAAGATATTCTAATTCATTGCTTTTTCTGAAAATTTTTGATCCCTTTAATTTTTTCACAGCTGGTACGGTTTACAAAAATAAATACCACAGACTTCCTAGAAGACTATTTGACCAATGTTAAGACGAAAACAGAGAATACATATTTTCTCTAAAATGCTTCGTTTTAAATTTAAATTAACAAATTAAAAACTAAGCATTTTAGAGACTATATTTATTCTCTGTTTTGGTCTTAAAATTGGTCAAATAGTCTTCTAGGAAGTCTCTGGTATTTATTTTTTAAAAAGCCACCCCTGTTTAATGCAAAATTGGCATACAACTTCGTACATATTTTTAAATTACTTCTAAACCGTACTAGCTGTGAAAAAATTAAAAAGATCAAAAATTTTCAGAAAAAAGCAAGGAATTAGAATATCTCATTTAAAATGTTAAGTGGGGTAGCACAAAAAAGTTATGGCATAAAAAATGGGGTCTATACCCCCAAAATACATCCCCCTGTATTTTATTTCGATATTTAATATTTTTATCTTGTTACGACTATAATAACTAGAGTGTGTTTCAAATTTGATCAAATTATCTTAAAGAATAAAGAAGTTATACTCAAAAAATGAAAAAAATATAGAAGTTTGACACCCCATAACTAAAAAATAGAGCACTTTTGAGAAAATTTTTATTCTTTACTTTTGTCTTAGAATTGGTCAAGGAATCGCTGGTAGAATTTCTTTGCATATATTTAGAAACACCCTGTATAAGCTAAAAAAAAATTGCATAGAACATCTATTATGATAAAAAAAATGCAAGTATTAACTTTCATTTTTTGAATGGTAATATACGTACAACGTCTTGCTCATCGATAACTGGGATTCCAGTGATAAGATATTCTACAGCTCTATCGGGATTGTTAAAACTGGCTCTCAAGGCTTGTTCCACCTGTGACCTATCATAACCCATGTCCATTATATTGCGAACCATCGTATCATACTCTTCTCCCATAAGAAGCGTCGATTCTGCATTTCCTCCAGCAGGTGCAGGAGCTAGCACTACTGCAGGTGTTTCTTGGGTTTCAGTCGTTGCTGCTGGTGCACTTGTTGGATTTACAGGAGCAGGAGTACTAAAAATATTGATTATAAACTTATAACCATTTCATGAACGCTGTTACGTTACCTTGCTGCAGATGCAGTTTGTCCGTCTCCAACTTCCACCTTTTCTTGCTGTTTCGGCTTAGTGACCATAACAACAATGAATTTTTTCTCGTCAATGTTATATTCGGATATGGCATTATCATCAACTAATATCTTTCCTAAGAAAAAACAAATGTAACAACCATAAATTTATTAATTAATAATACAACCTGCATAAATTAACCTTTGATTATCAGCCGGGTAGTCTTTTCCTTTTTGAGTCTCGATTTCTTGTTTTAAATGCTTCACCTAAAAATAAAATCACGCTTCATCACAAAGTTTATTCGTTTAGTTAAAATTAACATCAATTTCAATAAAAAACATATGTAATTGATTGGAGATAACCGAAATGATATAAATATCTCCCGATGGAGCTGTGACATGATACTAACCGAATGACTCGGAACTTTCTAAAATTATTGAAAACAGACATAAACTTAAGACGATTTTAGTAAAATCTACACGAATACTTTAGAAATACGTTTGTTTTGCGTTATTTTCGAAATTCTTACCGTTTTTGCCGGGTCAATTTCAATCTGAAACGTTTGCTGTTGTAGGTTTTTCAACGTGATCTTCATCTTACCGGCTCTTGCTTAGAATTAATAAAAAAAAACCTCTGAGTATTCTTTGCAGCTTACTGTTCTAAGAAAACTCCTTGCTTTTCCAGATGAAATTATTTATTGGCTAGAAAAAATGTCTCGATGATAATGCACAACTGGTTGCTTTGACGGCCATCTTATTCATCACACGCAGAGTGACCAACATAAATTTACGTCAAAATACTGACCTCTAGCGGATTAATAAAAACCTTAGCAACGTTCGTTTTATTTGATGCAACCCAATATACACCCAAATTCTAGCAACCACGTGTACACAAGTGGGTGGTGAAAATGACGTGGACCAATGGAAATGAGACAAATTTATTACGGTTCCCAGGGCAAATTTGGCTCTTCCTTGTCAACGTGTAGTTTTTTAATGTGTTGAAACTCAAAAAAATTCATATTTTTTTATAGTTACAAGTTACTTCACTCTAAGAACTACTAAAGGTACCACAATACTTTTAACGAGAAAAACCACCGTTAAAAATTAACCTAACCTATATAATAGTGAATTTTAATATTTTTTAGACAAAATGGAATTGCAAATTTTAGGGGTGCTATTTTTTGCTTTATTAGCCTCAGTTAGTTCACTTAAAAAAGGAGAATGCGAAGGTAAGCAAAATATAGTAATTAAAACACTTTGTTAATTTAATTAATTTTTAGTGTGTATAAAAGTTTTGGATAAATTAACGGCTAAATTAGAAGACAAATCTGATCCTAAAAAAATTGAGGCTGAGTTTAAAAAGTTTTGTAAAACCACACGTGATAAAGAAAATAGATTTGTAAGTTATAATAAGCGTAACGCTTAACAGTACTAATTTTAAATTTGTAGTGTTATTACCTCGGGGGTTTAGAAGAGAGCGCGACGGGTATTTTAGGAGAAATATCTAAACCCTTATCGTGGTCAATGCCCTCTGATAAAATCTGCGAGAAACTTCGTAAGAAAGATGCTCAAATTTGCGAATTACGTTACGACGTGCAAATCGATCTCAAAACAGTGGATTTAAAGAAGTTAAAAGTGAGGGATTTAAAGAAGATTATTAATGATTGGGGTGAAGATTGCAATGGTTGCATAGAAAAGTCTGAATATATTAAAAGGATAGAAGAATTAAAGCCTAAACATACCGAACTTTAATTTATTATATTTTTTTTTGTAGGCAATTTTTTTTAATGTAACTAATAATTTCCGTCACCGGCATTTACACAATTGTGTTTCATACTATTATTTCCAAAAAACACTTATTTATTTAATTCTGTTGGTTTGTAAAATAAAGTTTTATACTTAAAATTTATTATTTTTGCATTTTAAATTGTAAATTACGTCCATATTTAAAATATAGTAGTTCTGCAATAAATGCTGAAACACTAGCAATGTATCCAGAAACTAAAATTGTAAAAACGCTTTGTAAATGAGCTACAGTTAAAGTTATACTATTTGATGATGATTCTTCGGAATCATAATCTAGTGGACTAACAAGTGCAAAATTATTTAAACCGTACTGCCTAAATTTTGAATTTAATTGATTGAATTTATCCAAAAATGGTGAATTTTTTGGAAAATTATAAACAGCAAATCCTCCAATCATAAAACCATCAAGTATTTTATAAATAAATCGATTCCTCGAATCTTTCTTCATCAACATTGTTTGGACATACGAGTACGGTAAAGAAAATGATGCATTCTTCTTATAACTTAAAGCAATCTTAGCAATGAAAAGACTATTTTTAATATCAATTATCTGCTTTTCAGGAAAACTAGTATTTTCAAATAAATTCGGTAAGCTATGATAATTAACATAAACCTTTAACCCGCTCCTTTGCAAATCATCCAAATTTTGAATCTCACTATCGAATTTTGGAACAATTAAAGAGCTTCGTAGAGCTGTACTAAAACCAATTGCTATTAAAAGCGAAAAATAAACCCAAGTTACTAGAAATACTTTAAATGAAGTTCTTGTTTTCCATAAATTTAAGTAAGGGTTGTTTAAAAAAATTTGAACCATCGCAAAAATGGATTCAGTTGGGGAGTAATAGGAGTAACGCGTGAATTTAGCGAAAAACATATTTATTAAAATCATGAGTATGATTGATGCGAATAGTAAAATCCACATGTTTGTATTAAAGACTTTGAAGAAGTATTTAAATTGTGGCATTAGGTCAGCCGTTGGAACCATTATGATTACATAATCTAATTGTACTGGATAAGAAGCTTGCACTATCAGTTTATTCTTAGAAAAAGCGAAAATTTTAGAATACGAAAAATTAACTTCTTTGTTTAAAACTGCCTCACTCAATATGGTGGTTCGATTAAATAATTTCATTATTAAACTTGCGTTAATATGCTGGGCAATTTGTTTTATCATATTCGCATCTTTACCAACTAATTCTTCTAAAAAAAATTAAAGATTATAATTTTCTTTGAGTACTACTAATAAAATTTACTATTAACAAGGATGTTTCTAGGAGTATCTTCGAGCATGCCAATTATTAATTGGTAACCATTCAAATTGATTAGCTTGTCCGGAAAAATTATATTTGGTGATATTTCATAATTCCTTGTAAAATTTAAAATAGTTTTAGTAAATGGGTTGTATCCAATCACATCGACTCTATCATTAATTTGATAAACGATGATGAAATTAAGAACGTAGCTATGCCATATGTATTCTGAAATAATATAATTATTTTTAAATACTACATCAAAACTACTACATTACCTAAAGTTTCACGAACCCAATTCGTATTATTAACAGGTTTTCCTATTATAAATTGAATATACGCTTTTAATTGAAAGAACGGAACTTCTTCTCTTACAAAGTAGATGGCTTCTTCAAAATCTTGATAAGTGTTGACGAAACAAAATAAATTATCTTCACATCCTATGTTGGGAGGTGAAATAATTTCAGTTGAGTCTGAAGCTATTAATACTGCATGAAAAATTCTATATTTAATAATATAATCAGCTATGTCGCGAGTGTATTCGTAATCAGCACCTACAATACCTGTTCAAAATTATTAATCACGAAATTTAGATTTATTTGGTACAAACCAACAGTGTCGTATATAGGTGATACAGTTACGTGAGTATTCAATGCAAATCGTTTCATTTCTTCATTAAAAGGAAGAGTAACAGGCAAAATTTTTGCTTCGTTCAATTTTAATGAAAATATTAAAATTACCAATTCTGCCAGAAACATGTTTAATACAAAAAACGCGTACTAAGGTGTTTAAAAATCACTAAAGTAAAACCATTAATACCACAATTGCTCAAAATAAATATTGTTATTAAATTAATTACATATCATACATAAGTTATTATCCTAAAATTTTAGGACATAAATTATAGGCGTTTATAGAAAAACAATTTTACCAAAAGTAATGTAAATTAAAGAGTCGCATGATAAATTATCTCTAATTATTCAAAGCTTAAATGGTTTTTAAAATAAATCATTTCAACAAAATGATAATTAAGACATGAAAAAAAAAATAGCTTTGAACATAATCACATTAATATTTAATTACGTAATAATAAAAATACTACAGTATGTACAAATAAAATAATAAATTTACAAATTATACAAAAATATAATAAAATTTACATCCTAAATTCAACTAATTAAGACTTTTTCTCTGCCTTATCCTTTTCACTGCGATTACCATCTCCCTTAACAACCTGCACCATCTGTAAAGTTAAAACGGCTAAAATAGCATCCAAAGGATCCATAAAACCTCGTTGCATCCATTTAGGAATTGTCGTGCGCGCGTGAGAAAATCCCAATTTTTGCAAAATATAATCTATACCGTATGGTTCAATATACTTCCCAGCCACGCTTAATAATCTCACTGTAGGCTCTAAATGCCAAGTCTTGCAATTATAATCCCTCCAATCCTTCGCAAAAATATCAACATCAATTGGTTTTTTTATATTCGCATCCGAGTTTGATGCAATTCTTGAAGACTCAGAAAATGAACGAGACGACAAGGAATTTCCAAGCTAAAATGATTAAATTAATCAACATTTACAAAATAAACAAATATTACCACTCGATCTTTTTCTTTAACATATGATGTTATTAAATCATGCAGAAAGAAAAACGCTTCAGCATCAACTGTTACAAAAATATGATCTTCAAATTCTGTTATAAAGCTGCATTCTACGAAAGGCTTCTCATCTACACAAACAAAAATTAATTATTTAAATAAATTTTTGGAAAATAAATTACCAGTAACATCAGGAATTCTAAAACCTTGAAGATGTTCGGTTTTCAAATGCAATTGCAAGCTGGGTAAAGCAAAAATAATTTCACGATTGTGATTTGGATCAAGTAGCTTTGTTGTATTTGTAGTAGTGCTACCTCGCCCACTTCTTTCAATAGAATTTGAACCTTCTTTTTCTCTTTCCAAAGACGGAAACCTATCAACTTCTGCAATATAAAAAATAAATCATTATAAGAAATGTTTTAAGAATTAATATTTACCATCGATTTGACTATTTGCAAAAGCGTAATGGAACCATTCTTGTAGAGTTTTAAATTGTGGAGGAAAAAGAACACTCCTTGAAACTTTACAAACAGTCGCCATACTAGGTAATTGAGTTTTGTAAGTACTCATTCCCAAGCTGCACGTTAAAGTCTGCACTACATGCACATCTTGTGATGATTGGGCATCTAAAACAAAAAAAAAGTAAGTTATTACAAGTATTTTAAATCAAACATTTTTAGTTATAAAAAAGTTTCTGTGGGCGCTTACCACTTGTTGATGGAATTTCTTGTGCCTCAGTATTAAAAGTAATGCAAGGTTCACGTAAACTAAATAAAGCCCATGATTTGCTTTTAAAATTAATTCCATGGAAACAAGCTAGTGAAATGTTTGTTCCATGCAGCTCCATTGTTCCGCCTAAAACCGTTCCATAAGTTGGTAATGGAATATGCATTGTGTTCAACTGCAAGCCGGTAACATAAGCTAAAACTCGCTGCCAATGACGGTGGTGTTTAGCATCAGTTGCATTAGAAGTTTGGGGTTGATTTGACCAAGACTCGCGATCTAAAAATAATTCTTTTTAATAATTTGTGCTTTTATAAAAGTAAAACGTACTTTTTTGTGAATTTATTTTTGGAGGCCGTCCCTGTGAAAAACCACTAAAAGCTCGTTTGCTACTATTAAACTGTTGAGAAAAGAATTCTTCTAATTTATTAAACATTTTAAGTAAATCGGCTGTTGATGATTTTGACATCATGATTTGTAATTGATCCCACCTTAAATCACCATGAACAAAAATACTTGCCGGCCTGAAATAATATTTAGTTTAGCAAGTAACAAAACATTATATAAAATATGTACCTTCTTGTTGGTAGAGAAGCTGAAGTAGTTGCTTTATTTAAGTGCCACTCATCCCTTAAATTAACTTTTAAGTCACTTACTCTCGTCATTAAAACTGAAGTCGCCATGTAATCCAAACGTAGCTCTAATGCTCGTAAGCGTAGCCCAACGTTATGATCAGGCTCAACATTAGGTTCTTCTCGAATGTGAACTTAAATAAAAAATTTAATATTAAAAGGTTTTATTTTGTTAAACCTAAAAATGTAATTTTTTATAAACTTACTATAGGTGTCAATATTTGCAATTTCGATATTTCCACCAACGATTCCACCTTTAGCATCCAATCCTGACCCACCTAACCCTACAGCTATATACAAATTTTTATGCCCTGTTGATCCTATACTTAAACGACCCTCACTTCGGAACTCTTTCGTCAACCATCTAAAATAATAAAATATGTTTAAATAATTCCAATTTCTAAAATTAGGTAAATACTTACGATACATTCCCCATGACATTTCCCATATTCATGTGTACATTCAATTTTTTAAAATTCACAGCAAAAAGCACCAACGTTTCCCAAGCTGTCATATTTTTATGATCGGACGGTGATGGACTTTCAGTTACTCTTGAATCAACACTTATTTGACGACCATCTTTAAACCTACTTTTAACCCCATCAGAATCTAAATTCAACTTTATTCGATCTTTTGGAAGAAGCGGAGATTTATCAGAACTTCTTGTACTCCTTAAAAAACATCAAATTTCAGTCACCAATAGTAATTCATAAATCAGTCAAATTAAGGGCAGTAATTGGCCCCCATAAACTATTTAGTACACAATAGACAAAAGAAACTTGTGCTTATTGCTTATGAAGAAGTGTTTCTTAAGATTATTGTGAACTAGTTTATCGCCATTGTACAGTTGCTGGCCTTCGGAAGTTGGACACAAAAATAAACGAGTATTTACGGACGTCTACGCGGTGCCGCCTGAGCTCAGCCAGCAATCGAGTCTTTTGTGTGTTACTTCACTCGGCCACCAGCTGTACATAATAACTACTTTTTTTAAGATTTACATAGTTTCTCACCTATCGTGATTTCGTGAAGTATTCGGTGAATTATTAGATAAAATACTAGAATTATCATCATGATATGCAGCTGTCATGCTTAAATCACCTAAAAACATCCTGCGCACAATCGATCTCCTATACCAAGCCTTTGGAAATGCTAAAATTTCGGTTAATCTTCGCATATCATATTTGAAAGAGGCTGAACCGATATCGGTAATTGTTGAAAAACGTATTACATTTCTGCTTTTGTCCGGACCTAGCTTGCCTTTAGTTGTTTCCTGATTGAAATTCATCATTCGTGAACGCGAGAGATGGAATTTCACAAACTCAACGTTAATTGATAACGAATCTTTACGTTCACTATCAGATAATGGAGACCATTGGGTTTCTTTTAGAGTTGATGTTTTACCCCCATATGGGTGGAAGATATAAACCGAAAAATCAGAGAGACAACCAGTGACACTCAATCCTCCTATTGCTGTTGCTGCAGTATTTGGAGAACCATCACCAAACTCACTGAAAATTCACAGCAATTTACAATTATAATTCTAGTGAAATTAATTACCTTTGAAGTTGTTCATCTTCAGCTCTTTTTGAACTAAAAACGATGTCCAAAGACGGTAGCTGTAACATACATTCAACTCTGGAAACTGGTAAGCAACTAAAACGGAATGTACTGGGTTGCATGTGAAAATAAACAATAACATCAACCGGAAAACTAGCGTACACATAATTTCCGTAATTTGTTCCATCTTGACTATTAGATAAAACAGATGTTTCTACAATACATAATTGTAAAAAAACTGTTTAAGCAAAATTCACAATAATACCTGTTGCATTAAAATTGGTTTTTGTAGGAATTGGTTCTAACGTTTGTTCTAAAAACTCCAAAATGTGGGGACTAATGATTGTTTCTTCAGGGACACTTTGTAGGGTCATCCAAGCGAATAGTGAAGCTTTTTTAATTCCAGGTTTTTTCACAGTGTACATGCTCTTGTGCAGTTCCTGTGGAGGTGTTAAGCTCATTTGGAATGGAAAACCTTCTAAACTATTTGTTCGTGATGATGTAGGAGTATAATTAGGGTTCGATATTCCATGCATCGATATTGAATTACGTAAATCAGTTTCGTTGGAGTAAGTATAATCTTTTCTTTTAAAAGCTTGTTCGATACGCTCATCATCACGACTTGAAAAATGTTTTGTGTCAACTGGAGAATCTTCATTAAGAACATCTTTATTAATAACCTAAAAAAACATTTTTTTTTCAAATTTAGTTGTTTATAAAAATTAGTGTGTTGCGTTTCAAATTCAAAATTTGAGAGCTAATAATTTAAAGTTGCAGTTTAAAGAAAGAAGAAAAAAATAAAAAAAATCAAGTCTCTACGACTTTTTGTTGAAAAGTTATGAATTTTTATATAAAATATGGGGCATTGTGGTAAATTAATTTTTGGGTGTAAAAATTTTTTTTGGGGTGTAGAGTGTAGAGGGTAAGTGACCCCCTACATTTCATCCATTTTCTATTATCTTTCATTTGCGGGGTCGATTTTGAAAAAATTCGAAAAAAAAAATTTTAAGATATTTGAAAGATGTAGAAATTATTCTTTTATAAGGAAGTGTAGAAAAATTCAGTAATTTTTGGAAAGTGGGGGCCAAAAGTGGTACAACCAATTTACCGCGTCGAAAAAGCAAAAAGGCATCAAATTAATATAAAAAATCAAGATATCGAAAAAAGGGCTTGGATGATCATAATAACGGATATCTTGTTTGTAAATTAAAAAACCAGTGGATCTTAAGATCGAAGCGGTACCAATTTGGTACTTTTGCCGCTTGACGCTAAATTTGTACACTTTGCGTCTCGGCGCCACACGGTTGCGCCTGTAGACTTAAAAATTGTACAGATAAATCCTCCGGATGTGAGAATAAAAGGTGCCAAATTTCCCTTTAAAACCTGACGATGGTGCGATTTTTCAAAGTTGACGCCGACGAAAACCAGAAAAAAAGGCGAAAAAAATCGACCGACTTTTGAAATTTTTTTAAAATTGTTTGGGTGATTTGAAAAATTTGAAATTCGAACCTCGCTTTGAATCGACATCCCTCTGAATGATGCAACCGGAATTTTTAAAATCTAACGAAAAAAACTACCCTTTTTGTGGGTCCGCGCAAAAAACGTCCGATTTCAGAACAGTCTCGTTTTCAGAATTTGGTCCCCATCCATAACATACTAAAATTTGGCGCGATTCGGGGTGAATTTGGGACACTTAGGGGATGAACTCGATTTTTCGTTATAGATAATTAAATTACCTTGGATTGGTACAATAATTTAACATCCATTCCAGGAATATGGAAAATAGTTAAATCGACGAGTGTAGCATGAGGAGTATTTCGTAATCTACCACCACTAGTTTGTCCACTGAATTTTTCTTTATTGCGTCTACTAGCATCAGGGCTCCCGGCATTCGATGGAAATTCTAGTAAACCTGCTGAACAACTCCTGTCTTTACGCATGCTCCTCCTAAAATGTAAATTTAAGCATTTATCGCGAATTATTTAATTTTCTAACATACATTTTTATTTCTTCATCCCTTACGGTGTCTTTAGTATGTAAAACACATTTTCCGCTATTAATAAAAACCTTAACATCAAGCTCAAGATCAATATTAGGTTCTTGCGCCTTTTGAATGTTAATTGAATGTGATATATTATTACTTTGTTGAGAAGTGCTCGAAAATATATCTTCTCTAGCAAAAGCATCCATAAAATTCTGACTATCTGAAAATTCATAAGAGGAAGTTTTCGGTCGTAACTGCACTTTTTCACCATCAATACTTATATGATCACCCCAATCGAAACTATTAGGTTCTGGTAATGATAATTCTGAAGATGCACTCGGTAAAGAATATTGTCTAAAAAAATAATTATAAATTATTTAATATTTTTATACAAAATAATTTACCGTTGTATGTTTTGTGGATCAGAAAAGGTAACATGGGGTTGATCAGCATTTTTTACTCGTAAAGACGCTGAGCGTGATGGTCCTGATTTAGGTGAGCTTTCAAAACTATCAGAATTCGCACTTAGAGTGCTGCCATGATTTTCTTCAGGGCTACCTTTACTTTCAGGCATCGGACTTGGCACAATAAAAGATCTTGAGCGATACGTCGATTTTGAATTTAGGCCTAATTTACCTTTAACTCCTGATGCTTTCATGCTTTGACGACGAAGTTTTTGAATTATATCCCTAAAAATTGATTATTTATTACACTTTTAGATGAGTTTATTAGAAATATAGTACATTCGAAAATCTTTATAAACCATAGCTTCTAATTTATGAAATTTCTTTAATTCTAATTCAATTGTACCATGACTTGCACCCAGTGAACGTAAATCATTAATAATTTTCGCTTGTTCATTCATTTCTTTTTCCAACAATTTCGAGCGTTCTTTATTATCCAAGCTTGCATCAAATAAAATTGCAGGTAAAATACTTTCTTGTGAAGCTCTTGTTCCATCAATTGGTTCATTCTCATCACTATCATAATCAATATTTAAAGGTGTATCTTCTGCACCAGTTAACATGGTTAAGGTATGTCCTAGAGCGGATAATTGTTTCCCTACATTCGTATCAAGGTGAATATCAACACCCTCCATTTGCCATTGTACACTCAAAAACCACTTAGCATTTTCATTTTGTTTTGCAGCTATAGTTCGAGAACAAACTTCATAAGTTCCATCACTAACAACGCACAAATTCATTATTGTTGAATCTAGCATATCAGGTTTCCAATCGTCCAGTGAAGTTTCAAAATCATCAGCGAATCGAAGACACAGGTTGGAAAATTTACCTTTACTTACTAAAGAACCTGAACTACAAGCTAAAAAATTTTCATTATTATCAAAAATTATGTCAAATTTTCATTTTTAAACATTTAATTACCTGAAATGCTAGTATTTTCAAGAGTAATTACAACTGCACCTCGACTTTCTTCATAAACTCCTCGTTGTCGAAAAGTAGTTAATGGTAATGGATGTAACGGTAAACAAATACCCATATCTTCAACCGTTAATTGCAAAAATAGCATACCTAAATGCGTAGTGCTTAACTGGCTTGTTATTTGACCAAATTGAAACTTTTCATAAATCTTAAAAAACACAATTTCACAATATTTGATTAATTAATGAATATTCATTCTAACCTGTTGTGTTGCCATAAGAACCTCTTTATTGAGATTTGCCCTTTTTTCGTTCCAATAATCGTAGGCATTCTTATAATTTAACCAAACTAAAATAGCTTTATCAACAGCAACGGGTTGTATATAAATCAATGGTCGTTTTAAAGTGATTAATACAACTTCTTTATCCTCCCCTTCAACCATTTCATCTTGAAATGCGTTTCTCAACCCAATTCTAGTATTAAAAAACGCAAATTGCTGAAATTCAGCTTCAGCTTCTTCAAATAGCGCGTTTCTTATTAACTGCCCGAGTGATAGATTAAGATCAACCTGTGCTTTACCAAATAAACGAGATGTCATGTTATGTTTAGTTGAACCTGAGACGTTTTGAACTCGATTTGATAATTCGAGTACAACAGCACCAGTTTCTAAACGCACCGCTGAGCTTCCAGCAGTCGTTGCAGTTAATTGTATTCTTTGCATTTGTATGACCAGTGAGAATAGTAAACGGTTATTTAACGAGGTGTCATCTGCATCTTCGAGCCAAATCGGCACTGGGCGTTCACCACCATAAACTTTTTGCACAACTTCATTAACTTCCTAAAAATATCCAATTTAAATAAACACATTTAATTAACGTTTTTGGAACATACTTTCATGAATACTTTTTGAACAAAAACGAGGTGATTTAATAGATCCGTTGTGAGACTGTGTTCGAACACTCCAATATCTGCATGAGCATTTAAATAACCACCTTGTTTAAAAACAACACCTTCAGATACTCCTTGCCCTTCATTTCTTATACCCGCAGTGGTACCTTCAGGAATGTATTCAGCTGCAACGTGAACTGCAGGTAACTCAATACTTGCTTCGGACGGTAAATTAGCTTCTTTAACCTACAAAATTTAATAATATAACTAAAATTTACCAGTGTTGATAATAATTACTTGTAGTTTTGTAGTAAAACTTAAGCTGTGATGAGGTAAATCAATGGTGAATTTCGCTTTTCGTCCTGTAACTCCTGTAGACGTAACTTGATCCATTTTATACTGCGCTTGTAAGCTAGGTAATAGTGCTGCAGTAATACTTAAACTCTAAAATTTCATCATTAATTTTTTAAAGTTAGTAAAGAAAATTTAAAACCTGTAAAATCACACTAAATTGCATTACGAGTGGTTGAAGTAAGCTCTTTTCCGCTTCACTACTTCTCACAAAAGTTGATGATAAATGTGTTGGATTTCTTGAATGACTTTTGGGTGAATGTGGAATTTGATCTTCGTCAATTTGCGCGCCTCGTGATAATCGACTTGAAGTTCTAGTCACTCGTAATTCCTATAAAAACTATATTGGCATTTCTTAATTAAATAAATTATATTAATGTACCTGTAAAGTTGAGCTTAATTGTTTACTTCCTCTAGTAACCATGCCATGTAAAGCAACAGGGTGTTGTGGAATATCAATATTAACAGCTCCAATTGTTAATAAACCTGAATTTTTATCTCGTGATCGTTTAGTAATACTCGAGTATAATGCTTGAGATTTTCCGACTATTACTTTAACTACAGTTCTGAAAAAAAACTTTTTATAAGTTGCATTTTTTTATAAAACCAAAACTTACTGTTGATTAGGAGCTACACCTTCCAATAAAACAATCATAGTTCTACCAACTTGACCAGTCATTGAACATTCTAGTGAAGCAGATGACTTTTTACGACAAGTAAGGCTTGCATGAAGACTTGTAATTTCAGCTTCTAATTTAAGAACACTTAAAGTAGCTAGTAATTTTGTACGGTGTATTCTTGCAACTCCAAAAACTACTAATTTAGTGTGCTCTCGAACACTACTTGTATCACGTTGTAATATTGGAGTATAATTATCAGGTTTATCAATATTATCACTTGATTTAACTTCCATTAAAATATCGTATCTACAGTTTCCTTTATAATGCTCGGAAATATCAATTCCACCAATGGAAAATCTAAAAAATTATCAAAATTTACTTTTTTCCTTTAAATAAATTAATATTACCTATGTTTGATGGTTTTATTATCGGGCATAGTGGCATATAAATCAAGAACATGATACATAGTCTTCCAACATCTCCGAACACTCTTATCTGAAGACAAAGTTACATTTGTGACATTTTCTATGGCCGAGCCTGATGGGCTACTTAAAGTCACTGGTGTACCAATCCCCTCGCTTAAATTAACATAACCCTTAACACTTTTACCTGTAGATCGAAGTTTTTGCGCAAAACTCTGCGGTCTTGAGCGTAAACTAGGTGAAGGTGATATCACTGGTTTTTGAGAAAGTATATCTGAGCCAGGATCGAAAATTTTTAATGTTAGGGGTTTTGTACAATCAACCAAATTGGAATCATGTAGTTCTGATGCTAAAAATTTAAATTATGTAAGAATAACTTGAAATCATGTGATTTTTTTATTACTTGAGGTTAAATGGTGTTTAATTTCAACATGATCACTAGCGCTTGTTTTAGGTCGCCGAATTTCCACCGGTTGTTGTTCTCGAAGTTCGTTTTGAGTGTCTTTAACGTTTTGATACATGTTGCTGATTTGGTGGAGCAATCGTAATAAAGGCATATTAACCCGTTGAGAGATGTATCGAACACCAATATTGAAATTTATAACAGTACTAGTGTGATTTTTTAGTTGCCCTCGAGATATATAAAGGATGTTTTTTGTTTTAATCATATCGTTTACAGCCATATCAGTCATGCGATCTACTTCTAATTCTATCGATATTTTTTCACAAATAAATGCAGGACTTTCATCTAAAACAATTAAAAATATTAATTTGGTCTTTAAAAAAATTAAGATATATTACCTGCATTAACTTCCAAAACTAGCCTAGCTTTATTTTTGGTTTTTCCTTTCCTTTTATCAACTTTCCCATGCTCAGAAACTACAATATCAATCCTCATTGACTCCATATTTCCAACTAATGAAAGATTTGATCCTAGTGCATCTAATGATGTAACGTCTGTATTATGTGCACCTAAAAATAAATTATTATCAGTAAATTTAGTAAATTTGGATGATTAAAATCTACTTGAATCGTTTAAAGATGTTAATCGCAATTGTTGAGGCATCACTCCAAGACTTGAAAGAAGCGGTTGGAATATTATATTCGCATCTTCAAACCTTACAGAGTCTTGGATTGCGTATAAATTAATTCCATTTCCTGGAGGAGGATTTTCTTTATCCACCAATTCTTCTTCAGTTGATTCAGTTTGTAATGTATTAATTTTTGATTCCATGTAGCCTAAAATTTGTTCAAATATTACAAATTTAATAATAAAATGATAATGCATTACCTTTTAATACACTTTCATTATTCTGCTTCGCCATCCACGAGTAAAGATCTTCACTGGAATCATTTTTAATATTATGATTTGGGCTTGAAGCTAAATCCGGGCTGGAATGGTTAATAGCACTTTGATCAGACCCAAGATTTGGTATAGTTCGATCTTCACGTAAAGTACCATAGCCTAAAAACATTAAAAAAATGAAGTCTTTTATTAAAAATAGGACAATAAAATTTCAGTTGGCAAGGGAAAGAAATCGAAAGAGTAATTGATTTTAATATGAAAGGAGTATAGCACAGAATAACCAACATGAAGAGTGAGGACTTAAAATATTTGATGGTAACTTACAATAAGTGTCATCAGTGGAGTTTTTAGGAAGGAAAATATTTGCGTTACTGAGTAAAGGTAAAATAACGCTGGCTCTACTATTTGGAGGAACATGACTCTGCTGAAGGCTGTTTCTCTTTTTCCTTTTCCTTCCCAAAGCTGCTTGCGTTTAATTATGTTTATTTGTTTTTAATTATGTGAACTAAAGTGAAATTTAATTACCTGGTGGACTTGGCGATGTAACTGCACTCTCCATGCAATAATTTAAATGACCTGAAGGAGGTGACACCATATTATCATAAATATTTGAAGTCTTAGGCGAATTAATATTGGAACAATCTTTGCCTGTTTAAAAAAGATTAATTAATAACTGCTGCATTTTATACTTTATAAATGCATGCTCTAAACTCAAAATATAAAAATACCCAAAGCTGTTTTTTAGGTAATAATATGATTATGAACTTTATTTATTAGCAACTAATCTTATAATACAGCACTATACGAACTATATAATTATAATAATAGCAAAATTTAAACCAAGCGATTAATAAATTAATGAGTGTTAATGTGAACATACCAATGTTCTTTTGTGGTTTAAGTATAATGCCGGAGTGCAGCAACTGTGCATGTTCATCAGTTATATCATGATCTTCATTACCGCTCCCCTCTCCGTCAGTTAGATATACCTGCACCATAAGTTATGACACACGTTAAAAAACAACAGAAAGGTGAAGAGTGAAAAAGCACAAATTAAAGAAGCTTAAATCTAGAATTTTTTAGAAGCTTACTAAGATCATAGTCGGATTCCGCATCGGGGATTTGTAGATACTTCACCTAGATTTTCAATTGAAAAATAAAAAAGCATCTAAATGATTTAATCAGGTTTACCTCTTCCACAGCCGGGATTGAAAACATTAAATTCAAAGGCTTCATTTTTGATTTTATATCCAATTGATTCATCAACGGGGTGTGTAATTGACTTTTCCACTGGCGACTTAAAGCGATTACACCTTGTCTTAAAGTAAATAACTGTGGTAAATCTGATTCTCGTAAATTTAATTCCACACTGCCTGATTCAGCTTGGAGGTAGTAATTTTGTAAAATCGTGCATAAACGACAACTAGGGTCTTCATGTAGAGTTTTTGATAAAGGTGTTAATTTTCCATAACGGCTCTAAAAATTAATAAAATAATCTCACGTAATTTTTATATAAATTTCACTCACTTTTGTAGTTACATGAAGCCCAGGTAATTCTAGAGCTTCAGTCATTAAACAAGCAACTGTAGCAGTACTTCTACGATACATCGTTCTCACCATATGTACCACCCGAATAGCTAAACGATTACTAGGATTCATCCAGGCATTAATTGCAGGTGAAGCAGTTGATAATAAATTCCAATCCAATCTAATAAATTTAATTATTATTTAAATTACTTTTCGTTAATTAATGATATTTACCTGGTGTAATCAATTTTCCTAGTGATTGGTGTTTTAGGTGGGGCAGCGAAATTAAACCAAACAAATTTCAATTCGATAATACAACTAGAAATATTTCCATCAGAATCTTTCGAAGCAATTTCTTTACCATCGCCTTCACCCTCTTTACGGATAACTTTTGCTTCTTTTTTATCACCAATTTTAGCATCACCACGGCTTGATTTAGGTGTGATTGGATCAATCTCTTCCTTAACATCTTCATTATTAAGACTATCAGCTTGTTCCTCACAAGATTTTTTAACGACTTTCAATGTAATACCTTCAATCCCACATTCAAACATTATAAAACCTAGTTTATCATCGTTATTTTCTTCAATTTGACAGTTGTCTTTTTTTTCTGGAATTAGGTAATATTCAAGTCCGCAGGTTTGATTTTTCACTTTCATTCCAGTGAATAATACTTTAGAACAATAAGCAGGGATTGCTGTAATTACCGCGTCTTCTAAAATCGAGCTTTCGTTATGTAAACGACGTAATTGCGCATGAGTTTTTCCTATTGTTAAGGAGATAACGAGTTGTTGCTGCCTTTTCTCGCAGCTTTCGATGTAAACAGGTTCACCACGGATTATATCCGCATTAGTGGTTGTGTGTAAACTAAGGAAATGTTTTTTACCCTTTTTACTGTCGCTTGGAACAACTGCCGGGCGGTAAAATTTTTGTAATACTTCTTGAGTTTGGCTGTCAACATGGAATTTCGCTGTGATGTTATCAAAACACACAGAAAACATAGAAACACACGTCAGGTCTTTTATATTGTCTAAAGCGGAGAACGAGATTATTTCTTCCACTATTGATACTTGAAGCAAAGTTATATTCACCTAAAAAAATGTAAATTACTTTTTTCGTACAATAATTTTAAGTATTATAGTTACTTTTGGTAAGACAATGGCTGCTTGTAGTTGTTTCTTAATAGTTTCTTTATACATTCCTGTTTCAATAGTTTTTTCGTCACCGTCTTGAGGTTTGCTTAAGAAAGCAATGTTTTCAGTTGTTTTAAGCAAATTTGCACGTTCAACTTGCCCAATACAGCAGGCATGAAGGTGATTCACGACAGTTAAGGGATGTAAATTTGCAACCGTTGGAGTAAGAGCATCAATAAATCTAAAAACAAAATTTTAACACGAAATTTTTAGGCAATAAGAAATTTACCTTTGAAGTGATTCAAGTAAAAGTGGACTTATCATTATATCTAAATCACCTTTCAACTTGATTATTAAAGATGTTCTTGACCCAACATCGTTTTGTGATCCAAGAAGTTCTTCTTCATGAATTGCATCTGTAATTTTATTCAATCATAAAACACTATAAAATCATTCCAGAAGCAAAAGAATTTTTTTTAGTTTAGTAAAATGAAATCATTTGCTTTATTACCTTGGGTTACATCTGTGGTGTATTCTTCACAATCCCAATTAAAACCACAAGAGTTTGTTGGTGTTTTACCACCTCCGGTATTATTAACAGGATTATCTGAGCGTTTTACCATCTTTAAGCTCGTCACACCTTCAGATACTGTTGTCATAAGAGGTATGAAATTACCACCAATATAAATTAATTTGTCATCTTCGTTCCTTTGAAATATGGGAACTGTGAATGTATCACAATTTCCAATTGAAGGACTTGAAGACCAATTCGAACAACGCATCTATAACAATTTTTTTTGTAGTTTTAATTAATTTTTATTGATTTTATATACTTACTTGGTTTAAATGACTGACGTAACTTGACATGAGCATAGGTGAATCAACAATGAGTCTATTTACTTGCATATGCAAGTCTATTAATGTAAAATCTTCTTGGCTGCCGACTGCACTGACAAAAGATGTGCTACTATAACTATCGGATGAATCTAGTGGATCGTTGCACTCTTGCATTGATACAGGTGGTGTTGGTAATTTTCTAAAGTTAAAACGTGGAGATGGATTACGAAAACTACTAGGGTGACGCTGTGGTGTTACTAAACCCTGCACAGTTCTTTGAGAATCTTCAACCTTAATAAAATAAATGTAAATTATTTATATTTTAAATATAATTTATTATTACTCCAGCAATAAAACTTCGATGTTCTGGAGTATGAATTTCATGATCACTTCGATGTGTAGATAGACGTAATTGTTGATTTTCCATCGCTCCAGCTGCAGGTACTGAAGAAGCAATGTATCGAAATTGGGACGGTGAAGTTCCTTTATCAGTTGCTATACTTAAATCACTATTAAATCTCTTCTTACTAAAATAAATTCATTAATAACACCATTTAATTCAAATAATAATCACTTACCTGTTACCAACTTCACTACTGTCTTGTCTAGTCAATGTACCATTACTGCTTAAAATTGAATTACGCAAGCTGGAACTGCGAGAATTAATTTGCATTTCTTCATCAGCAGAGAAAAATGCTTCAGAGTGATTTTCACTAGACATTGATATAGTTCGTTGCACCTACAATTTAGAATTAAACCACAAGTAATTTTAATCATAAATATTACCTCTTTTTGCAATTGTTCATCTGATAAAATCCGACCTAAACTATGTTGTGATTCAGATCCATCAAGACTTTTCTGTTGAACTACCACAACCTCCTAAAACTTATAATTTGAAGGAAATAACATAATTAATTAACTAAAATTTACCAAACTAGCTTGTTCAGATTTTCCTGAAGTATTAAAGTAATCGACAGCTAATTTCGAATCTGAAGCACTATTTTTTGGTGTATAATCCTCCTCTTCCTGTGAATTAACGCACAATTTAGCTTTTTCTTTATGTAGCTTAGAATCACTATCAAGTTTATTTGGAAGTAATGCTGAATCTACAAGCCGTGCATATGGAACATCCTTTTGCCCACTACGAATTGATGTTGAAGAGTATCGCCGGCTCACTTTACGCTCATTTAAACTTTGCGGGCTTGAAGAATCAATTTCAAACGATCGATGTTCACTAAAATACAATAATCAATTTTTACGTTTTATTTAATTAGAAATTTTTACCTAATTGAAGTAATTCTAGGGCTTTCAAGTTTTGTAGAAATCATGTGAGGTTTTAAACGAGCTCCTGGATCTTGCAGCAATATTTCATTAACAATATAAGGCGGTGTACGGAAAAGTAACATTCCTTCATGCAGAATACTTTGCCCATACCCAGGATCTTGACCATTTTCATTAACCCTTAAAATCACAAAGTAATTTTTTTTCCTGATGTTTAAATTCTTACCTAAAAGCAGCGATGTTAGTGCCTTCTTCAAAATCCTTTCGGCTGGGTTTAAAAAATCTAGGTCCATTCATGTTCGAGCCAAAGAATAAACAACCGCCAGTGCAACCACAATGGCCAATAGGTTTATTTAAATCAGGCCATAGAAACCATAATTTTTTTAAACGATTATCATGGGTTTTTAGAAATTTTTGCTGAATCGAGTACATGTTCAAATCTTTATTATTTGATGACATTGCTGATTCGATTAAAAGGGGTGCAAAATCAACTGTACCTACTTCCAACCATAAATCAGAACCATCGGCATTCGATCTATAAATTATATAATTAAATTTATGTTGTCAAAATTAGGTTAATAATTATTACTTGGAGTGATTATACTTTTGTGGTTGCCACACGCATTGTCGTAAAGACGTGCTGAACATTACACAAGTCAGTCCAGAACCAACTTGGCGTCCATGTAAATTACAAGTTGATAATCGAATAGGGGAAATCTAAATACAAAACAATAAGTACTGCATTGATTATTTAGGTAAAATATTGCTCACCCATAATTGTAAAGCTGTTCCACTTTCCACCAACCAAAAATCAATAGCATCAATAGCTACCCTAGTAAACTTATATTTTAAAATATGCGATTTCTCATTAATCGCCTCGATGGTATCATCAGCAGTAAGAACCACCCCAAATTTTTTATCCTTCTTCTCTTCACTCTTACCTTTTTTTTCATTTTTATTCACATTTACTTTAGCTGCCGTATTATTGCTCGCAGTTTTAGGTTGTAATAACTGCTGGATAGCCTGTGGTAGATTTTGTAATGGACTTGTTGTGCTCTGCATTATCTGTGGCTCTTTAAGCAACACATCATCACAAGGCGAGTTTAATTCATTTTCAGTATCACAGATTAATAAAACTAGAGTCTCTAAACATGTTAGCAATGAATATAATTGTGGGCTTGTTAATTTCCCACTTAACTTTCCTAGTTGTATTTCCACATTCCAACCGTACTCAATAGTATCTTGATCTAAATTTCTACCAATGTCAGAAAATAAAGCGTGCCCACGAATCTAATATAAAAAAAAATTAGTTATTGAAATAAAAATTTGATTATTACCTGTAATGAAGAAAGTGTTATTCTTCCTTGTCCTAAATACTTCTCTTTATTAGGACGAATGACATTATCATTAATTAATAAAACTGCTGGGGATAGTAACAACTGTAATTCTGTTTGATCATATCGTTTTTTCATTTCGAAACCGAATCGTTCTATTAAAATAACTGGGCAAGCGGGATCTTTTTCGGTGCAGTTCTAAAATATATTTGTTTTAAATTTAATTAAAAAAATTTACCTGTTATCTAACTTTTAATAGATGTGCTTGTATATCGTGAATTATAACCGAAACATCAACATGTAAAGGTCGGTAATTCCTATGATCAAAATCTTCTCGTAATTCCAAGGGAATGTTTGCTGAACTGTTATCAGTTTTTAATTCATTTGTTTCGTTGAGTGAAGGTGAGCCTTGTTGGATATCGGTAAACATTTGATCTTCACCAAAAATATTTTCTTTTAAATTGAGGAAGTTTCTTAATGCAGTTCCATATAATAGCATAACTGAAGGCCCCACTTCTAATTCCACAGTCACCATGTCGGGCTTTAAAGTTGTCGGATCAAATTTTTGAATACCATCCTAAACAATTATAAAAACTCAGTAATTAAATTTTTAAAACTTATTGGGATAGGAATTCAATATTTTCCTAGATTTCAGCCGTGATACCTAAACTGTGTATGCACTGTACAATAAATGTGGTGTAATTCTAGAGACAAACTGTACAAAGCCATGAGTAAAAGGCTGTTAAAATTACTTACAGGTGATCTTTGTTTTCTTTTACGATGATGTGGGAATCGTATGGGTGATAACAGTATTTCTTCTTTAACTGGTGTGGAAATATCAGCTTGTGGAGAAGGTCCTAGGGGTGGACATGGATGATATTCGTAAACGATGCTAATCGCTCCTATTGGTATCCACCAAAAGTCAATCCAACCACAACTAAAAAGACATTTTTATAAAGTTAGTCATCTCACATAGGCGAGTTGGAAAAAGTAATTTATAAAAATTCGATTTTCTATGAAAACAGATGTCTTACTGATTTATTTTTAGGATTACTAAAAATTACCTCTGTTGACAAACATTCCTCCATTTTGGTATAGCTTCATTTTTTTTGGTTGAACCATCTTTGGAATGTATTTTAGCATATTTTTCTAATGCAACTATTATTTTACGACTTGTGTGGTATTCTGGTATGAATAAGCTAATATCCACACTTTCTCCCTACAAAATAAATTATTTAAAAAAAAAATATTTGAATTCTTTTTTTGCCAATTAGCAATATAAAAAAATTACAATCACCCACCTGTATGCTGAAATTTAGAGCTACTGTGTCGGGTAAAAATTCATCAAAAGGTAAATCGAACGAAAGATGCATGAAATGAGCGCAAAGTGCAAATTGAGTATTTTCCAGGCGTTGTTTTTGACCAACACTACTGCAATCCACCCAGTTGTATTGATTGACTAGAGTAATTATTTCACAGTGCTTTAAAGTTAAACCAAATTTCCACGAGTATGGAACAAAATGCAGAATATCTGGCCTTTGCTTTGATGACCAATCATTTATAAAATCTACAAACACAAAAAACAACAATTACACACTTTTTTTAATTAAATTTTGCTTACAAAAAAACCAAAATTGCTTGATTTTTTTAATAGGAAATTTCAATTGATCTTACCTTGGAAAAACCATTTATGATTAAATAATAAATTAACGGTGGCTTTACAGCCAGTTAAGTTTAGCTCCCATAACTGGTGATCATTCCAAACTAATGGATAATGACAGAGCAAACTAAACTCCAAAGTCTCGCTAGCAACCAACTCGCGAAACTGCAAGCTTGTCGTCCCCTCCAAATGCAATAACTGCCCATTTAATTTCGTTACATACCCATCATGCATTGTAACCCAGGGTATTGTAATTTCCAAATAACTCCCTGCCCCTACTGTAATATGTACAGCATTTGTTTCTTTATTTTTTGAAAAAAGTATATCGATAGTTGCAACATATTGCATGGAAAGTCGGATGTCAAATGACTGCATTTGTCGTTTTTCACCTGGTCGGGGACTTTTAGTAACCTCCATTGTTTGGTAATCTTGTGGATAGAAAAATTTAAAAAGGTGTTCACGCTGACGGTCAGCCCAAGGACCGTAACTAAAATCAGTTCCTAAAAAATTGCAAATAAGTTTTAAAAACTTTAAATAATTATTTTATACAAACCTTTTCCACATTTAATATCAACTCCCCATTGAGGAGGACTGGATTCTACTACGTCTCCATTAGCTAAAGTAACTGTTACAGGTTCTTCAGGAACAACACCTTAAAAAATTCAAAAACTAGTATCGCATGGTTTAAAAATCTGGTGTTATACAAACCTGGTTCATCCATGTAAAAGTAAAGTTCTAAATCGTTCGTTGACATTAGAACAAAACCTTCTCCCATATAACGTGGTGGCTCATCAAGCATTCCGATGTATTTTGGGCTTGGTGCAAGCATAACTCGAGCGTTTTCAGCTTTACACTTAGTGAAATGCATGAATCGATCAAGGGTGTTTACAGCCGGCTTCGTGGAATAAACAAAATGACTTTCTTCCACATTAATACTTAAAGTTGTTGGAACTTGCCGATTACCAAACACTAATCGACACTAAAATCATAAACGAAAATATAATAATTATAATATTGATTTAAATAAGAAGCTTACTGAAGAAATATCCATTTTAATAACGGGAATCAAGTCTCTCCAAGTTCGAGCCATGGCAGCTTCAGAGCGCTGTTTTTTCTTTTTGTCTTGCTCATTCCTAATTAAAAAAAGGAATAATTAAAAAAAATACAAGTGAGGTTTTTCATTAAATACCTTTCTATATTTTCTATGTTCATTGTTTTTTCATCGTTGTTATTATCAGGTAGAATAGTAGGATCTAAGCCAAAAACTTTTTCTATATGTGAATATAAGTGAGATCGATTATAAACGTGCAGCTCAAAGCCATTTAAAACTACAGAGAGGCGAGTATCGGAATGGGATAAATCTAAAAAATAAAAGCAAGTTAAAATTAATTTTTAAGAAACAAAAAATATTCAACGTTTATAGAGCCCTTAAATTGTAACGGTTACTCGTGGAGATTTAAAAATTAATCAGGTCAATCATCGAAATGTAAAAATAAAACAGGGTAAGATTCGTTGCACTGTAAGTTTTCTAAGTTGATTCTGTTGGCGATCAGAATAAAAACAAAAAAAATCTACTCAAAAAACCCAAATCATTAAATTGGCAAAATTATTATGTTACTAACTGTAGTTTAATAAATGCTTACCTTCGCTGACATCTTTAGGAACATAAGACCTCCACCAACGGAATATAATATAACCATCCTGAATCCTTAGCGTAAAATCATGGGTAATGTAAACAAAATCTCTGAACATAATTTTTCCTGATAAAGCGTTTAAAGTAAAAGAACCTGCAATAATTAATATTCATTTTAATATTTTCTGGGCATAAATAAATAGAATAATCGATAAAATAAACTGGCGGTAGCTGAATTGGTACATACCGATTTGAAAATAACCATTGTTGTTTAAAAATCTATTAGCTATTTTAGTAATGATACATCCAACAATTCTGGAGTTGTAGTACGTAATGTATATGACCCAAGCGAAGGCGAAAATCAAACTTCCAAGTAGCATAAGAAAATTGGAGTCCATTTTAATATCTAAATTAACCCCAGTGGAAATATTCCCAGACCAAGCCTCGGGAATATTTTGGTAATGATCTTTGTTATCCATTTTTATTTAAATTTAATTTTACTCTCAGAATCCAAAAAACATTTTTAAATAAATACTACATTTCATCACCAATTTAAGGTTGGCTCTTCATTTTTTATAAAGACATGACTCAGTACTTTAACTACATAACAAATTATCAAATGATAACGATTAATCACAAATTAGTAATTTATTACATTTTTTTCAAGGAAATTTTTTGTATTTCCGATTTTGACAAGAATGACAACCAACTGGTTGACGTTTTCATTCGGCTTTTTTCGGATGTCAACAAAAATTTCGGAACGTACCCTGACACCAGTCTTACCAATAAACTAATAACAAAAACATACAGTGCGGACATAAAGTAAATTCTCCCCCTGCTAACTTCTGAACGATTATGTTTTTGATTCTTAAAGTTTGTCTACTAAGGAATCTAATTGAGAACTTTCTAATAAAGGTATTTTTGATATTGTGGAACTTCCGGTTAAACCGGAAATGGATGGCAACTTTCTTATTTTAAATGGAACACCCAGTATATTTTTCCATTTTCGTATTCTCCACAAAAATACCATTAAATTGACCTAGCCTAGTGTGCTCTACTATTAATACTTTCGGAATTACGCCCATTTGAAAATCACATTTTTATGCAACTTCATTTACACCGGAAGTTGGAGCCAACCATGAGCCAACTGCCCCAACTTTCTTATTTTAAATGATTTTCTTTTGAAATTAAGTTAATAACATTAAATTTAAACAAAATTACGTTTAACCTTAAGTTCGTTAATTTTCCACTTCACAATTTTAATCGTAATTATTTTAGCTTATGTCAGAAAGATTTTATGAGATCAAATGAGTTAAAAAAGCACCATTTACGACCGTACACCTGTAATATTTGTCAAAAAAGTTTTAAACTACCAGGAATTTTAAATGTACACATGAAATCACATTCCAAGGAAAGTCCGTACGCTTGTGAAACTTGTAAAAAGAGATTTACTCAAGCACATTCTCTTAGGAGGCACATGCAACTACATTTAAAAAATAACAAAATCATCTTAGCAATTCTATATTATTTATTTTTTTAATAAATTTTTATAGTATTGCTAGTAATTTGGAGTTTTATTTATTAAAAATTAACATTCAAATAAAATTCATACCGCAGCTATGCAACCAAACATACTCTGTACTGATTTTAGACATGCTAAGTTGGTGTACCTGTTAATTTTAATTCAAATTTAAATCTGATCTGTCACTTTAACCAAAGCGTCTCCCAGCAGTTTTTCTTCGCGTATTTTTGCACGTTATTTCTCAGTGTGTTGCGAATTTTATAAAAACACAGTTTTTTTTTCAAAACTGAAATTAGTGCAGTTAAAATAATCGCAATTGTTTTTTCGCTGGAGCACTACGTATTCATTTCAGTGTAGCCAACTGTGGGAAACTTAGGTTTCCTACCATGCAATGTCAACAGTATCAATCATTTTTGAAGAGCGTGTATATTCCAAATACCAAAGACTTCTATGTATGTTTTTTGTTGTTATACAGGGTTTGTAGAAAAAAACTATTTATTATAAAATTTGCAACACACTGAGAAATTACTTGAAAAGGTACCCGAAAAAAAAACTGCTGACAGACGCTACTGAGTATGTTTGGTTGCATAGTTTTGGTATCAATCTTATTTGAAATGTTTGAAGATTAAAAAAATTGCTTTGTTTTTAAAATTAAAGTAACAAGAATAAGAATAGTTGTATTTAACAAGAAAAACTGTAAATAGGGGAACAATATTATGTTAATAAGGATTAAGCGCCCCCTATAACCAGGTACATGGTACAGAGAAGAATTGTCATTACTGGGTTTTTCTTGTAATTTTCCCCCTTCCACCACACGAACTAGATTTATGGGTGTAATCAGCCAGAAGATTTATTTATTCATTTGGTTTTAAATTTATCATCGTTTAAGTAAAGTTGAAGTCTTATTTTGTTTAAGTTTCACAAGATTTGTTAACATAGTTTTAAATTTAAATAAGATTTGACCAAATAGTATTTTTCTTCAGTTTCATTGGTAAGACATTTTTCCTACAAATTTTTGAGCAGTTTTATAAGTTAATTTGTTGTTAAATTTTCCATTTCTTAAATCCGGGTTTTGGTCCATAAAACTAATTTTCTTAGACTTCTCATTCATTTTGAATATTTGTAAAAAAATAATCCAGCATAAACAAAGACCGAAAGCACGTGCTTAATAGCTTGATTGATATGCAAATCATTTTGATATTCTCACAACACAAAATATAAGCAACCAAATGTACAGTCGCGCGTTTTGAATTTAAGTTGGTACTACTGAAAATTTTCCTAAAAATTATAGTTGGCGAAACTGATTTGTTGGTATTTCTGAATATACTTGTCTCTTTCTCTCACGTTTCTCTTTTCAGCCGAGTTGTGATCATGGCGGTCGGTAAAAATAAAGGTTTATCTAAAGGAGGCAAGAAGGGAGTTAAAAAGAAGATGTAAGTAAAAAATATTGTGTTATTTTAATAATTTGAAAGTCCTATTTCCTATATTTATACAATTTTTATGAATTTTACTATCGATATTTCGGATGTTACAAGATTAAACTTTGCATGTTTGATGTTTTGAATTTTAGTAAGTTGGAGTATTAAAGTAGTTATAATGCAAAAATGTTTAATAATCGCTCTATTATTTAATTCATCGAGCTTTATAAATAATTCTTATTTTCTTATATAAATTTTAATTAAAATTTACACATGTCGGTTTTGGTCCTTTACTTAACCTCACTTTAAGTTTTAATTTTTAGCATATTAATTTTTTATTTGTTATTATAGTGTAGATCCTTTCACAAGAAAAGATTGGTACGATGTTAAGGCACCTAGTATGTTCACCACAAGACATGTGGGAAAAACTTTGGTTAATCGTACTCAGGGTACAAAAATTGCATCCGAAGGTTTAAAATATAGAGTATTTGAAGTCTCACTAGCTGACCTCCAAAACGAAAATGATGCAGAACGTTCTTTCCGTAAATTCAGGCTCATCGCCGAGGAAGTACAAGGTAAATAACACTTATATTTATGGTTTTATGTAAACCTAATTTTTTACTAATTAATATGATGATACACTCAGCTCGCTTTGATAGAAACATGAAGATAACTTCTGTTCCCTAACGACACATTTTTAACTCATCTGAATTTTATAATCTTTATATTTTATAATCGTACTTTATGCTGTGATATTAATTTATTTTTTTTTTATTACAGGTAAGAATTTGGTCCATGATTTTAATAATTTTATGGTTTTTTATGATGATACACTCAGCTCGCTTTGATAGAAACATGAAGATAATCACTGTTCCCTATCGACACGTTTATTACTTGTCTGAATTTGCCATAAAAGAAATTTTATGGCACTGAAATAATACGATATTTTATTATTTTTATTTTTAGGAAAAAATGTCCTTACTAATTTCCATGGAATGGACTTGACTACCGATAAACTTAGATCGATGGTAAAGAAATGGCAGACACTTATTGAAGCTTCCACTGATTGCAAAACCAGTGATGGTTATTTATTACGTGTTTTCTGCATTGGATTCACCAACAAAGATCAACTTTCTCAAAGGAAAACATGCTACGCTCAACACACTCAAGTGAGTCACATTGAAATTTTTAAAAAAATTCTTTAATTCAAATGATGATCCACTCAGCTCGCTTTGACACAAACATGAAGATAACTTTGTGTTCCCTAACCGACAATATTTTTTAAATCTGAAATTAGTTATCAATTATCATTAAAATGATAATGTTTTTATTAGTTTTATTAATCATTTTTTTTGTGCAGGTTAGAGCTATTCGTAAGAAGATGGTTGATATCATCAATAGGGACATTACATCTTCCGACCTTAAAGAAGTTGTGAACAAACTCGTTCCAGACTCCATCGCTAAGGATATCGAAAAACAATGCCAAGGCATCTACCCATTACACGATGTTTACATCAGAAAAGTAAGTATTCATAAATAATTTAGTGAAAATATAATTTTTATATGATGAGACACTCAGCTCGCTTTGAAACATACATGAAGAAACCTCATGTTCCCTAACGACACATTTTATTTGTCTGATTTATTTTATATTTCACTTTTTTCTGTAGTTAATTTCTTTTATTAATTTATATTTTTATTCCAGGTGAAAGTTTTAAAGAAGCCCCGTTTTGATGTTTCCAAATTATTAGAATTACACACTGACGGTGGAAAAGGACCTGTGACAGAAACTGGAGAAGGTGGTGTTAAGGTTGATCGTCCTGAAGGTTACGAACCTCCAGTACAAGAAACTGTATAGATTATATACATTATGAAAAATTAAAACACATGTTTCATACTTCTTGGCTTTTATTTGGTAATTTATTTTATCTTATACCCACTACTAAATTTTAAGGTTTTCAAGTCCTTATTTCAAAACAGTTTTAAAAGGTTTTGCAGAGTTACTATTCTCATTTTACTATAGACAAGTATTGTTAAAATTTTCAAAATGACATGTAAGTATAGTTGCATATATTTTATCAGTCTAGCCAATAGAGTAAAATAAAATTACTAATAGTAAATAAATTTTGACTTGTTTATGTAGAACAAGATTAAACAAAAAGAACATGGAGAAAGTAGAAAATCATGTCCTACAAAACTTATGCCGCGTCTGTTTAATAGAAACAAGCATAAATCATCCCATTTTCACTGAAACCATCGAAGAAACTTATAATTTAAACATTCACAATTTGCTGACAAAAATCGTTGATATACAAGTAAGTTTCACCTTAAAATTAATAATCCCGACTAAAATTTCATTATTAGTTATCAGATTCGGAATTTCCAAACATTATTTGTAATACTTGTTTGCAATTCCTCATTGAATTAAAAAAATTTCAAGACACATGTCTTAAATCCGATAAGATTATCCGTGATCACTATTCTCGACAAACATTACCAATAATTGAAGATGTTACACCTGAATACATTAAAGTCGAAATGAATGTTGCTCATAATTCTGATACGAGCGAGGATAATTGGGAAGAACCTGATGATTTAAGTGAGAATAATGCCAAGGCTGATGTTGACGATATTTTAAATAATGATAAAAATCTTGATGATAAAAAAAATAGCGATGATGATGATGATTCGAGTGGGAATGAGAGTAGTGGGGAACAATCTACAAAACATATGAAACCCTACGCTTATTACTTGCAAAAAGATGATTCAGGAGGAGAGGTTTGGTTTTATTACCATTTGAACCAATTATTAGTTATAGTTTTTAGGTGTATGCTTGTAATTTATGTCCTGAAAAATTCAATAAATGGATTGCTTGTAAAAATCATATGCCGTCACATGGACCTTACCCGTTTGTGTGTAATGAATGCAAAAAAGGTTTTAAAATATATCGATCTATTTTACTGCATTCTAAAAGACACTCGAGTAATATGACTCGGTATAAATGTGAATTATGTGATAAATATTACGTGGAAAGATCAAGTTTATTAGTTCATATGCGAGTACATAGGAATGAACGCCCGTATTTATGTTCTACGTGTGGTAAATGTTTTCGGTATAATTTACTTTTAAAATTACACTACTTTAGATTATTAAAATTACTTTTTAGGCAAAATTCTGAATTAAAAACTCATCTTCGAGTCCACATCAACGAACCAATATTCGTGTGTAATATTTGTGGTAAAGGCATAAGATCGAAAAGCTCGATTAAAATTCACATGAGATCTCACACTGGTGAAAGACCATATTTATGCTCGTACGTTTACTATAACCAATCATATTTTATTTATTGCTTGTTTTTTTTCTAGGAAGTGTCCGAAAACTTTCATATCATCTTATAGATTAAAAATGCATGCAATAATTCACACGGGATTAAAACCTTTCACGTGTCCTATTTGTCAAAAATCTTTTAACAGGAAATTTACTTTAGGAGTTCATGTTAAAGGTCATTCGAAAGAAAGGCCTCATATTTGCTTAATTTGTGATAAACGGTTTACACAAGCTCACACTTTACGATCACACATGCTCATTCACGAAAGAGAAAAAAATTAAGCTTGAACAAAAAAGAAGTTGTAAAAATATAAATTATTTATAGGTACAATGTATGTATTATTTGTTTTTTTAAATGAAAATAAATTATTTAAAAATTTTTAGTTTGAAGGTAGTTTATGAGTGTTTGGGTGTTAGTTTGGTTGCATATCACCGAAGAACATGGTTACCAATGAAGTAAAATAAAAAGTTACTTGTTTATTTTAATAAAAATAAATACATATTTTTGGATGGCAAGGAGCAACATAACGTCGGGATTTTTAAAGTATTTATTACAAAAAAAATGGAAAATCATAACCTAGAAAATTTATGCCGAGTTTGTTTATTAGAAAGTAAAGATCCTCACCCAATATTTCCTGAAAACTTCACCGAAAGTAGTTTAAACATTCATGATTTGTTAACAAAAATTGTTGATATACAAGTAAGTTCCACATAAAACTAATTACCTATATTTGACTTACAAATTCTTATTAGTTATCGGATGCAGAAGTCCCGAATATTATTTGTGAAAATTGTTTCCAATTCCTCGTTGAATTAAAAAAATTTCAAGACAAATTTCTTAAATCCGATAAGATTATCCGTGATCACTATTCTCTACCAAAATTACCTAAAGTCGAAGTGAAAGTTGCTCCTGATTCTGATTTGAGCGAGGATAATTGGGAAGAACCCGATGATTTGAAAGATGACTTAAGTGAAAATAACTCCAAGACTGATGTCGGCAATTTTTTAACTGAAGGTAATAAAAATGGCGATTCTAGTGGTAATGAGAGTGGTGGTGAACAAGCCACAAAAAATTCGAAACCCTATGCGTATTACTTGCAAATAGATGATTCAGGACGAGAGGTGTGGTTTTATTACTGTATGAACCAATTATACGTTATAGTTTTTAGGTGTATGCTTGTAATTTATGTCCTGAAAAATTTAGTAAATGGATTGCTTGCAAAAAACATATGCCATCACATGGAGCACTTCCGTTTTTTTGTAATGAGTGCAAAAAAGGTTTTAAAAAATATGCCTCTATTTTAAAGCATTCTAAACGACACACGAGTATTGGGTATAAATGTGATTTATGTGATAAAAGTTTTGTGGAAAAGTCAAGTGTATTAGTTCATATGCGAATACATAAGAATGAGCGACCGTTTTTATGTTCTACATGTGGTAAATCTTTTCGGTATAATTTATTTTTTAAATAATAATACTTAAGATTATTAAAATTACTTTTTAGGCAAAATTCTGAATTAAAAACTCATTTGCAAGTCCACACCGATGAACCGATGTTTGTGTGTAAAGTTTGTGGTAAAGGTATAAGATCAAGAGGCTCATTTATAATTCACAAGAGAACTCACACTGGCGAAAGACCATATTTATGCTCGTACGTTTATTAAAATCAATCATATTTTATTTATTGCCTGTAATTTTTTAGGAAATGTCCGAAAGCTTTTGCATCATCAAAAAGATTAAAAATGCATGGGATAATTCACACCGGCCTAAAACCTTTCACATGCCCTATTTGTGATAAATCTTTTAATAGAAAATGTACTTTAAGAGTTCATGTTAAAGGCCATTCGAAAGAAAAACCTCATGTTTGCTTAATTTGTGATAAACGGTTTACACAGGCTCACACTCTACGATCACACATGCTCATTCACGAAAGAGAAAAAAATCAAACTTAAAAATAAAATAATGTGTACGTATTATTTGTTTTTTTTTAAATTAATAAATGATTTAATAATTTTTACATTTTCTAATCTCGAATGAATTAAAATAGTTTCAGACCATTCACGTGTAAATTTTGGTTGCCAAAAAATAAAAGAACAACTCATTTTTTAAATAGATTAATTTTTTTTCGGTCGTAAATTAAGTTATATTAATTCTTAGATGTTTGAAGTTTTTATTTTTTATTAAAAAAACCAAATTTTAAATAAATTAAAAAATGAGTTATTTAATTTTTAGGCAATCAAATTTACACGTGAATGCTCCTAAAAATTTGCTTAGATGTTATTTTGGTTGCATATCACAGAAGAACAGTTTCACCAACTAAGTAAAATAAAAAGTTACTAACTCAGGTCAATAATAAATAATAATAATTTGTCATGTAAAAATAAACAAATATTTGGGAAAGTATTTATTAAGCAATAATGGAAAATCATATTCTACAAAAAATATGCAGAGTTTGTTTATTAGAAAGTAAAGACCCTCATCCAATATTTACAGAAAACTATGACGAAACTAGTTTAAACATTCATGATTTGTTAACAAAAATTGTTGATATTCAAGTAAGTTCCACCTAAAATTAATCATATTTAACTTATAAATTCTTGTTAGTTATCAGAATCAGAAGTCCCAAATATTATTTGTGAAAATTGTTTCCAATTCCTCGTTGAATTAAAAAAATTTCAAGAATTATGTCTTAAATCGGATAAAGTAATCAGAGACCACTGCTGTAAACTAAAACTTGAAGAACATAAAAATATAAAATTTGTTGATATTAAATCAGAATCTTTGGAAGTGAATGTTGATGTGGATTCAAAATTGGAAGATCACGTTTATGATCTAAGCGAGGATTTTACAGAAGAAGCTGATTTAAGCGAGGATTTAGGTCAAGATGCTTCTAACTTTGAACAAACTGATATAATTGATTTTTTAAGCGAGGATAATACTTGCGATTTAAGTAAGGAAGAAACTAATACAGAAACTACAAATAATAAAAAACCGTACAGTTACTACTTGAAAAAAAATGATTTGGGGCATGAGGTTGGTTTTATTTTGCCCTAAATTCTCATGTAATTATATTTTATTTTAGGTGTACGCTTGTAATTTATGCCCAACACAATTTTTATGCAGTAGTTCTTTAAAAAATCACATCACAACACATGGGGATAAATCGTTTGTTTGCAACGAATGTAAGAAATCCTTCGACAACTATCAATCAGTTTTAACTCATTCAAAACGACATTCAATAATATCCCGGTTTAAATGTGAATTATGTGATAAAAGTTACATCGAGAAGGCGAGTTTAAAAGTTCATATGCGAGCACATAGGGATGAGCGACCATTTTTATGTTCCGTTTGTGGAAAAGGTTTCCGGTAAATTAATTTTTTCAATAATTAAATTCGTATAAAACTCAAAATTATTTTTAGGCAAAATTCGGATTTAAAAACTCATTTAGGAGTCCACACTGAAGAACTGAAATTTATATGCAATTTTTGTGGAAAAGGATTAAAATCAAGATCTTCAATTCAAATTCATTTACGATCACATACTGGTGAAAGACCATATTTTTGCACGTACGTCAAAAAATTAATTAAATTTAATTTGTTTAATTTTTATGATTTTAGGGAGTGTCCTAAAACGTTTAGATCATCAGATGGATTGAAACGGCATAAAATTATACACACAGGATTAAAACCTTTTACATGCCCTATTTGCCAAAAATCCTTCAATAGAACCTTCACTTTAAAAGTTCACGTTAAATCTCATTCAAAAGAACGACCTCATGTTTGTGAAGTTTGCGATAAACGATTTACACAAGCTCATTCTCTTCGATCTCATAGGCTTTTACACGAAAGAGACAATAAATAAGATTTTGTAAATAGTAAGTTTTATATGAATCTGTTGCAATTAATAAATTGTCGATATGAATTCATGAAGTTGTATTTTTGAAAATCTAGCGCAAATGTATGTTTGGTTGCATAGTCTGGTGATTTCACAGAAGTGACAAAAAATGAAAATTTAAACTAAAATAATCATACGCGTTTAATAATACGAAGTAAATGAACGTTATTTACTAGAGCATAGGAGACGTTAACAAACGTTAAACGCTAAATTTATTTAATACATGTAAGTTTGGTTGCATATTCAAATCAGTCATACCAATAAAGTAAAATAAACTAAATCTTGTTCATTTCAAGCAAAAAGTCTTATTTTACTTTAAAAAACATGGAGAAAATAGAAACCAATGTCTTACCAAGATTATGTCGTGTATGTTTATTAGAAAGTAATGAAACTCGGCCAATATTCAATGAAGATTTGAAAGAAACTTCAGGTTATCTTGACATTCACAATTTGTTAACGAAAATTGTTGATATTCAAGTAAGTCCTAACTAAAATTCAAACATTTTACTTAAACAACATTCTTAGCTATCAGAATTGGAAGTACCGAACATAATTTGTGGAAGTTGTTTCCAATTCCTCGTTGAATTAAAAAAATTTCAAGAATTATGCCTTAAATCTGATAAAATAATACGAGACCACTATTCTGACTTAAAAATAAAAGAAAATGAAGTAATTGTTAATATAAAAGTGGAAAATTTGGAAGTGAATGTTGATGTCGATGAGAATTTCGATGACGATGTTTCTAGCAATGATAATTTAAGCGATGATTTAGGTGAGGATGATGACAACGAAGAACAATTAAATGAGAATAAAATTAATGCTAAAGAATCTACTGGTCAACAAAAAGATTTTTATACATATTACTTGAAAAAAACTAATGGAAAAAGGGTTTGTTTTTTATTTTGTTAATACTCAATTATAATTTATACGTTTTAGATTTATGCATGCAATTTATGCCCGGAAAATTACCTGGATAGATTCGATTTTAAAAATCACATGACATCTCATGGGGCTTACCCGTACGTTTGTAATGAATGCAAAAAGGGTTTTAAAAAGTATCAATCAGTTTTAATTCATTCAAAAAGACACACTAATACGACCCGGTTTAAATGTGATTTATGCGATAAGAGTTACATAGAAAAATCAAGTTTAAAAGTACATATGCGAGCCCATAGGAATGAAAGGCCATTTTTATGTTCCACTTGTGGAAAAGGGTTTCGGTATATTGTAATTTTTGTGGTATTCGAAAATTAATATTCATTTTTAGGCAAAATTCAGAATTAAAAAGCCATTTACGAGTACACACTGGTGAATCTAAATTTATGTGTAATTATTGTGGTGTAAGATTAAAATCGAAAGGATCTTTTAATGTTCACATAAGGTCACACACTGGGGAAAGACCATATTTATGCTCGTTAGTATATTATATATACAACTATTTTACGTTTTACTAATTTTTATTGTTTTAGTGAATGTCCCAAAGCTTTTACTTGTTCGTACAGATTAAAAATGCATCAAATAATACATACAGGATTAAAACCGTACACCTGCAGTATTTGTCAAAAATCTTTTAATCGTAACTTCACTTTACGAGTTCATGTAAAATCTCATTCGAAAGAAAGACCTCACGTTTGTAAAGTTTGTGATAAAAGATTCACACAAGCTCATTCTCTACGATCTCACTTGCTTATTCACGAAAGGGAAAAAAACGAAACTTTTTTGATTTAGGATTAAAAAAAATTGTTATTTAGTTTTATCAAAATGCACTTTTATAGACATACTTATCATGGTATTATAATAATTTTAGTAATGTTAATTAAAAGTTTATTGGTTTATACAGGAATTTAATTAGTTTAGGTTCCGTAGCTATGCAACCAAACATACTCTCTATTGAGTTTAGTTTTGCTCGGCTTGACAATTATCAAAATTTGTTTTTACTGTAGCCAGCAATGCAAACTCAGATTTCCTATCAAGCAAGTAACATTCAATATTTAAGACCCTGTAAATATTATTTGATTTAAATCATAAATAGAAAATGCGTCTGCAACCAAGCTTACACGTTTTAAAAATTTTAGCAGTGCCACCAACAAATAAAGACGCGTATGTCAAAAACCATGCGTACCATTATTATAAAAATCTTCCCAACAAAAACATTGGTCAAATTTTATTAATTATTCAAACCTACAAAAATGGATAAATTAGCGCACGTTAATTTAGAAAAAGTTTGCCGTCTTTGCTTATTACAAACCAATACAGTCCACACAATATTCACAGAAGTCACCACTGAAACGTTTACGTTGAACATACAAAAACTTCTTACAAAAATAGTTGATATCGAAGTAAGTTTAATCTCTTAATTATTTCGTTTTTATTGCTTTGTTAGTTGACAGATGCTGAGGAACTACCGAATGTTGTTTGCGAAAAGTGTTTACAATTCCTCGTTGAAATATCGAGGTTTTTACAATTATGCCTTGATTCGGATCGAGTTATTAAAGCTTATTACACGGAATTGAAGTTGCAAGAAAATGAAGTAAAAGTTAATGTTAAAGAGGAATTCTTTGAAGATGAAGACTATGATAATGAAGACGATGACAATGAAGATGAAGATAATGTTGATAACGGATATGATTTAAGTGAAAGTGAAAATACACCAGAAGAGGATGCTCGAGATAATTCTAAACCAGAATTCTCATATTATTTACAAACACAAGAATCCGGACAAAAAGTATGAATTAAAATAATAATATTATTTAATTGATTTAGTTTTACAGGAGTATGTTTGCAATTTATGCACGTTACATTTTATTACCTTGAATGAATTTAGATCGCATATATTTACGCATGGGGATGAACCGTTCATATGTAACAGCTGCAAAAAATCATACAAACATTACCATAATCTCTGGTTTCATATTAATAAACGTGTTAACGAGAAACCGAATAATGATTCTAACTCGACTTCAAAAAAGGGTTTAAAATATTATTTACAAGTACAAGAGTGTGGACAAGAAGTAAGTGTAAAACCGTTGTTTTATAAATAAAATCAAGTTAATCATTTTAGGTGCACGTTTGTAATTTATGCTCGGAACACTTTATTGAATCGTGCAATTTTAAAAACCACTTAAATACACATGGGGAAGAACCGTTTGTTTGTAACCAATGCAAAAGATCTTTTAAAACGTACCAGCATTTAATTAACCATTTAAAAAAACATTTAACTTTAACAGACAGCCAAATTCAGCTGGAAGATGAAGTAACAAATTCTAAAAAATTTGGTTCGTATTATCTGGCAACTTTAAAAAATGGGCAAGAGGTTTATTTAATTTAATAAGTCTTTTCAGTTGTTTAATGTTTATTTTTAGGGGTACGCTTGTAATTTATGTAGCGAGCAGTTTAAAAAATTTAAGGATTTAAAAAATCACTTGGCTGTGCATGGAGAAAAACCGTACGCTTGTAACAATTGTAAAAAAGGTTTTAGAAATTATACGTTACTTATGGTTCATATACGACGATACACTAGTTTAGTTCGATATAAATGTGAATTATGTGATAAAAGTTATAGAGAAAAATCCAGTCTAACCATTCATTTAAGAACTCATCGTGGAGAACGACCCTACTTATGTTCCACTTGTGGAAAATCTTTTACGTACCTAATTTTAATTAAAAACTGTAATTATAAATTAAATTATTTAATTTTAGGTCAATAACTGAATTAAAAGTACACCACAGATCACACCTAGAAGAAGGAAGTCACGTCTGTAATTATTGTGGTGTAAAATTAAGATCAAAAGGATCGTTTAATATACATTTAAGATCCCATACTGGTGAAAAACCATTTTTATGCTCGTAATTATAAAAATATTCTAAATTTTCTAGACAATTTTTATAATTCATGTTTTAGGGAATGTCCAAAAGCGTTTACATCTTCTTGCCGATTAAAAGAGCACCAAATAATACATACAAACTTAAGACCTTTTACCTGTGGCATCTGCCAAAAATCTTTTAATAGAAGATACACTTTAAGGGTGCATGTCAAATCCCACTCGAAAGAACGACCTCACATCTGCAAAATTTGCAATAAAGGTTTTACACAAGCTCACTCTCTTCGAGCTCACTTGCTTATTCATTCTAGAGACAACACTTAATTATTATTTATAATTATAAAATCAGGTATTTTATATAAGTTGTAGAATTTAAATAGTGTAACATAAAATGTATTAATATTTTTATAGTTTATTTGTTTTTATTTTTTAATGGTGTAGGAATTTATCTTTAAAAATTATTTAATGTTTATTGACCCAATGAACAAAACAATGTGTATTCTTCATTTATTTTATATTTTATTCAACCATTTATTGATGTGCAATGCTTTAAATAAATGCCTATTGTTTATTTTGGCTGCAATTTTTATTTAAATTTGCATTAATTATCGGAACCATTAATTTTTTATTATAAATAAGCAAAAAAAAATTTAGTGCATGTTTGGTTGCTAATTTTTTTAAACGGGGTGAGCAATACAGTAGAAATATCCCTAATAATATTTTTTGTGTAAAGTTTTTATTCAAAATCTTATACTGGATTTTTCAAAAATAAAGATTTTATTTAAAAAAATGTGGTGTAATTGTGGTTGCTTACAAATCTAAGCGATTTCCGAAGATTTATACAAAAATTATTCAAATAATTAAAATTTTAATTTACAAATTGGTGTATGTTTGGTTGCTAACCTCGTAGCAGTCTCACCAACGAAGGAAAAAATATTTACCCTAAAGTTGTGTTTACCAAAAATTTTTTAACCTATAAAAAATTTTTTGGAAAGAAGAAAGTATTGTTTTTTGTAAATAAAATAGTAAATGTCGTTTTAAGTACAATAATAAAAAATGGATAAATTATCACATCTTAATTTAAAAATAGTTTGTCGACTATGTTTATCAGAAAGCCAAGAAACCTATCCCTTATTGAGTGATGTCCAAGTGGAAACGTTTAAGTTAAATATTGGACAATTACTTGCCAGTGTAACTGATATTAAAGTAAGTTGCACAAATTCCTTAATTATTTCGTAATATATGTTTGATTAGTTGACAGATTCTGGTGAGCTTCCGAATGTAGTTTGTGGAAAGTGTCGAAAATTTCTATTGGAATTATTAAAATTTTTTAAAAAATGCATGGAATCTAACTATGTAATTAAAGCTTATTACAATGAATTAAAACTGCAAGAAAATAAGCAGCAAGATGATGATTTATTAAAATTTTGCGATGATGAAATTTGTGATGATTTTATTGAAGATTCAAGTGAAGAAGATGATAATGTGGATTTAGATTTTCCAGTAGAGGTTGAAAAAAAATCTCCGTTGAAATATTATTTAGAAACACAAGAAACGGGAGAAACGGTTTGCATAATTTTTTTTGTAGACATCAAATTGTAATATAATTTTAGGCATACGCATGTAATTTATGTCCGGAAAGTATTATTGACTCGAACGATTTTGAAAATCATTTGAATAACCATGGAAACGAGCCTTACGTTTGTAATGATTGTGAAAGCGAATTTAAATCTTATAAAGAACTGGAAATTCATATAAAAGAACATAAAATTTATAAAAATAAACCTGGTAAATATTATAGGGAAATAACGGAAGACGGGGAAGAGGTTGGTAAATTATTTTCTTATCATAAACCAATTAAAATGGTATTTATTAGAGGTACACTTGCAATATATGCATGGAAAAGTTTGGTTGCTATAAAGATTTAAAAACTCATTTGTATTCACATGGAGATGAACCGTTTGTATGCAATGATTGTAAACATTTTTATAAAACGTTTAGACAACTTATGATACATGTAAAAACACATATTAGTGTAGAACGATTTAAATGCGACTTCTGTGATAAAAGTTATCAACAAAAAGGGGGTTTAGTAATTCACCAGCGAACACATCTGGGTGAAAAACCATATTTATGTTCTATGTGTGGAAAATCTTTTATGTAAGTAATATAATTTAAAAAATAAGTAAACTTTAAGTGACTTTTTTAGCTCAAAATCGGATTTAAAAATACATTTACGATCGCATTCTGACGAAAGAAAACATTTATGTACATACTGCGGAATGAAATATAAATCTGCTGGCTCGTTAATAATACATTCAAGGATTCATACTGGCGAAACACCTTATAAATGCAGGTAAACTTATGAATATACAGGGTGAGTCAGACCACCCGTAACAGCCTTTTATCTCAAAACGGTATATTATAATATTATAAGTGCACCAATGGATTCTTTGGGTTCACTTTGGTAATTAAAATTTTTATTTTATCTATGTACGACAAACCTTTTTCGAGATAAAAGGCTGTAACGGGTGGTCTGACTCACCCTGTACATTATTATTTTATTTATAATATTTACTTTTTAGTCTGTGCATTAAGTCATTTAGAAGCTCAAACGCATTAAAAAAACATAGATTAACGCACACCAATTTGAGACCGTTTAATTGTAATTTATGCGATAAAGCTTTTAGAACAAAAACTCACCTAAATACGCATATTAAATCTCACTCAGGCTGCAGGCCATACACTTGTGAATTATGTTCTAAAGAATTTACTCTAGCAACTTCGCTACGAACTCACATGGTCATCCATACAAGAAACGGAGATATAGTGAATGTTTAATGAAGTATAGTTTATATTTACTATAAAAATTTTTAGAAAATCCAATAAAAGTTTTTATCAAAAATTCCTTGTACCGCGTTTTCATATGAATTTTTTTATGTTATATTTTTAAGATCAAATTTTCATCCACCCAGAAATTATCAACAACTTATGATAAAAATTTTAATTTGTTTTTACCGTTTTTCAAATTTTAAAGTGGTGTATATTTGGTTGCTAGCTTTTTTACCAAGCTCACCAATAGAGTAAAAAATATTTACCCTAAAAACTTATTCCTGGTTGGAAATAAATATAATTCAGAATTTTTATTAGCTGTATTTAAAGTAAATAAAATGAATTATTCTTTAAAATTATCAAAAACAATTATATTTACGTTTTAAAAAAATTATGGTGTATACTTGGTTGCTGACATATTAAAAATTAACCTATAAAAATATTAAAAAAAAACAAACTTGAAGATTGATTTTAAAGATTTATTTTATATTATTATTTATTTATATTATTTTTTATTAGTATATATAAATATTGTTTTATGCAAATGAAATAATTCAAAGTGGTTGTAATTTCATTAAAATAATGGATAAATTGTCACATCGTAATTTGGAAAAAGTTTGTCGTGTTTGTTTATCTGAAACTGAAAAAAGTTATTCAATATTGAATGAAGTCCAAACGGAAAGTTTTCAATTAAATATAAGGCACTTACTTACAAAAGTGGCGGATATCGAGGTAAGTTTTGGATATTTCCTATTTATTACCATAAAAATTAATAAACGTAATTAGTTGTCAGATCCCGAAAAGCTTCCGAATAAGATTTGCGTAAGGTGTCATGATTCTCTGGTTGAACTATCAAAATTTTTGAATTTATACCTAGAATCCGATAAAATAATTCAAACTTACTATAAAGATCTAAAACAGCAAGAAAATGAAGCGGCTATAAAAGAGGAGATGGAATTTGATGATTTTAATGAAGATAGTTTTGATGAAGATTTAAACTACCCAGTAATGTGTAAGACAAAATCCTCGATGTACTTCAAGTATTATTATAAAACATTAAAATCAGGAGAAACGGTTTGTTTAAAATAAGTGGTAAATTTGAAATAATTTATAATTTTAGGCTCATGTTTGTAATTTATGTCCGGAAAGTTTTATCACGGCAGAAGATTTTAAAAATCATCTACAGGGGCATGGAGAAGAACCTTACGTATGTAATAAATGTAAAAAGCACTTTATGTCATACACACAGCTTGAATTGCATATAAAAGGACATTCAGTAGTACGTGACGAGGAGAAAACTACTAGAAAACCTTTTGAATATTATTTGGAAACTATACAAGGTGGATCGCAGGTTGGTAAAATAAATTTTCTTATCATAAATAAATTAAAATTTAATTTTTTAGAGGTACTCTTGTAATTTGTGCGAAAATCATTTTTCTGGTATGAAAAAATTAACAGATCATCTTGCTTTACATGGGGATACCCCTTTTATGTGCAATGATTGCAAAAAGGGTTTTGGAACTTACAGACGGCTTGTAATACATGTAAAGAGACATGATAGTACAGTGAGGTATACTTGTGGTTTGTGCGATAAAAGTTATAAAGATAAAACAGGTTTAATGCATCACGAAAGAACTCATCGGGGTGAAAAACCATTCTTATGTTCAACATGTGGAAAATCGTTTACGTAAGTAATTTGTTTGTATTAACATTTTATTTATTTTTAAATTTTCAGAACGAATACAGATTTAAAAATACATTTACGATCACATTCTGATGAAAAACCACATATGTGTGCGTACTGTGGGACTAAATATAAATCTAGTAGTGCATTAATAGTGCATTTAAGGAATCACACCGGCGAAAGACCGTATAAATGCAGGTAAAATATTGAATATTTAAATTATTGCTTCTATAATAAATTGTTTTAGTGAGTGCGGAAAAGGCTTTACAAACACTTCCGGGTTAAAATACCATAGGGCGACACACAGTAATTTAAGACCATTCATTTGTACAATTTGTGGAAAAACTTTAAAGAGAAGTGATCATTTAAAATTGCATATGAAATCACATTCCGACTTCAAGCCACACACCTGCAAAATTTGCGAGAGAGGATTTACACAAGCAAATGCATTACGAACTCATATGGCTGTCCATGCTAAGGAATAAACTAACGCAATAATTTAATTTAGTATTTATTTTAATTTCTTAAAAATTTAATTGATTTTAAAAAGTTGTGTGGTTTATGCTTTTATGGTTTGAATATGCTACTTTGGTTGCATACTAAAACAAGCATACCAATGTAGTAAAAATTATAAACTATAGGAACCTAACCTATCAACAACCTTTTTTTGTCGTGTATATTTGGTTGCTAGCTTTTTTAACAAGCTTTAGTAAAAAATATTTAACGTAAAAATTTATTCGCGGTTACAAATAAATATAATTCAGAATTTTCTAATAGTCATACTAACATCATAAAAATTAAAATTAGGTTTATTAAAAATAAACCTATAAAAATATTGTTTTTTGCAAATGAAATAATTCAAAGTGGTTGAAATTTCATTAAAAAAATGGATAAATTGTCACGTCTTAATTTTTAGAAAGTTTGTCGTGTTTGTTTATCTGAAAACTTATTAAATTAAAAAAGTGAGTGTTCTTTAATTTTTAGGCAACCAAATTTACACGTGATTATTTGGTTGCAGTTTAAACCACGGTCATACCAACTGCTGCAATATATTTGAATATATTTTTAGGTTAGAGTTAAACAATATAAATGTTATTAAAAGTATGAATTAAAAATATAAGTTTAAACAGGTTTATGGGTAGATTCTGGTCAAAATTAAATGCCTTTATCTACGACTATTGAATAACATGTTAATTACGTACCCATTTCTTATTAATTAATGACAATCATTACAATTTAGCCGTGTGTTATATCTCCATTTAAATCAAATGTCTCTCCATAACACACTAGCTGGAACCAATCATGAGACAGCATTTTCAAAACATTTATCATAACAAACGGGCTGAAGTTGGCTAAAAACCGACCGGTAACGAGGTTACACGAATAGATTGTGACGGCGCCATCTTCACTTGCGTGCGCCGCTGTCAAAATAATTTCAATTTGAAATATAAATTTTTTAAAGAAAGTGAATCAAAGTGAATTTACAATTACATTATATTAATAAAAGTAATTATTTATTGCAAATTAAAAACATATTTCTTAAAAAATATAATTACAAAAATAATAAAAAGCGTGAGTGGATTCAGAAAGTGAAAGTTGCACACCCCCAGAAATACTAGAAACTGCGCTAACAACAACCCAAAATTTATTACCAAATAAATCAAAAGACAGGTATAATATGGCATACAGAGCCTTTATGGATTGGAGAAACATTAAAAATATAAGAAATATAATTAGGTGTCAGGTGATTTTAGAGGTTAAATTGGGCTGTCAATTTTACGCCATAGAACAAAAATCTAGAGTAAACATAGGTGTTTAATGAAAATAACGGCCAGCAAAATGACAATAATAGATAGGAATCTAAAAGTGAAAAATCGTCGTAGATAAAGTATAGTATTCTACTCGCGATTAAATAGCCATTACTCACTCAGACCTTTTACGACACTCGCCTGCCGGCTCGTGTCGCAATTTCGGTCTTCGTGAGTAATGGCTATCTTTACTCGCTCGTTGAATAATATACTATTAATTTAAAACAAATAATGTAACCATGGAAATTGTTCATTACAACCCATATAACAAATTTAAATTTAAAGGCCTTTAAGCTTAAATGATTTGACCAGAATCTGGGTATTAAAAGGTTAAATTAATTATTCATGAAGAATATCAAAATGAATAAATTGGGGATTCTCGATTTAAAAAAAGTTTGTCGACTTTGCTTGTCGGAAAGTGAGAATACCTATTCAATTTTCACCGAAGTTGAAACAGAAGGTTTTAAATTCAACATTCCACAATTACTTTCAAAAATAGCTGATATTTGGGTAAGTTTTATTGAACTTGTTTATCGTAAAAAAATATTTTGTTAAATTAAGTTATTAGATTGCAAAGAGCTTCCAAATAAAGTGTGCCACAGGTGTCTAGAATTTTTAATCGAAATATCAAAATATCTAAAATCATGCCTGAACTCCAATAAAATAATTCAAACTTATCACGAAGAATTGAAAGCACAGGAGTTTGAGATAAAACAAAATGTAAAGGAGGAAGTAATTCAAAATGAAAATTGTGATAATTTCAAAGAAAATACAATCAGTGAAGACAATATTCTAGAGGAAGGACGAGTAAATGAAACTGAAGACATTCAAAAAGATTCATGTTCTGACGGAAGCTATTTCGAGGATGCTTCAATCGATATTAAAGATGAAATTTTGCAAGAAGTTGAAGAAACACAAAACCCTTCATCAGATTTAAATTATTACCTACAAACTCTAGAAAATGGAGAAACAGTTGGTACAATTTTTTGAGTCGATACATTTTATTGATCTTTAAAAATTCCAGGAATTTGCTTGTAATTTGTGTCCAGCTCATTTTAAATACACTTCTGATTTCGTGGAACACATCCTTACACATGGGGAAGAACCGTTTGTTTGTAGTGGTTGCAAAAAATCTCATAAACATTACCAACATCTTTTAATGCACATAAAATACCCTAAATCTCATGAATTTAATGCAAAAGAATCTGATGAAAATGTTATAGGTTTAAACTCTTACTTACAAACTCAAGAATGTGGAAATGATGTTAGTTAATCTTACTTTTTTTTATTATACTTTATTCAAACTTTTAAAATTTTAGGTATATGTTTGTAGTAAATGTTCAGGGCATTTTTTTGTAGATAAGGAATTTAATCAACTTTCTTACAAAGCATTTTTAGCTCATTTAATGAGACATATACGTGGAGAAGCAACTCCGTTTGAAGAAATGACGAGTGAAATGCTTAAATATAATAATTATAATTATTACTCCAAAACTTTAGAAGATGGGACAAAGGTTTATATTTAAATATGTAACGGATACTAATTAATAATTCAATTTCTAGACGTATGTATGCAATTTATGTGAAGAACACTTTACATCGGAACAGGAATTAAAAGAACATTTGCCTTCACATGGGGATCAACCTCACTGGTGCAGTGAATGTAAGAAGGGGTTTATCCAACATCATTTGCTTATGATACATGTTAAAAATCAGCACATCAAAAACCCATATCAATGTGATTTGTGCGAAAAAAGTTACAAGAGAAGAACAAGTTTAACAACTCATAAAAGGATCCACAACGGAGATAAACCATATTTGTGTTCATTCTGTGGAAAAGTATTTAAGTAAGCAAATTTTATGACCACAGAGATTCAATTTTTTTTTATTTACGATTTTTAGAGATTCTGCAGCATTGAGGACGCATTTAGTAACACATTCTGAAGAACGAAATCATAAGTGCAGTCAATGTAGAGCAAAATTTAAAACGAAGCGGACCTTATTAAAACATCTCAAGAGACATTTCAATGAAAATTTTATTCCGAAGGTTGAAAAAAGTAAATCCAAAACTAATTCTAATTACAGAGGTTTTGCTTATTACGCAAAAACTTTAGAAAATGGAAAAAAGGTATATATTATAATACATTATGTAAATGAATTTAATAGGTCTATTTTTAGATTTATGCTTGCAACGTATGTGATGAACAGTTCGAGCTTGCTCATGAATTGAAAGAACATTTGCCTTCACATGGAGATAAAGCTCACTGGTGCAATGAATGTAAGAAGGGTTTTGGTAGCCACAGTTTACTTAGGGTACATCGTCAAAGACACAGCGGCAAAAAGCGTTATTTATGTGATTTATGCGAAAACAGTTACAGAGATAGTGAAAGTTTAATTCTTCATCAAAAGTTACACAAAGAAGAAAGACCATACTTGTGTTCGCAGTGTGGAAAAGCATTCAAGTAAGCAGATTTTATGAATACAAACAATATTGTATGTTTTATTTATATATTTATAATTTTTAGACATTCTAATGCATTAAAAATGCATTTAATATCACATTCAGATGAATATAATCATTCGTGTAACCACTGTGATAAGAAGTATAAACGGTTAAAGACCTTAAAGGAACATCTAAAGACTCATACAGGGAAAAAAATATACAAATGCAGGTAACTCTTAATAATATACCCATTTTTGTTTATGCATCTTATATTTTTTAGTGAATGTCCAAAGGAGTTCTATCGATTAGATCAATTGAAAGGCCATCAAAACACTCATGCTGGGTTAAAACCCTATGTTTGCGAAATTTGTCAGAAAGCTTTTAGAAGAAAATTTGATTTACAAACTCATATTAAATCCCACTCTTGGGTCTGTGAACAGCAACAGTAAACCTTTAAAAGTGTTTAATATATTTAATAAAATACTTTAATTTTAACATTGTTTTTCTTTAACCCATTTATGACAAAAAATGGTTTACTCCTAATCCATTTTTGTGTTTGAAAATATTCAGGGAATTTAATGTTATCGAAACTAGGCAACCAAGTATACCGTGTAGTAATTGTTAGGGATTTTAGTTTTACTAGCTTTGTTTACTTGTTGAAATCAAAGTAAACTTATTTTAAGATCTTTTATTTTAACCAAATCAGATAATTTAAATAATAAAAGTGATATTAAAATTAACCCCTACTTTTTTTTAAAAAACGTCACTGAAGTACTTATTTTTTATTTTATTGTAGCCAACTGTGTCAAATTTAATCTTCCGATTATGCAAAACACCAGTAATATCCTTTTTTTGAAGGCCCTGTAAATGTTTTTCCAAAATTATATTACACGTGGTTATTTGGTTGCAGATTATTAAGCAGTCATACCAACTAGTGCAATATATTTTTTGGTTAGAGTAACAAAATAAATGTTATTAAAAGTATGAATTAAAAATATAAGTTTAAATTAATTATTCATAAAGAATATCAAAATGAATAAATTGGGGATTCTCGATTTAAAAAAAGTATGTCGACTTTGCTTGTCGGAAAGTGAGAATACTCATTCAATTTTCACCGAAGTTGAAACGGAAGGTTTTAAATTCAACATTCCACAATTACTTTCAAAAATAACTGATATTTGGGTAAGCTTTATTCAACCTCTTTATTGTAAAAATTATTTTGTTAAATTAAGTTAGTAGATGCCGAAGAGCTTCCAAATAAAATGTGCGGAAGGTGTCTAGAATTTTTAATTGAAATAACAAAATTTCTAAAATCATGCATGGACTCCAAAAAAATAATTGAAACGTATCACAAGCAATTAAAAGTTTCTAACATTGAGGTAAAATATATTATAAAGGAGGAAGTAATTCAAGATGAAAATTGTGATACAATTAGTGAAGATAATATTCTAGAGGAAGGACGAGTAAATGACACTGCAGATATTGAGGAAGATTCATCTTCGAACAGTAGTTCGATTCATGATTCAATCGTTAAAAATGAAAATTTGCATGAATTTGAAGAAATACAAGAACCTGAATTAAAAGAAGATCCGCAGTCACATCACTGGAGCAGTGAATGTAAGAGTTCAATTCCAGAAGATGAAAAAAGTAAATCTGAAGTTAAATTAAAAAATAAATCTAATTACAAAGCTTTTGCTTATTATGTAAAAACTTTAGAAGATGAGAAAAAGGTATATAATCCCATATGTGAATGAAATTATTTAATACATCAGTTTTAGGTTTATGCTTGTAACTTATGTGATGAACATTTCAACGTAGCAAATGAATTAAAAAAACATTTGCCTTCACATGGAGATAAACCCCATTGGTGCAATGAATGTAAAAAGGGTTTTTCTAGACACAATTTACTTAGGATACATCTTCAAAGACACGATGACATAAAGCGACATCAATGTCATTTATGCGAAAAAAGTTTCAGAGAACGTTCTACTTTAGTTATACATATAAGGTCACACAAAGGAGAAAAACCATACTTATGTTCGCAGTGTGGAAAAGCATTTAGGTATTATCTTATGACCAAGAATATTATAGCATTCACTTGTATATTTGGTTGCCTAAAAATTAAATTTATTTTTAAATATATTAATTTTTTTTCGGTTGGAAATTATTATAGATATTTATATATAGATTATATATTTAAAGTTGGTTTTGGTTTTTATAAATTAAAAAAATGAGAAGTTTTTTTTTAATTTTACACGTGAATGCTTAACTGATATTTATAATTATATTTTATTTATTTATATAAACGAATTTTAGAGGTTCGCGGGACTTAAAAGTGCATTTAATTACACATTCGGAAGAATATAATCATCCGTGTAACCACTGTGATAAAAAGTATAAAAGGATAGAGACCTTAAAGGAACATCTAAAGACTCATACAGGGAATAAAATGCATAAATGCAGGTAAATTTTAATAATACACCCATTTTTGTTTACATTGCTACTTAAATTTTTTAGTGTATGCTCCAAAGCGTTTTATCAATTATATTCTTTAAAAATTCATGAAAAGATTCATACTGGGGAAAAACCGTTTGCTTGTGATATTTGTCAGAAAGCTTTTATTAGAAAATCTACTTTACAAGTTCATATTAAAACCCACTCAGGGTTTCGACCTCATGTCTGTAAAGTTTGCCAAAAAGGATTCACTCAAGCACATTCGTTACGAACTCACATACGTATTCATGAGAAACAATAAAGTAGATGTAGCAGAAACAGTAAGCAGTTCTTGATCATTTAAAAATGGTTTAATATATTAAATAAAAGTCGTATAGTGACTAACAATTTTTTTTATTTAACCCATTTATGAAAAAAAAATGCTTTATTTCATTCTTGCATTGGTGGTTATTTGGTTGCAGATTAAACCAAGGTTGCCAATAAAGTAAAATTAATATACTAAACTGTCATACATATTTTTTGGTTAGAGTTAGGTAAATAAACAAAATAAATGTTATTAAAAATATAGGTTTATGGGTAGATTCTGGTCAAAATTAAATGCCTTTAATTTAAAACAAATAATGTAACCATGGAAATTGTTCATTACAACCCATATAACAAATTTAAATTTAAAGGCCTTTAAGCTTAAATGATTTGACGAGAATCTGGGTATTAAAAGGTTAAATTAATTATTCATGAAGAATATCAAAATGAATAAATTGGGGATTCTTGATTTAGAAAAAGTGTGTCGACTTTGCTTGTCGGAAAGTGAGAATACCCATTCAATTTTCGCTAAAGTTGAAACAGAAGACGTTAAATTAAACATTCTACAATTACTTTCAAAAATAGCTGATATTTGGGTAAGTTTTATTAAACCTTTTTATTATAAAAAATTATTTTATTAAATTAAGTTATTAGATGCCAATGAGCTTCCAAATAAAGTGTGCGGAACGTGTCTAGACTTTTTAATTGAAATATCAAAATTTCTAAAATCATGCGAGGACTCCAAAAAAATAATTGAAACGTATCACGAGGAATTGAAAGTTCCTGAGATTGAGGTAAAATATATTATAAAGGAGGAAGTAATTCAAGATGAAAATGATGATAATTTAAATGAAGATCCAATTTGTGTAGACAATTTTCTAGAGGAAGGCCGAGTAAATGAAACTGAAGATATTGAAGAACCTTGTGACATATATAATAATTACTCCAAAACTTTAGAAGATGGAATAAAGGTTTATATTTAAATATGTAACGAATAGTAATTAATAAGTCAATTTTTAGACGTATGTGTGTAATTTATGTGAAGAACACTTTACATCGGAACAGGAATTAAAAGAACATTTGCCTTCACATGAGCATCAACCTCACTGGTGCAGTGAATGTAAGAAGGGGTTTATTCAACATGATTTACTGATGATACATGTTAAAAATCATCATATAAAAAAACGATATCAATGTGACTTGTGTGAAAAAAGTTATAAAAAAAGGGCAAATTTAATAATTCATACAAGAGTCCACAATGGAGAAAGACCATATCCGTGTTCACTCTGCGAAAAAGCATTTAAGTAAGCTGGTCTTTTTATTTATTTATTTTTATTTAGCATTAACATTTATATGTAAATTTGGTTGCCCAAATATTCAGCATACAGTGCGGACATAAAGTACACTACGCTAGGTCAATTTAATGGTATTTTTATGGAGAACACGAAAATGCAAAAATATACTGGGCGTTCCATTTAATATAAGAAAGTTGCCATCCACTTCCGGTATAACGGGAAGTTTCACAAAATCAAAAATACCTTTATTAGAAAGTTCGCAATTAAATACTTTAGTGGACAAATTTTAAGAATCCAAAACATAACCGTTCAAAAGTTAGCAGGGGGTGGATTTTCTTTATGTCCGCACTGTATAGCATTATCATTCACCTGTAAATTTGGTTGCCTAAATATTAAAGAACAACTTCTCATTTTTTAAAATTGGTTGTATTATATTGTAAATAATTTAATTGCTTTTAGGACTAATGGAGAATTAAAAGTACACGTAGAAACACATTCTGAAGAAGAAAATCATACGTGTAGTCAATGTAGTGAAAAATTTAAAACAAGATCAGGTTTATTAACACATCTGAAGAGACATTTAAATAAAAATTTTATTCCGAGAGTTGAAAAAAGTAAAGTAAAAAATCAAGCTTTTGCTTATTACTTAAAAACTTTAGAAGATGGAAAGAAGGTATATAATACAGTATGACAATGAAATTATTTAATAGGTCCATTTTTAGATTTATGCTTGTAATTTATGTGAAGAACAGTTCGAGGTTGCTCATGAATTAAAAGAACATTTGCCTTCACATGGGGATAAACCTTACTGGTGCAATGAATGTAAGAAGGGTTTTCGTAGTCGCAATGCACTTAGGATGCATATTGAAAGACACGATGGCATAAAAGAATTCTTATGTTCAAAGTGTGGAAAAACACTTAAGTAAGTAGATCTTATAACCACAAGAATACAGGATTTTAAGATAGAATAATTTTTTTTATTTGAAGATTTATTGTTTTATAAATTAATTAATATTTATATTTTATTGATATTTTTAGAAGTTCCTATGACTTAAAAATGCATTTAATATCACATTCAGAAGAATGTCACAGGTGTAATCATTGCGGTAAAACGTATAAATGGTTAAAGGCCCTAAAAGGACATCTAATAAAGGCTCATACAGGGAAAAAATGACACGAATGCGGGTACATTTTAATAATACATCTACTTTTGTTTACATTGCAACTTAATTTTTTAGTTAATGTCCCAAAGAATTCTATGATCCATTGAAAATCCATCCAAAGAGTTCAAATTTGTTGCCACATGTCTGTCCCTTTTGCTCAAAGGATTCACTCAAGCACATTTATTACGAACTCACTTGTGAATTCAGAGAGAAACAAGAAATTAATGCATCGCTTTTAGTTATAGCAGCAACAGTAAGCAGTTTTTGAATTTTTAAAAATGGTTTAATACTTAAATAAAAGTTTTATATTGAGTTTAACAATTTTTTTTTTATTTAACCCATTTATGGTCTGGAAACATAAATTGAGGGGTGAGTAAATCGGTTTTATCGAAGCAAGAACCTTTATTTGATTTTAGATGCTTAATTATCAACCTACGGACGTTACTCTAATAAATTTCGAAAATTATTTTGAATTTCATATTAGAAACGTTTCAGGCATTCGTGGTTATTTGGTTGCATATTTATGATTCGTGTGGAAACAAATTGAGGGGTTAGTAAATCGGCTTTATCGAAGCAAGAACCTTTATTTGATTTTAGATGCTTAATTATCAACCTAAAGACGTTACTCTACTTCAATAAATTTTGAAAATTATTTTGAATTTCATTTCAAAAACGTTTCGTGCTTATTTGGTTGCATATTAAACCAAGGTTGCCAACAAAGTAAAATTAATGTACTAAGCAGTCGTACCAACTGGAGCATTATATTTTTTGGTTAGTTCATTAGTTGGGTAAATAAACAAAATAAATGTTATTTAAAGTATTAATTAAAAATATAAGTTTAAAAGAGTAAATTAATTATTTATAAAGAATATCAAAATGAATAAATTGGGGATTCTCGATTTAGAAAAAGTATGTCGACTTTGTTTATCGGAAAGTGAAAATACACATTCAATTTTCACTAAAGTTGAAACAGAAGGTATTAAATTAAACATTCTACAATTACTTTCAAAAATAGCTGATATTTGGGTAAGCTTTATTCAATCTGTTTATCGTAAATAATAATTTTGTTAAATTAAGTTATTAGATGCCGAAGAGCTACCAAATAAAGTGTGTGGCAAGTGTGTCGAATTTTTAATCGAAATAGAAAAATTTCTAAAATCATGCCTGGACTCCAAAAAAATAATTGAAACGTATCACGAGGAATTAAAAGTGCAGGAGTTTGAGGTAATAAATATAAAGCAGGAAGTAATTAAAGATGAAATTTGTGAAGATACAATTAGTGAAGACAATATTCTAGAGGAAGGACGAATAAATGAAGCAATTGAAGAAGATTCATCTTCCGACAGTAGTCATTTCGAGGATGATTCAATCGATATTAAATATGAAAATTTGGGCGAAGATGAAGAAACACGAAAACCTTCATCAGACTTAAATTATTACCTACAAACCCTAGAAAATGGAGAAAAAGTTGGTATAATTTTTTAAGTCGAAAAATTTTACTTATCTTTCAAATCTTGTAGGAATTTGCATGCAATTTATGTGCAGCTTGTTTTAAGTACTCGCCTGATTTAAAGAAACACCTATTTTCTCATGGAGAAGAACCGTTTGTTTGTAGTGGTTGCAAAAAATCTCATGAACATTACCAACAACTTTTAATGCACTTAAAATACCCTAAATCTAATGATATTAAAATAACCGAATCTGAAAGTAATAAAAATGGTTTTACCGGTTTAGACTCTTTAGACTCTTATTTAAAAACTCAAGAATGTGGAAATGATGTTAGTTAGTTAATCTTATATTTTTTGTTATTATTTTATTTGAACTCGTAAAATTTTAGGTTTATGTTTGTAACAAATGTTCAGGACACTTTTTTGTAGATAAGGAATTTAATCATTTTTCTTATAAAGCATTTTTATCGCATTTAATGAGACATAATATAAGTGGTGAAACAACTCCGTTTGAAGAAATGACGAGTGAAATGCTTAAATATAATAATTATAGTTATTACTGCAAAACTTTAAAAGACCGGACAAAGGTTTGTATTTAAATATGTAATGGATAGTAATAAATAGGTAATTTTTAGGATTATGCGTGCAACTTATGTGAAGAACGCTTTATATCGGAACATGAATTAAAAGAACATTTGCCTTCACATGGGGATAAACCTCACTGGTGCAGTGACTGTAAGAAAGGGTTTATTCAACATCATTTACTAATGATACATGTTAAAAATCATAATGTTAAAAGCCGATATCAATGTGACATGTGCGAAAAAAGTTACAAAAAAAAGTCAAATTTAACAATCCATAGAAGGTTGCACAATGGAGAAAGGCCATATTCGTGTTCACTCTGTCAAAAAGCATTTAAGTAAGCAGGTTTTTCCAATCACAGTGTGGTTGTATAATATTTTAAATAATTTAATTGTTTTTAGGTCTAAAGGAGATTTAAATATACATGTGGAATCTCATTCTAAAGAACTAAATCATATGTGTAGTCAATGTAGTAAAAAATTTAAAACAAGAGCAAGTTTATTAAAACATGTTAAGAGACATTTAAATATAAATTTTATTCCGAGAGGTGAAAAAAGTACAATAGAAAATATACCGAAAATTAAAAAAAGGAGATCTTTAAAAATTATTTCGAATTACAAAGCATTTGCTTATTACGTAAAAACTTTAGAAGATGGAAAAAAGGTATATTTAAAATACTTTATATTAATGAAATTATTTAAGAGATCAATTTTTAGATTTACGCTTGTAATTTATGTGATGAACAGTTTAGGGCTGCTCATGAGTTAAGAAAACATTTTTCTTCACATGGAGATAAACCTTATTGGTGCACTGAATGTAAAAGGGGTTTTCGTGCATACAGTTCACTTCGACATCACCTTCCAAGACACGATGACAAAAATGAATACTTATGTCCAAACTGTGATAAAATATTTAAGTAAGTAGATCTTATGACCAAGAACAGTATAGTATTTTAAAATATTTTTAGAACTTCTTGGGACTTAAAAACACATTTAGTATCACATTCAGAAGAATATAAACACAAGTGTAATGACTGTGGTAAAATGTATAAAAGGTTAAAGTCCCTAAAACAACATCTAAAGACTCATATACGAAATTCTTGATCTTTTAAAACTTATTTAAGAGCAATCATCCCGGAGCATTTTTAGACGTTTGCTTGCGGACCCCTGGACGCGTTGTTTCTTAATATTTTTTCATTTTCTTTTTTTTATAGTAAAGTACATTCAGCAACAGCGGACAGACTCGATTTTTAAAAAAAGTTAAAATTATGTTAGATATAAGTCCATGAAAAATTGTTAATTTTACACACAATTAAAGAGTGAATTAAGAGCCTATAAATCAAAATATCAAAAAATGAGTCTGTCCGTTCAAAGAAACATATATTCAACTTTGTATGTGCAAAATTTAATTTTTTTTTGTTTATTAATAACAAAATTACAGGGGAATTTCTGAAGGCAAATTTTGCTTAAGTCTGGAAGCTGTAAGCGCTCCTGCGCGGCGAGGGGGGGTTTGCCTTAGTGGGTTAGTGCCCAATACAGTCCCAAACTCACATGAATCATTTTTACTATTAAAATATTGAAATTTGCATGGAAATAATCAGTTTTTGCTATTTGCGATTCATATGACGTCACGAAAGGAGGGTTGGTCTTAGTATCTTAAATAAAAGTCTTATATTAACTTTAACAATTTTTTCTTTAACCCATTTATGACAAAAAAATGGTTGTCCCTTAATCAATTTGTGTTTGAAAATATCGGTACATGTTTTTCCAAAATTTTTTTAAATTTCGAATAGTGAACTCTTAAGCAGTGGTGGTTATTTGGTTGCAGACAATCTTGGAGTAAAATTAACAGGCATACGATCCGATTCAATTAATTTTGTTGGTAGAGTTAAGTAAATAAATGTTATTAAAAGTATAAATTAAAATTATAAGTTTAAAAGGGTAAATTCAGAAGTCCTTCGTTCGTCGTTGTTTGGGTTGCAGATAAAACATGGATACCAACAAAGTAAAATTATATCCAATATATTTTAAGGTTAAGTTGGGTCAATAATCAAAACAAATATTAATTATCCGCTTAAATTTAAAAGAGTAAATAAATTATTAATAACGAATATAAAAATGGATAAATTGAGAATTCTCAATTTAGAAAAAGTATGCCGGATTTGTTTGTTCGAAAGTGAGGATACCCATTTGATTTTCACCGAAGTTGAAACAGAAAATTTTAAATTAAATGTTTTACAATTACTTTCAAAAATAGCTGATATTGGGGTAAGTTTAATTCAACTTGTTTATCGTATAAAAATATGTTAAAATAAGTTATTAGATTGCGATGAGCTTCCAAATAAAGTGTGCGGCAAGTGCCTAGAATTTTTAATCGAAATATCAAAATTTCTAAAATTATGTCTTGACTCCAATAAACTAATTCGAACTTATCACGAGGAATTTAAAGTGCCGGAGTTTGAAGTAAAAGAAATTAAGGAGGAAGTAATTAAAGATGATTTCAATGATTCAATCGAAGATATACAAAAAGACGAAGATTCATCTTCCGACAGTAGTAATTACAAGGATAATCCGATCGATTTTGAAGATGATAATTTGTATAAAATTGACGTAACAGAAAAACCACCATCGGACTTAAATTATTATCTACAAACCCTAGAAAATGGCGAAACAGTTGGTATAACAATCGTAGCGTATATAAAATTTACTGATTTTTAAAAACTTCCAGGAATTTGCTTGTAATTTGTGTCCAGCTCGTTTTAAATACCCCCCTGATTTCGAGAAACACATCGTTACACATGGGAATGAACCGTTTGTTTGTAACGGTTGCAAAAAACCATATAAATATTACCAATATCTTTTACTACATATAAACTACCCTAAATCTAATGAAATAAATATAACACAATCTGAAGATCTTAAAAACATTAAAATAGGTTTAAACTATTACTTAAAAACTCAAGAATGTGGAAATGATGTTAGTTAATCGTAATTTTTTCGTTTTTTATTTTTTATTGAAGGATTTAAATTTTAGGTATTTGTATGTAATTTATGTTCCGGACGCTTTTTTGTATCTAAAGATTTAAATAATCATCTGAAATCTCATGGAGACACGCCATATTTTTGTAGCGAGAGTCAAAAAATGTTTAAATCATATAAACAATTTTTATCTCATTTACGAAATTATTCAACTTCAAATGGAGAAGAAACTCATAAAAAGTCGAAACATGAAATTAATTTTAATGTTAGTACGTATTACTTGAAAACTTTTGAAGATGGGCAAAAGGTTTATATTTCAATATGCAAGTAAAGGTGATTAATATTTTAATTTTTAGATGTACGCTTGTAATTTATGTGAAGATCGCTTTAACTCTTCGCATGAATTAAAAGAACATTTGCCTTTACATGGGGATAAACCTTATTCTTGTAACGAATGTAAGAAGAGCTACACTCAATATTATTATCTTTTGAATCATGTCAAATTACATGATGAAACAAGGGGATTTCAATGCAATTTATGCGATAAAAGCTACCGTCATAGAAACAGCCTGATATATCACAAAATGTTACATACTGGAGAAAAACCACATGTATGTTCAGTGTGTAAAAAAGCTTTTAGGTAAATTAAAGCTTGTCTTGTGATCATAAATTATTTATTCTTACATAATTTGTTTTTAGAACTAGTTCAGCGTTAAAAGAACATATACAAATACATTCAAAAGAACGAAATTATGCGTGTAATAAATGTAGTAAAAAATTTAAAACGAGAAGTGGTTTATTGGAGCATTCAAAAATACATAAAAAACAAAATTCAATTCAAAAAGAATCCGATGTAATCTCAGAAAAAAAACCTAGTTATGCTCTTTATCCTGAGTACGTAAAAACTTTAGAAGATGGAAAAAAGGTTTGTAATACTCGAGCAACTAAAATTATTTAATAAATCAATTTTTAGGTGTACGAGTGTAGATTATGTGTCAATCAGTTTGAAACGTTTCGTGATTTAAAAATACATTTGCCGTCACATGGAGATAAACCTCACTGGTGCAATGAATGTAAGCAGGGCTTTGCTAAATACAGTGTTCTTATGGTACATAGTCAGAGATACCATAGCTTAAAGCGATATCAATGTGATTTATGTGAAAAAAGTTACAAAGAAAAAGGAACTTTAACAATTCATAAAAGGTTTCACAGGGGAGAAAAACCATATTTGTGTTCAGAGTGCGGAAAAGCTTTTAGGTATGTAAATCTTTCGATCATTGAATAATTTTAAAACTACATTGTTTTTAGATCTAGTACAGAATTAAAAACACATTTACGATCACATACCGAAGGACTAAATCATATGTGTAATCACTGTGGTAAGAAATACAAAAGGAAAGAATCCTTATGGGTTCATCTACAAACTCATACAGAAAGAAAATTACACAAATGCAGGTAAATTTTAATAATACACTCATATAAGTTTATATTACACCATATATATTTTAGCGAATGTCCCAAGGAGTTCTATCAATTAAGAATACTGAAAAGACATCAAATGACTCATACTGGATTAAAACCATTTGTTTGTAATATTTGTCAAAAAGCTTTTAATAGAAAATGTAATCTACAAACTCATATTAAATCCCACTCGGGGTCTCGACCACACGTCTGTGAAGTTTGCCACTACGGATTCACTCAAGCACATTCATTGCGAGCTCACATGCTTACCCACGAAAAACAACAAAATAACCCATCACTTTTATTTACAGATGAAAAAGTAAACAGCGTTTAATTTTTAAATAATATTTTTTAAATAAAAGTCTTTATTAACTTATTTTATTTTCATTTATGGAATTTTTCGGGGAAAAAAAAGGAATTCCAAAAGTTTTTCAATTCTATTTTTTGTTAATACAAAAGTTATTTGAGACTAACATCTTTTATAAATATGTAATATACAGAGAATTCTATAATAAGTAAATTTAAAAAAATCACTAATCTTTCAATCTGGATAAATGTTTTGCCTGTAATCTTGAAGCAAAACACTCATTTTAAAATTAAAATAAAGGAAATAAAATTATAATTTGATTAACACTGGGTATTAACTTCCGTATTTCCTGCAAAAAAATGCATTTTTATTAAATTCACCTACAGTTTGTTAATTTTTGTAACCGTTTTCGTTAATTCGCACTAAAATTAATAAAATCGCAACATTTTAAACGGCGGCAATTACTAAAAAGGCGGGACTTATGGTGTGAACTTCACGACCAAACGTTTACTTAACTATAGGCAACCAAACTTACATAAATAAAAATACAGGTATGATTGTGGTTAATTCAAATTTCCATTTTGAAAAAAATATTTGCTACGCCATTGGCTTTTACTAGGGGGTTTTCTTTTTAAATTTGTAGTTGTACCAACCTGCATATTTGGTTGCCTACATATCAAACCACAATCATTTTAGCTCACCCTGTATTTATTTTACTTTGATAAATTTTTAATTCTAAAATTTAATTTTATATAATTGTAATTAAATATGTTTAAATAACTTGTAGTAAATAGTAAGTACCTCGATCCGAATTGGATTAAATTGAATAGCGATTGGCTCGGTCCGCATTTTTTCGAAATAAACACGACGGATTGGCTTCACTTTGTGGATTATTGAATTGAATCCTAAAACTGAATCAAATCCGACGTGTTTATTATGGAAAAAATGTGGATAAAGTCAATATTCAATCCAATCCGGATCGAGTTTCATGAGATAAACGTAGTCAGTGAATTCGAAAAAGACTGAAACCGCAACTATGCAACCAAATATAGTCTGTATTGATTTTAGACTTGCTAGATTGGTGAACCTGTTTATTTTTATTCAAATTTAAATCTGATTTAAAATTGAAGCGTATACTGGGAGATTCAAATTTATGCTAAATCTCTCGGTTGGTGATTCCTCGATTAAAAAATTTTTACTGCTTTGGTTGCCATAAATTTTTTTTTATTTTACAAATTCTACTTTGGAGGCTTAGAACTGCTCAGGGGTGCATTTTTGATAAATAGGGTCATATCAACTTTTGTTTTTAGGTCTACTAATGGGAATTTTAAGAACCCGCTCGCCCTCTGGCGCAAAAATATGAACTTCTATATTCGGTACTTACTTTTTCTATTTAATGCATTGGTACCTGTTTTTGAGCTTTGTTGAAGCTTTAAATTTTAAATAATAAATCTATTTGTGTTTTGTCAAATATGTAGTTATTAGGTAAAATAATGCATTTTAAACACAATTTTTGACACTGACTGGTACCGAATATCCTCCATTTATAGCGCTATCTATACGTAGTTAAAATTCCCAATCCACAGTTAATCGTTGTCGCTCGAACTTGGGACACCCTGTATGTAGATAAAATAGACTAGTTTAAAAACTAGACAACCAAATATACTGTGTAGTAATTTTTTGGAATTTTGGTGCTATATGATATTGCTTTTGTTTATGTTTTGAAATATATATATTTAAACTTTATTTATGATTTTTTATTTTAATCAAAGTACCTCTCAGCAGGTATTACGTAAATAATAAAAATATAAAACTGATATTAGTATTTTTCAATTAGTATTAACCTCACTTTGTTTTTTTAACCTAACTGAAATATGTACTTATTTTTTATTTCATATACTTTTTTAAAGATCTTTGAGTGAAAAGAGATTTTACCATAATTATGAACCACCCTGTATAATATTCGTGGTAATTTGGTTGCAGATTAAAGCTGTCATACCCATTTATTTCTCTATGTTCTATTTCTATGGTCATACCAACTTGTGCAATATATTTTTTGGTTAGAATTAGGTAAATAAACAATATGAACGTTATTTAAAGTGTGAATTAAAAATATAAGTTGCAAAGGTAAATTAATTATTTATAAAGAATATCAAAATGTATAAATTAGGGATTCTCGATTTAGAAAAAGTATGCCGACTTTGCTTGTCGGAAAGTGATAATACCCATTCAATTTTCACTGAAGTTGAAAGGGAAGGTTTGAAATTAAATGTTTTACAATTACTTTCAAAAATAGCTGATATTGAGGTAAGTTTTATCCAACCTGTTTATCGTAAATACAATATTATGTTAAATTAAGTTATTAGATGCCGATGAGCTTCCAAATAAAGTGTGCGGCAGGTGTCTACAATTTTTAATCGAAATATCAAAATTTCTATATTTATGCCTGGAGGCCAATAAACAAATTCAAACTTATCATGAAGAATTAAAAGTGCAAGAAATTAAGGAGGAAGCAATTCAGGATGATTTCGATGAAGATTCAATAACTAAAAACAATATTCTACTTGAAGGACAAGTATATGAAATAGGAGAAGAAGATCATACGAAGTCGAAACATGAAATTAATTATAATGTTTTTACATATTATTTGAAGGCTTTAGAAGATGGGGAAAAGGTTTATATTTATAAGTATGCAAGTGAAGGTGATTAATATTTTTATTTTTAGATGTACGCTTGTAATTTATGTGAAGATCGCTTTAACTCGTCGCGTGAAATAAAAGAACATTTGCCTTCACATGGGGATAGACCTTATACTTGCAACGAATGTAAGAAGACCTACACTCAATATTATTATCTTTTGAAACATGTCAAATTACATGATAAAACAAGGGAATTTCAATGCAATTTATGCGATAAAAGCTACGCCTATAGATGCAGTTTTATATATCACATAAGGTCACATACGGGTGTAAAACCATATGCGTGTTCAGTGTGTGAAAAAGCTTTTAGGTAAATTAAGCCTCGTCTTGTGATCATTTTATAAATAATTTTTTTTCAGAACTAGTTCAGCATTAAAAGAACATATACAAATACATTCAGAAGAACGAAATTATGCGTGTAATGAATGTGGTAAAAAATTTAAATCAAGAAGTGGTTTGTTGGATCATTCAAAAATACATTTAAGACAAAATTCAATTCCAGAAGTTCAAGATAGTAAATCGGATGTTAAATTAAAATATAGAACTTTTACTTATTATTTAAAAAATTTAGAAGATGGGGAAACGGTATATAATTCAATATTTATGTAAATTTATTTAATACGTCAATTGTAGGTTTATGCTTGTAACTTATGTGATGAACAGTTCAGACTTCCTCAGGAATTTAAGAAACATTTGTCTTCACATGGTGATAAACCTTACTGTTGCAATGAATGTAAGCAGGGCTTTGCTACAAACAGTCTTCTTATAGTACATATTCAGAGATACCATAGCCTAAAGCGATATCAATGTGATTTATGTGAAAAAAGTTACAAAGAAAAGGGAGCTTTAACAGTTCATAAAAGGTTTCACAAGGGAGAAAAACCATATTTGTGTTCAGAGTGTGGAAAAACATTTAGGTAAGTAGATCTTTTGATTATAATAAATTTGTGGTTGAGTAATTTTAAAAATAATTTTTAGATCTAATACAGAATTAAAAACGCATTTAGTAACACATACAGAAGAACTAAATTATACGTGTAATCACTGCGGTAAAAAATACAAAAGGAAAGAGTCCCTATGGGAACATCAACAGACTCATTCAGAGAAAAAAATATTCAAATGCAGGTAAATTTTAATAATACACTCATATAACTTTATATTCCTCCTTATATATTTTAGCGAATGTCCCAAGGAGTTCTATCAATTAAGAATATTGAGAAGACATCAAAAGACTCATACTGGATTAAAACCATTTGTTTGTAATATTTGTCAAAAAGCTTTTAATAGAAAATGTAATCTACAAACTCATATTAAATCCCACTCGGGGTCTCGACCACACGTCTGTGAAGTTTGCCACAATGGTTTTACTCAAGCACATTCATTGCGAGCTCACATGCTTACCCACGAAAAACAACAAAATAACCCATCACTTTTATTTACAGATGAAACAGTAAACAGCGTTTAATCTTTAAATAATATTTAAATAAATAAAAGGCTTTAACTAATTTTATTAAACTCATTTCTGGAATTTTTCGGGGAAAACATGAAATTCCCAATCCTCAGTTAATCGTTGTCGGTCGAACTTGGGCACCCTGTATACAGAGAAAACTAGGCAACCAAATATACAGTAAGCATGTGACTCGTAAAAAACAACAAAATAATGAATCAATTTTGGTTACAGAACAAACAGTAACCAGCGTTTGATCTTTTAATAATAATTTTTTAAATAAAAGTTTTTGATAACTAATTTTATTTAACTCATTTATGGAATTTTTCGTAGAAAACATGAAATTGCAAAAATATTTAAAATTAATATACTGGCTGATTTAAATTTATGCTAAAATCTCTCGGGTGGTGATCAAAATAAGAAAAAAATCCTATAAATGCCTATAAACGTAGGTTCGGAAAAGCTTCGTTCGGGTGATATTTTTACTAGGCAACCAAATATACGGTGTAGTAATTTTTAGGGATTTGTTTTTTTGTAAGCATTCACGTGTACTTTTGGTTACCTAAAAATTTAAGAACTACTCATTTTTTAAATTTATTTTTAAATATATTAATTTTATTTTTCGGTCGAAAATTAAGTTACAATAATTATTAGTTGTTTAAAGTTGGTTTATGTTTCTATTTTAATTTTAAATTTTTTTAAAAATAAAAAATAGAAACAAAAACGAACTTTAAACATCTAAGAATTAATGTAATTTAATTTTCAACCGAAAAATAAATCAAAAAAATGAAAAGTTGTTCCTATATTTTTAGGCAACCAAAATTACACGTAAATGGTTTTAATTGAAGTACATCTACAGGGTGAGCTCAAATGATTGTGGTTTGATATGTAGGCAACCAAATACGCAGGTTGGTACAACTGAAATCTTAAAAAAAAATCTCCTAGTAATCCATTGGCGTAACAAATTTTTTTTTCCAAAATCCTAATTTCACAGCAAATGTCAAATATTGAAAATGTTTTTCTTCATTTTCGACGCAGATGCTAACACAAAACAAAGAACTAATTTTGATAAAAACTAACGTTTATTAAATAGAACATCTAATAACGAAATTGAAAAATCCAAAACAACTGCCCCAACTTCCTTATTTTAAATGATTTTCGTTTGCAATTAACTTCCGGTGTAAATCAAGTTGCATAAAAACGCGATTTTTCGAATGGGCCTAATTCCGAAAGTATTAATCGTAGACCACACTATGCTAGGTCAATTTAATAGTATTTTTATGGAGAACACGAAAATGCAAAAATGTACTAGGTGTTCCATTTAAAATTAGAAAGTTGAGTTGCCATCCACTTCCGGTATAACCGAAAGTTCCACAAAATCAAAAATACCTTTGTTAGAAAGTTCGCGATTTGAGTCCTACGTAGACAAATTTTCTGAATCAAAAACATAACCGTTCAAAAGTTAGCAGGGGTGTAGGAAAAACCAAGAGTTGGTAGCTCTGCAATCTAATTTCAAAAGATAATACAAGAACATGTACGCATATACTTCTAAAAAAGTTCCATTTTCGAAATACAGGATGTTTTCAGATTATTTTTAATTTTTTTAACATGTACAATTTAAATGATATGTATTTTGCTTATTTATCCATAATTATACTCGTGATTGGTCAACAGGGCTTCATGCCAAAAACCAATTCCTAGTAGGTTTTTGATCAACGTAGCTCTAAACTACAGTTTTCCTCCAAAATTTTACAAAGTTAAAAGAAATTAAAAAAAAACTTAAAAAATGCTTTAGAGATTTTGAAAATTTAATAAATACTTACTAAAATTTGGCTTATAAACTCAAAATGTATCCAATAAAACCACCATTTATTCGCTAATTTGGAGGTGATTTTATAAAAATGTTGACATTGGTATTTCACTATTATCACTAAAACTCTATTTTTTAAACCATACATAGTTTATACCGTAGGGCGCATATGTTTGCTTTAAAAAAATACAAAACCAGCTATTTTTAGAATAAAAAAATTATAAATACCTTTTGCACCAAAACGTCCAAAACCTCCTCCAATCTCCAATTCAATTGATGAAAGATGATTTCAGTTACAAATGCTGAACAAATTTTTTTTAAATCTATGAACACTAATTGCACCTTTATTATTATTATTTTCACATTTTTTTTAGTTCACTAATTTTACAAGTAATCGTATTTTCGAATTTGCACTCCCGTTTACCGCAATTTTGGGTCGAAATTTCGAAATTTTAATCGCGTAACCGCACTTTTGACAAAAACCGAATTTTGCGATAACCGAAATAGCACAAGATTTTTGGAAAAATTACTGAATTTACACTCGCGCATTCTTCTAAATCATGTAGATCATTTTTTTCAAAAATTTCACCTCACACACAATAATTTAAGCACACATATTATTTTAAACGAAAGCAAAAAAAAATAGTTAAAGATTATTTTAATTGATTTAGGATCAAATTAATAACGATTACAATTAGTACAACCGAAGGGATGTATTTCTAATCGTAGACTGGTTTATTTGAGAAACCAAATTCATTTTTTTAGCCTTGGAGTGAGAACACAATTGATTTTGAATAAATTTAATTTAAATTTTACAAAAGATGAGTAATGATAACACAATAAATATTTTATTGGTCATACTTTTTGTAGGTATAAAATTTCTTTTTCTTCAAAACTATAAACGTTGAATTATTGAACATGAAAAATTTTGATATTTTTTAATGCCTCGTTTACAAAACAAAATAATTTTATAAAAAAATGCAATGATTAATACTTTCTTTATTTTTATTTATTGGTTTTTGTTCTATCCATTTTATTAATTTTTTTTTCGTCTCAACTACCTACATGACTGTTTTTTTTTTTATAATTTTTCAAAGAAAAATCCAACGATTTTTTGGTAATTTATAAAAAATTTAAAATATACAGGGTGTTCACTTTAAAAGGAGCCACCCTAAATAAAACTCGAAAAAATAATTTAATGTAAAAATGCCGTGACAGATCAATTTTTATTTTTAGGGGGACATCTATTTATAATGAAATTGTCTTTGCAACCCCCTACCCCACAGGACTACCCTTTTGATTATATTAAATGGAAATGGGGGTCAAGTGACGCATCATTTTAAAGGTCTTTTTATCCTGAAAATAAAAATATGATTTGTTTTGGCCCTATTTTAATTTAGTCATTTACAGGACACGATAAAAGAGAAAAGGAAAAATTTTGTTGTTTTTTTTATTTCCTATTAACTATATACAGGGTGTCCCATTTGACGTTGGACTGTATGGGTATCTTTGTTATTATTGGAGATAGAAAGTCGGTTAACTGGATAAAGTAGTAGAGATTTTTTCGAATATATTAATAATTCATTTACAAAAAAATTGAATATCGCGTCGTTCTAACGCTATCTTGAAAAAAACAAGAAAATGCGATTTTTAAAATATGGCTATAACTTCTTTATTTTCTGTGATACCAAAAAAGTTTTTTGACATAATACAGACAATTTTTTGTGTACAATGCAGTAAAACAAATAATATATTTTTTTCGCTAACGGATTGACCGGAAATGAACCAAACTTATTTTTTTCTTATGGCAGCCATATTGGATTTACACATTCGGAATCAGTATTTTTTTTTCACGTGTAATTTTGGTTGCCTAAAAATTTAAAACTACTTCTCATTTTTTTAATTTATTTTTAAATATATTAATTTGTTGTTTAAAGTTGGTTTTTGTTTCTATTTTAATTTAAAATTATTTTTATAAAAAAAAAATAAAATAGAAACAAAAACGAACTTTAAACATCTAAGAATTAATGTAACTTAATTTTCAACTGAAAAATAAAATTAATATATTTAAAAATAAATCAAAAAAATGAGAAGTTGTTTTTTTAATTTTTAGGTTAGCTGTGAGCTGTGAATGTCAATGACATATACAGTGCGGACATAAAGTAAATCCCCCCTAACTTTTGAACGGTTATGTTTTTGATTCTGAAAATTTGTCTACGGAGGACTCAAATCGCAAACTTTCTAACAAAGGTATTTTAGATTTTGTGGAACTTGCGGTTATACCGGAAGTGGATGGCAACTTTCTTATTTTAAATGGAACACCTAGTACATTTTTGCATTTTCGTGTTCTCCATAAAAGTACCATTAAATGGACCTAGCATAGTGTGGTCTACGATTAATACTTTCGGAATTACGCCAATTCGAAAAATCGCATTTTTATGCAACTTCATTTACACCGGAAGTGGAAAATTAATCACGCATACCAACACTATAAATATTTTGTAAGTGACAAGTGTCAGTTGTAGGTTATGACGTTGATTGAAGATTGCGGCGTTGCCAATCATCGTTTGACATAAACGTCATTTATTTATTAAACGTTTTCTTGGCGATTTGTTGATATTTTACGTTTGTTTAATATTTGTTTATTATTTTTATGTATTCGTAAATTATTTTAAACGCAAATTGTGACAATTTTCGTGCAAAAATCGGCGTTATTGCATAAAAGGGTTACTACCCCTAAAAATTGTCTTAGGGGGTTGAAACTTGGTGGAGACGTTAATAGGGTCTTACAGGCCTTGAAAAAGCAGAGAGGGAATGCTCTCACATGCCCATCTCTCTCTGCGTTGCCAACCCCAAAAAAATAAATAAATAATAAGAAAATATTGCTTATTTCTGTATTTTAAACATACTAAAAATAATTAAATAAATTATTAAACAATTTCTTATTGTTTTACAAATTTTATTTGCTTTAAATATTATTTTCGCATCACATAAAATTTCTAGGTTATGTAAATCAAAACAATAAACAACAGATAATATTGCTTATTTCTGTATTTGAAACATACTAAAAATAATTAAATAAATTATTAAACAATTTATTATTGTTTTACAAATTTTATTTAATTCCAGTATGATTCATGGTTATGCGTTTGTGCGTTGTTTGTGTTTGTTTTGATTTACACAACCTAGAAATTTTACGTGATGCGAAAATAATATTTAAAGCAAATAAAATTTGTAAAACAATAAGATATTGTTTAATAATTTATTTAATTATTTTTAGTATGTTTGAAATATAGAAATAAGCAACATTTTCTGTTGTTTATTGTTTTGATTTACATAACCTAGAAATTTTACGTGATACGAAAATAATATTTAAAGCAAATAAAATTTGTAAAACAATAAGAAATTGTTTAATAATTTATTTAATTATTTTTAGTATGTTTGAAATACAGAAATAAGCAATATTTTCTTATTATTTATTTATTTTTTTGGGGTTGGCAACGCAGAGAGAGATGGGCATGTGAGAGCATTCCCTCTCTGTCTTTTCAAGGCCTGTAAGACAAGGATCGGATAATTCCTTCATACCTAGCCGAAAAGCCCTACCCTTACCGAATAAACAAGAAAAAACAAATAAACATAAAAAAAACAACGAAATGAATAAATTAGCAAATCTTAATTTAAAAAAAGTTTGTCGACTTTGCTTTGTACAATGTGATGACACCTATTCAATTTTCTCCGAAGTTCAGACCGAATCGATTAATTTTAACATCCAGGATTTACTTTTAAAAATAGTTGATATTGAAGTAAGTTTTATTATCCTGCTTAATTTAATAAATTAATTGTATTTATATTTAGTTATCCAACCCTCAAGAACTTCCAAATAAAATTTGTGAACGATGTCTACACCTTTTGATTGAAATATCAAAATTTATGCAGGTATGCCTCGATTCAAACAAGGAAATTCAAAATTATTACACCGACTTAAAAGTACTCAAGACTCTGGAAAAAAGAAAGCCAAAAAAAAAGGTTGTATTTCAGGGCATAAATGATAATTGCAATGAAAATTTGGGCGATGAAAAGGATCAAGATGATCAACAAAAATCTTCAATTCGATTAAAATATTATTTACAAACCGTAGAAAGTGGAGATAAGGTTTATATCATTTTAATTATAAATAAATCGTAATATTTATAATTTTAGATGCACGTTTGTAACTTGTGCCCAACACGTTTTATGCAACCTAGAGACTTAAGGAAACATTTGATAACACATGGTGATAAGCCTTATGTTTGTAATGAATGTAAGGCAGAATTACCCACTTACAGACATCTTATTTGGCATTTAAAGAAAAAACATTCAACCGATAATGAAAATAAAGCACAAGAAATAAAAAACAAAAAAATCGGCTCTTATTACTTGGAAGATGGTCAACAGGTTTGTAATATAAAAAATAACTAAAATTAATTAATAATTAAGTTTTTAGTTTTATGCTTGCAATTTGTGTGAAGAACGTTATACTTCGTTTAGTCAATTGAAAAACCATTTATCTTCGCATGGGGATAAACCTTACTGGTGCAAATATTGCAAAAAATGTTTTGGAACTTTAACGCTTCTTATGTCACACATAAAAAGGCATTCTACTAGAGCTCGATATAAATGTGATTTATGTGATAAGAGTTATACAGAAAATTCTGCTTTAAAACTTCACAAAAGAAGGCATCGGGGTGAAAAACCATATTTATGTACAATATGTGGAAAGTTTTATGTGTAAGTGAATTTTAATTCAGTTGCAAAATTTTTTAATCGAGTTGTAGGTCACCGTCCGATTTAAAAACACATTTACGATCACATTCAGATGCGAAAGAACATATGTGTCCTTACTGCGGTTTAATATATAAATCAAGTGGTGGGTTAGTGATACATTTAAGGACTCATACTGGTGAAAAACCATATAAATGCAGGTAATTATACCGCAACTATGCAACCAAATATACTCTGTAATGATTTTAGACTTGCTAAATTTTTCTTTGGATATTTTTTCAAGTTATTTCTCAGTGTGTTGCAAATTTTATAAGAAACAGTTTTGCTTAAAGTGACAGATCAGATTTAAATTTGAATTAAAATTAAGAGGTACCAACTTAGCAAGTCTAAAATTACTACAGAGTATGTTTGGTTGCATAGTTGTGGTATCAACCTTATTTGAAATCACTGTATAAACTTATGTTTTGTAGTGTGTGCCCCGAGGCGTTTTCCAAGACAGAATCTTTACGACTACATAAAATATCCCATACGGGTTTAAAACCATATAATTGTACTATTTGTGAGAAAGGTTTTAACAGTAGAAGCAATCTAAAAGCTCATTTTCGAACACATTCAATCCTACGATCTTATGTCTGTGAAATTTGTTACAAAGGATTTAATTATGCACAATCATTAAGGAATCATTTGCTTATCCACGAGAGACAACAAGCATGCAATACTGTTGATTGAAATGTAAGCTAATTTAAATACTTATTTGAAGTAAATATTTTTTACGTATATTGTTCAGTGTTTTAAATGAATCGATCCCTGAATTTTCCATTAGCACTTCCAAGCCAAATTTAGGTGCTATATGTTTCTGACATAAAATTTTGGTGTTCATAACTTTAGTAATTTTCTTGAAAATTATTCAAATTTAAAACATGAAAAATTTTTAAATCATAAAATTTTAATTTAGTTTTTTGTGGTGAAGGTCCTATAATTAATGGGAAATAAATTATCACAAAGCTTTTAAGATAATTTAACCAATCAGCAATTTAAAAACAATTTAACCCAATAAAATTGGTTTATCAAAAGCGTAAAAAGGAAGTCGAATAAATTAACAAGGATAAAAGTGTATATAAATTGAATTTTACTAAAAAAAGTCATTAAAATATTGGCGACATGGAAACTGTTTTTATATTCGTTGTGTGTTTATCCTCGAGTTGGAGTTTACCAATGGATGATTACGATTTATTGGCGAGTTCTTTAAAAAATTTTAGAGAACTCGAGGTGAATCCTGAAGAAATGGGAACGCATTTCGAAGGTGATATTGTTAATAGAAATTTGGCAAAGAATGGTTTAATTTCTGAGGATGCACGATGGGAAGATGGAGTTATTCCTTATGAAATCGCAGGAACTTTCACACAGAAAGAACTTGATGTAATCAGTGATGCCATGGATGCTTACCACACGAGTACATGTATAAGGTAAATTAAACAAATTTAAATTCCCTGTAATGCATTTCAATTTTAGATTTAAACCTCGAATTTCATCAGATAAAGATTATATTCGTTTAACGAATAAACGATCGGGTTGTTGGTCGAGCGTTGGAAAAATTGGAGGACCTCAAGAAGTAAATTTGCAAACCCCTGCATGTTTAAGCCAAGTGGGTGTCGTTATACACGAGCTTATGCACGCTACTGGATTTATGCATGAACAAAACCGAGCTGAACGTGATGATTACATCGATATTCTTTGGAACAATATTAAAGACGGTAAATTTCATTAAATTTAATTTATAAATTTTATAATTATAATTTTATAGGTCATGATAAGAATTTCGTCAAAGGTAAAAAACAGGATATAAGTGCTTATGGTGCGCCCTATGATTTTGGCTCAGTTATGCACTACAGCCAAAAGGCATTTTCTAGAAATGGTAGACCCACGATTTTACCCAAGCTACCAATAAATGATGATGTACAATTAGGACAAAGGAAAGGTTTTAGTAACTACGATATTCAAAAACTTCGACAAATGTACCAATGTAAAGAAAGAAACGAAGTTTAAAAAATCAAGTTATTCGGGAATGTTTTTATATGAAAGGGTAAAAATACAATTTTAAGCATAAAAAACGTTTTATTCATTTAAAAAAAAACCATAAATTTTATTTCTTTTTATTTTCTTCTAAGCTATAAAAAAATCTTTCTTCTTCTGTAATTTCCTGAAATATAATTAAATAATCATAATTTAAATTTATTGTGAAATTAATGCATTTTGAAAAAAAATCATTGTAATTACCTCTTTTGCTTTTTTCCAAAAACATTTGGTAAACTCGAAAGCTCTTTCACATCTGTGTGTTGATTTGATAGCAGTGCATGTATACATAATGTATTCAAGAAGTGGATCGTTTAAATTTCCAGTTTCTTCTAATATTAGTTTAATTTTGTGAATTTCAAAACCACCATCTTCGTCCATCCAACCGTATTGAGTAAATAAACAATGTAGGAAGCATTTAAAATTGCTTGAAGACCTCGAGTTTGGTGATAATTTTTTATTAATCAAAACTTCATTCATAGTCCCTTAAATAGAAATAAAATTACAATAAATATTAAATATTACAATTTTTACTTACTTAAACTAATTGGTGATGTTCGATTACATATTTTGATGTATTGCAAATCGGTTTCAAAATCCGCATTGGTATAAAGTATTAAATTTAGGCACAAAATTGAGAAAACAAAAATTAGCGTGTTCATTTTAGCTTTTTTACAATGAGAATGGTCCCTTTCGCTAAATTTTCGTTAATCATTTTTTTATCAAATGCGTCCTTTCCTTTAAAGAACTGGGTTAACGTGGGAGAATCGCCAAGTTTTATCAATGATTTGCTCCTCTTCCAAGTTGAATGAACTGTTTTAAAAATTATCTTTCGAAAAAGGAAATTAAACTACCTATAGTAGTAAATTTATGATATAAAAAATTTATAAATTGCGTTTTATGATAAGTAAAATGTTTTTTAAATACATTATCGAGTTTTGATGTGCTAAAATGTGTATTATTTAAAATAAAACGAAAAATATTTCAAATAAATTTAAATTTGTACTGCATTAGAAGGCAACTTTATTTTCACGTTAGTTTGGTTGCTTACGATAAATCTTTTATAATATATATAATTTAATTAATTATTACAAAAAAATTTTAGGTTTAAAAAAAACCGATTTTTTCTTAAATAAATTGTTATAAAATTTTAATGCCATTGATAATGTCAACATTGGTTGACGAAAACGTTTTAGCTCATTAAATATCTTTAAAAAGAGTGAGCTTTTTATTTTAATATTAAATACTAATTAATTAATTTTAGATGGATCTATCACATATTAAAATTGTTATAAATTTTTAAAAATATTAATTGTGTATACTTGGTTGCTTAGTAATTAATCTTTGGTTGGTGTATATTTGGTTGCGGAATTGTAATTGATTTTGTGGTGGGATGTCAACAAAAACGTCTTGCGGTTGTAAAATGTAAAATCATTCAAGTTTCGCTTCACTTTTGTAGTCTTAACTGAAGGAGCTACCGGTTTCAGGTGTCTTATCGCGTATTTCTAATTAAGGTGCCCGATAGAAAAGTGCGACTTGAAATTAACCACGAAAACAGAAAGTGAGTACGAACAAATATTATTCTAACCTATATTTCGCCCCTTATTTGCTTAATTATTAAGAAAGTACACGTATTTACATTTATTTTATTACATTTACTTAATAAAGATTTGTGGATTAGATTAAATATAAAATATTGCTGGTTTAATTTTAAATTGGGATTATTTTTACAAGCTTATGTTTATGTTTCATTAAATTTCTTAAAATAGTTCTAATTTAATGTTTTAGAAAATAAATTTGTGTGCAGTAATTTAAGTCTGCTTAAAATATTTTAATGTGTCAGTTGGTCGAGAAAAAAAAAAACTCTAAAATCTCTCTGATAATTGAAATGTATTTGCACGTTAAAAGGTGATTTTATTATAATTCTTAAAACTGTAATCATTTGCTAAAATGGTGTTTTAATGTGTCATAAAAGTCAACCGAACTTAAGTTATGCGATAATAGAATAAGTAGTAAAATGTTTTATGTATTAATAATTTATCGCTTTGAAAAGAAACAATAGTTTTTGTTGTTTATGGTTTAAGAATTTTTTAAATATTATAATAGATTAGCTTTACAAACAATACAACTTTTTTAAATAATATTTATGGTTAAACTATGAAATGACGTAATTTTAGGTTGCCACCCTGCTTGTCACAGGGTTGCCATATGTATTATTAACCAGTTTTAAAAGATTTGATAAAATTTTTTTGTAAATATTGGAAATTTTAAGAACTCGCTCGCCCTCTGGTGGCAAAAATATGAACTTCTATATTCAGTACTTACTTTTTCGATTTAATGCATTGGTACATGTTTTTTTTAGCTTTACTGAAGCTTTATACAGGGTGTCTCACTTTTTGTCCAGCAAAAAATTTTTTTAGATAGTAAATATTATTCTGAACAAAAAATTTCCTATAAACTATTATGTTTTTTTGACTCCTTAAAAAGTTACAGCAATTTTAAAATTTCAAAAATTTAATGATTTTTGTGGGACACCCTGTATAAATTTCATTTAATTTTATTTTTTTTATTTAAATCATGTATGCTTTGGATTTTGTATATCTTTAAGCCAATAAGATGCAAAATTTTTCCGAGGGAGTTTTAACCTCGTCGTTCAGCCAATAATGTTCAAAAAACCAATTTGGCAAAGAAAAAATCCAAATAATAATTGATTTAAATTAAAAAAATAAGAAAGAATATTATACAGGGTGTTCCACAAAAATCATGAAAATTTATCAATTTTAAAATTGCTGTAACTTTTTAAGGAGCCGAAAAAACATAATAGTTCATAGGAATTTTTTTGTTCAGAATGACATTTACTATCTAAAAATAACACACTTTTTGACACCCTGTTTGATACTGACAAGTATCGAATATCCTCCATTTATAGCGCCATCTATACGAAGTTAAAATTCCCAACAAAAATGTAAGCCGTTACAGCTTTTTTTAAATATTAAGGTGTTACGAGTAATATTTTTGTTCGGAATAACACTATAAGGTCCAGTTGTACCATTTTTAAGTTTAAGCTTCAAGTGACACTTAAATTCAATAATTGACAAATTTTCCATTGTCATTTTTTTAGTTGTGTCACTTCAAGTTTAAACTTAGGACCGGTTGCACAGTTCAAGCTTAAGCTTCAAGTGACAATTAAACTAAAAATATGACAGAAATTTCTGTCAATTTTTTAGTTTAAGTGTCGCTTCAAGCTTAAGCTTCAACTATGCAACTGGCCTTAAGTGACACTTAAATTAAAAAATGAACAGAAAATCTGTAACTTAAAAAATTTAAGTGTCACTTGAGAATTTAAGAAGTTTTGGTGCAATTGGTCGTTGAAACCCCGGAGCATTGGACGCTTGTTCTGAAATTTCCCCAAGCTGAGAGGGTACTGGGCTTAAATCTCACTTCACTCATGTACGTTTAATAGTGAAAATTGGCATTCCGGGTCAATACTGTTAATTACACTTTTTACTTAAAAAGAAGGGCTAACTTCCAAACTCTTGAACCATCCGACATCAACTCTTCAGGGTGTCCCATTTGACGTTGGACTGTATGGGTATCTTTGTTATTATTGGAGATAGAAAGTCGGTTAAATGGATAAAGTAGTAGAGATTTTTTCAAATATTGATAATTCATTTACAAAAAAATTGAATATCGCATCGTTCCAACGCTATCTTGAAAAAACAAGAAAATGCGATTTTTAAAATATGGCTATAACTTCTTTATTTTCTGTGGTACCAAAAAAGTTTTTTGACATAATACAGACAATTTTTTGTGTACAATGCAGTAAAACAAATGAATATTTTTTTTCGCTAACAGATTGACCGGAAATGAACCAAACTTATTTTTTTCTAATGGCATCCATATTGGATTTACACATATTCGGAATCAGTATTTTTTTCTGAGTAATTTGGTATACCATATGTCATATTTAAAAAAAATAAAATTATTTGATTTTACAAACTAACAATGGACTTTAAGAGATGTAAATTTTCAATAACATAAATGTAACTATTTAAAATATTAAATGTAAAATAAATCTTAACACATATGTATTGACAGTTTATATCTATTCAAGGTCATTTTTGGTTAGTAAAATAAAATTATTTCTATTTTTCTTAAAATATTACATATGATATATCAAATTACTCAGAAAAATACACTAATTCCGAATATGTGTAAATTCAATATGGCTCCCATAAGAAAAAAAATAAGTTTGGTTCATTTCCGATCAATCCGTTGGCGAAAAAAAATATTCATTGGTTTTACTGCATTGTACACAAAAAATTGTCTGTATTTACCACCGAAAATAACAAAGTTATAGCCATATTTTAAAAATCGCATTTTCTTGTTTTTTCAAGATAGCGATATTCAAATTTTTTGTAAATGAATTATTAATATTCGAAAAAATCTCTACTACTTTGTCCATTTAACCGACTTTCTATCTCCAATAATAACAAAGATACCCTTACAGTCCAACGTCGTCAAATGGGACACCCTGTATAGTAACTGTTTTCTATTGCGTTCTTCTTACACAGTGCAGGTGTTGATCCTGTTCATACTTATGAAAGTAAAGCTTATACTTGCACTTGCAAGCGAGAGTTTTTTTATCCAGTTTGCCAAACGGACAGACCCTATGTCCGTGTTTTCCTAAAAATTGACTCGAAAAAGTTCAACTTGTTGATTTGAGTTATTACCACAAAAATTATTAATACATTAAACACAAAAAACTTGGTTTTCAATGTCCAGTATTTTCAAAATCAGACATGCAGTGTCACCTTACTTCATTTTCTCAAAAAATAATAAAAATTTTCTGATTTTTATGTGAAGTGTTAATTACAGGGATAGAATAATTAAAGTTGAATGCAACATCGCATCAAGTAGTTCAATAATATGTGCCCACATGTGATGTTCTTCAAAATAGTTCAAAATTTATTCAAATTACTGTTTTAATTCTTACGTTAAATTGAAGGTTTGTTTGCTTCGGGTACTGTTTATTGTTTTAACTCGAGTTTTAACCTATTAAACTAAATTTGTGTAAAAAGTAGCTTCGAATTAACCAAAATTGAGCTTTAAATGAAGATTTTAAAATTAATATATGTAGATGTTTTAGTTTATTTGTTTTCTTTAGAAATTAATGTATGTTATTATTTTCATCTTCGATTGTGGTTTATCTTTAATTATTAATCGAGTAGAAATGCAAATATTTTTGTAATTTCCGAGGTTTATTACCTTGGTTTGATTAAATTAACGTTGCATTAATTTAGTGACTAATAATGTTTGTTTTTGTTTTTAATTAATTAGGATTTATATTAATAAATTAAAAATTCATGGTGTAATAATTGCAAACCTTGTTCAAGAACTTGAAAGTGACTTAATTTATGCATGCTAATGCAATTTAATTAGTTATAGTTACCATTTACCATATAAAAGATGGAGTTTTTAGTGCCCAATGTTATTAATAATTTATAAGTTAGTTTATTTAATTAATTAAGTCCATAATTTTATTTGTGCTACGTATAGTATAGTTGTTGTGACTGTTAAGTATGTGTCGCTTTTTTTTTATAGATGTGTTAATATTTTTAATCAATACGAGTAATAGAGTTGTACAGGTGCTAAAAGCAGGTTATTATTTGCAATTTCACAGGATTTAAACGAGAATAAAAGTATATTTAATTTTAGGTAATTTTCAAACACTCTCTAATAAATTTATGATTATTGCCTTACTTCAAATAAAGCTAGCATGTACATAATTGGTATGTAAACAAAATGCATGTTCCCAATATTTTCTTTTAATCAAAATCTAATCATCCATAAATGCATCAGCTATTAAATTTCTAATTTCCACTTCATTAAAGTCGTGTAAATTGTTTTTCTAAAGCTTTCTTATATAAATTATTATACAGAGTGTTCCCAAATTAATACATAAGTGGCGATATTTGAAGATCAAAATGTTAAAACTAACCACATTTTGGTTTTAAACCATTTTTTTTAGATTAAATTATCATTTTTGTGTTCTAAAAATTAAAATTTTTATACAGTGCGGACATAAAGTAAATCAACCCCCCCCCCCCTTCTAACTTTTGAACGGTTATGTTTTCGATTCTTAAAATTTGTCCACTAAAGTATTTAATTGCGAACTTTCTAATAAAGGTATTTTTGATTTTGTGGAACTTCCGGTTATACCGGAAGTGGATGGCAACTTTCTTATTTTAAATGGAACACCCAGTATATTTTTGCATTTTCGTGTTCTCCATAAAAATACCATTAAATTGATCTAGCGTAGTGTGAAATACGATTAATACTTTCGGAATTACGCCCATTTGAAAATCGCATTTTTATGCAACTTCATTTACACCGGAAGTTGGAGCCAACTGCCCCAACTTCCTTATTTTAAATGATTTTCTTTTGCAATTAAGTTAATAACATTAAATTTAAACAAAATTATGTTTAACCTTAAATTCGTTAATATTCCACTTCCGATTCCGGGCACATTCGGATTGTTCCGGAAAATAATAAGTGCACCAAGGAATCCATATTTTGAAATTTCAAAAGGCAACATAGGTCGAGTATGGTATCGTTGGAAAGGTCTTTAAAAAAAAAACAACTTTTATTAAAATATTTATGTAATATATTGCATAATTAACAAATTAAACGAAAAAAATATGCAAACAAGTGACAATTGGTCTCTTAAAGGGAAAAATTAAATCGTTACCATCATCGGCAAGAGAGATTTTTTTAAATAGAAACTCTTTTTTGCAGTTATCGCTTCATTCGTTAAAAATAATCAACTTTTTTTATTTTTTGAATTAAGGAAAATACATAACCTAAAAAAGTTGATTATTTTTAACAAGCGAAACGAAAAATGCAAAAGTTACAAGTTTCCATTTAAAATTCATAATTGCCTCTACCCTTATCCATATTAAGGATGATGGTAGTGTTTTAATTTTTCCATAATTTAAGAAACCATTTGTCACTTGTTTGCTTATGTTTTTTCGTTTAATTTGTTAAATACGCAAGATATTTAAAAAATATTTTAATAAAAGTTGTCTCTTTTTAAAAGACCTTTCAAACGATACCATACTCGACCTATGTTGCCATTTAAAAAATCAAAGTTACCTCCGGTTCCGGGCACTTCCGGTTTGTTCCGGAAAATAATAAGTGCACCAATAGATTCTTTGGGTTCACTTTGGTAATTAAAATTTTTATTCTATCTATGTGTGACAAACTGTTTTCGAGATAAAGGGCTGTTACAGGTGGTCTGACTCACCCTGTATAATCACAAAAAAGGCGCCTTGAACTGGATTTTGGCGTCAGGGGGCGATAATCACCCTACGCCATTGGTGTAAGGTAAAAATAGTGGAAAATTTTTCTTAAAATGGTCTTCAAAATTTATTTTCTTATTTTTTTTAATTCGTTTATATTAAGATTTTATGGTATTTCTGCTAAACATGTATTTGATGTAAAATATTGTAAATAATATGAATTATTTTTAGCAATTTTATATTTACACTTTGTAATTAAAACCAGGGACAAGTTGGATAAGTTAAATGCTGTATCGTATGCAAATGCAGCATTAATTACAAACTTTTTGTGAGTGAAAATGATAAGGTTCAATTGCGTGTAATTTGATATGAAAAAAAAACCGAGTAAACAATGGTCAAGTTTTTGTCTCAAATTTATAATAGAATGAATGAAGCTAGCGTTAAACACGCAAAGCTTGTTTTACATTTGTTTGCTGGCACTATTTTTTTTTATATCAAAACGAAAATTGAAAAAAAAAAAATTCTTAAAAATCGCTGCTAAAATTAAATTATAGAGCTATAAATTTGCCTTAAGCTTCTGGATGACTCAGAATAGATATTTAATAAGTCTAATAAATTATATCACGTTTCAGTCGTTAATCATTTCATGATCGTGTTCTTGATTTTTTTCAATATTCATTGAATTTTATTTTGCTACTCTAAATGCTTATTATTTAATTTTCTGGTGTTATTAAAATATTCAACCTTTACATAAAAGTCTTGAATGATGAAACCATAAACCATAAAATTACAAATTTAATATTTACATAAATAAAAGAATTGCGTTTGATAAAGAAAATTACGTGGGTTAAACCAAACGACGTAGGTTAAATAAAACGAGTATTAAATAATTAAAAACACCTCACCGCTTTTGTATCTCATGGAAAATTACTAAATAATTTTTTTTATCAAATTAATGGTTAAAAAAATTCCTAGCGGCCTCAATTTTCGCTTTTTCTTTAAACATTTCTTAATCATAAAAAAAAATGCTTTAGCTTTGAAATGTTATTAATCACATCATTAATTTTAGTCGATGGGACTTTCAACAAAAAGAAACGCTTTCACAATAATTCACGTCCGAAAAACATGTTACGAAATATCCAAATTCAAAACTAGTTACAGAGATAAAATGAGGAATCGTTACGTTAATTAATTAATTCGTGTAATTATAGTTATTACTTTATAATGACAGGGTTAATTTAATTTCCAAACGCTTTAGTCGTAAAGTTTATTTTTTAATTAAGCTATTTAGCTCTGATTTATTTGAAATTAAGATCAGAATCTAATGGCCACGAGGTTCAATTTAAAAAAAACCTAATCATATTTGGTTTAAATATGAGTTATGGACTAAATTTATTAATAAATTCATATAATCCGGTTAAGTAAATTAATTTATTACTGAAAATTATAAACTTTTTTTTTTGTTTTACTTACAGTGTGGACATAAAGTAAATACCTCCCCCCCGCTAACTTTTGAAAGGTTATGTTTTTGATTCTGAAAATTTATCTACGGAGGACTCAAATCGCGACCTTTCTAACAAAGGTATTTTTGATTTTGTGGAACTTCCGGTTATACCGGAAGTGGATGGCAACTTTCTTATTTTAAATGGAACACCCAGTATATTTTTGCATTTTCGTGTTCTCCATAAAAATACCATTAAATTGACCTAGCATAGTGTGGTTTACGATTAACACTTTCGGAATTACGCCCATTCGAAAAATCGCATTTTTATGCAACTTCATTTACACCGGAAGTGGAAAATTAACGAACTTAAGGTTAAACATAATTTTGTTTAAATTTAATGTTATTAACTTAATTGCAAAAGAAAATCATTTAAAATAAGGAAGTTGGGGCAGTTGCCTTCAACTTCCGGTGTAAATGAAGTTGCATAAAAATGTGATTTTCAAATGGGCGTAATTCCGAAAGTATTAATAGTAGAGCACACTACGCTAGGTCAATTTAATGGTATTTTTATGAAGAACGCGAAAATGCAAAAATATACTGGGTGTTCCATTTAAAATAAGAAAGTTGCCATTCACTTCCGGTATAACCGGAAGTTCCACAAAATCAAAAATACCTTTAATAGAAAGTTCGCAATTAACTACTTTCGTAGACAAATTTTAAGAATCGAAAACATAACCGCTCAAAAATTAGCGGGGGGGGGGGGGGATTTTTCTTTATGTCCGCACTGTATAATAAATAAGAAAACCCATAAGAAACAATTGTAAATTTTTTTTTAAATTACGCGTCTTTTTAGAGTCAGTACTCTGCTAACCAAAATTCTTTAATAATTTTAATTAAAACTTTTTCAAAAAACGTTAATAATTCCGCCATTTTTTAACCAATTTTTTATTTTAAACGCACATTACAAACCTACTTTTATTAACTTTTTAATGGAATATTAGACTTGTTTCAGTCTTAAAATTTTAGATTTTATCGACAATTTTTTAAGAACCTACTAAATTTTAAATTTACAAAAAATAAAAATTACAAAAAAATTTTTTTTGGCGCAACACATGAAAAAATTTCCGGTAATCAAGGATTGGTAAAATTTTTACCAAATGAGCGACTTTTATAAAAATGCATGCATACAAAATTTCATCATAAAATTTTTATTACTTTGGCAGCAATTAAAAAAAATATTTTTTTTAGATGAACTTCAGAAGCTTATAACTTCTTAGGGGTGCATTTTTGGATATAGATAAATAGGGTCAAATCGACTTATTTTTACGTGTACTATCACCAGTTATACAGGGTGTCTCAGACCACCCGTCCACCCCTTTTATTTTGAGAACGCCTTGTCGTACATGGCTGAAATAAAAAAAATGATTACCAAAGCAAATCCGAAGAATGTATTGGTACACTTATTTTTTTCCGGAATAATCCGGAAGTGCCCGGAACCGGATGTAACTTTCGATTTTTAAATGGCAACATAGGTCGAGTATGGTATCGTTTGAAAGGTCTTTTAAAAAGAAACAACTTTTATTAAAATATTTTTTTAATATCTTTCATAATTAACAAATTAAACGAAAAACAAAAGCTTACACCAACTTGGGCGCCTTTTTAGAATTTATAGAATTAAATGATATGAACACTTTGTAAAGTAATCATTAATAAACTACGATTTTATTAATTTTTTGTTAGTAATTATAGATTTTTAAATAACGCCCCAATTTTAACACAAATTATGATTTAACACGTTATTAAATAATTATCGCAGTTATGATAATTCATAAATAATTAACCACTTTAATTATTTAATTTTATCGACCGTTATTAATTATTTCGACTTGTTTAATAAGTTACGATTACTTTGGGACAAAGTTTAAATTAATTAAAGCAAATAAGCGATTTGTGTAATTTGTGTTATTTTAACTTTCTTTAATTTAAAAGAATGTTGAATATATTTTTAATGAAAACGTGTGAAATTCTTCACAATGCATTTTAATTAATGCTAAATAATTTACATTTCATACAAAAAATTTTATTATCAAAAAAATATTCCAGTTTTAATTTAGAAGTAGTTAACTTTAAAAAATTCAATACTTTATTACTTATCTAAACAAAATAAACTCAACAATCACTTATTTTGCAAGACATGCTTTTAAATTATTGATAAATCCCTTTTTAAAAAGCGATTGGAAAACTATTAATTTCCAATCTGTAATGTTAATTGTAGACTCTAGACTTGTATTTTGGGTAATTAAAAATAAGCAAAGGTTTAATGTGTAATTAATACGAAACGAGCCGTAATTACGGTAATTTTTAAACTTAAACTGCTCATGACATAATTTCCTGCGTCACAAGACACGATGAATATCGTCAAATTATTACAAAAAAAAAATAATGCAACGTAATTTAAACAACTTAATAAAGCAGCTCAATCGTCCACAAACGACAACAAAATTAAATAAAGTATTGTTCTTTAAAAAAAAACTTAGTATTCTAATTCTAACAAAAATATTGAATACAAAATTTTTACTTACATTAATAATAATAAATTTCCAATTTAATTGGTTTATAAATATAATTAAATTAATTAAATCAAACAAAATTAATTAATTATATTGTTGTATTATGTAGTTGTTGGATGTTTTACATTGAATTAAAAAAAAGCAAAAATCATTAACCTTCAACTAAATTATAAAAAAATTTGAATTTTAAAACATTGACTTAAATATGTAATTTTGTAAACACAGAACATAAACCTCTTGTTAACCTTGGAAAGTATTAGAAAATATTGGCCGAATGCCTGAAAATAAAATAAACATTAAAGCTATAAAGAGAATATTTTTATTAAAACGCCTTAAAAAATAAACCATGACTTTATTTTCATCATTACTTGTATAAAAATAAATAAATTTACAAACTAAAAATTTTTCTGATTGTATCAATTTTTTTTTTAGATGTCTGGAACTAACGTAAAGGCTTGGTACTCAGGCAAAAACATATTCATGACAGGATCAAGCGGATTTCTAGGAATATGTCTTTTAGAAAAATTGCTACGAACCATCCCTGATACCGGGACAATCTACTTACTCCTAAGACCTAAAAAGGGCAAGGAAGCTTCAGATCGGCTTGATGAAATCAAAGGCAACAAAATTTTTGAAACCGTTTTAGCTAACAAATCAGTTGACGAAGTAAGTAAAAAGTTTTCATTTACTAGTACTAGAATAATCAAATTGTTTTTTTTTTGTAGGTATTTAAAAATGTGAAAATAGTAAGCGGGGATGTTGGTCAACCAGATTTAGGCTTAAGTGCTGCAGATCGAAAAATTCTAACCGAAAACGTTAACATAATTTTCCATTCAGCAGCGACTTTAGATTTTGCAGAAACTTTAAAATCAACAGTTGATGTGAATCTCTTAGGCACCCGCCGGTGCCTGCAATTGGCCAAAGAATGCTCGAATATTAAAGTATTTATACATGTTAGTAGTGCATACGTTAACTCCTACATGTTGGATACTGAAGAAGTAAGATATATTTTTATATTAATAATTTTATGAATTGCGTTCATGATTTTATTTTTAGATTATTTATCCTTTGACTGAAGATGCTGAAAAAGTAATAAAAATGGTGGAAACTTTAAGCAACGAAGAGCTCGATGAGAAAACGCCAGAAGTTTTAGGAAAACACTTGAACACCTACACAATCACTAAGCACATGGCCGAACACGAAGTTCTTAAATGCGAAGAATTATTTCCATGTACTATTGTCCGACCTAGCATGAGTAAGTAACTACATTATAATTTATTGGTTCAATTCATAACATCGAATAAGTTCACGTGTAAATTTGGTTGCCTAAAAATTAAAGAAAAATTTCTCATTTTTTAAATATATTAATTTTTTTTCGATCGAATTTTTAAGATTTAATAGAATTTAATTTAATATATTTAAAAATAAATTAAAAAATGAGAAGTTGTTCTTTAATTTTTAGGCAACCAAATATACACGTGAATACAATTTGTTTTTTTGAATTAAAGATCTGTAATTTCAAGCTTTTTTTTTAAAGGATTTTGATTAAATATTATGGTTTTAGTTGTTGGAGCATGGAAAGAACCGGTACCCGGTTGGACCATAAGCAAGAATGGTCCCCAAGGATTTTTAATGGGCGCATCAAAAGGTGTGATAAGGCGATTACCTGTTGGGAAAGATTTAATTTATGATTACATTCCTGTTGATATTGTTGTTAACGAATTAATATCCGCTGGATTTAAAGCAGGTAAAAATTGTAAACTTTAAAATCCAGTTATTTGTAAAATAATTTTTGGCATTTTTATAGGTGTAAATGAAACAAAGAAAGTTGATGTGTATCACTGCACATCCAGCACCACAAATCCTTTCCGTTGGGCTTCAGTTGAAGATAAAGTGAACCTAAGTTTACATAAATACCCATTAAAATCAGCCGTTTGGTATCCACACCTTAAATTCGTTCCAAGTGTACAATGGTTTAGATTTTCTGCATTTTTCGTGCACATTATACCCGCTTTATTCCTAGATTTAATCACTAAACTTTTTGGAGGACGCCCTATGTAAGCCTACCCAAAAATTTTTCTTACAATAATTAAATTTCCATTTTTTTAGTCTGATGAAATTACACCGCAATGTAAACAGTTCGCTGGAACGACTTGCACCTTTTATTTTTACAGAATGGCAATTCCATAATGAAAAAACCAAAGATTTACAAAAATGGATGTCCCCGATTGACCAAAAAGATTACAACGTTAGTATTGATAATTTAAACTGGGTTGATTATTTTGAAGACTTAACTCAAGGGGCACGGGTTTATTTAAGCAAGGAAAACATGAAAAACCTTCCAGCTGCCCAAGGAAAAGACACACTGTACGTAATTTTTGATCCTAAAAATTTTTTTATTTATGAGATAAACTTTTTCAGATTAATGGTGTTTCATTTGGGTCTTCAAGCAGCGATTTATGGTTTGATTTGGTATATTTTTGCTTGTATTATGGGAATGACGATGACTAAGAGCGCAATGATTGTTCCAATATGTTATGCACTGTTCTCATTAATTTAAGTGTATGATTTTGAGTTGATGTTGTTTTTTTATTCAGTTTTTTGTATTTTTAATTTATTTTACAAGAATGGTATTAGGCAGTTATGCACAGGCATTTCCTTCTTTTCAATATTTTTGTATTGTAAAACATTGTTGCGGTTACTTGAATAAATATGCATTTAACCTTTTTTTTATTGTTTTTTTATCCTAATTAAAACAGTTTTATTAGGAAATTAATTTATTTTATATGGTAAAATACATTTCACGATTTTAAAATATAAATTTGGGTAATTATTCAAAAAAAATGTTTTGAAACCTCATTAAAGCAGTAATTAAGATAAATCACAGACTTTTGAATTATAATTATCTAAAATAAATTATATTTCATGAATATACATATATTTTTTAACAAAATAATCTTAATTCTTTGGTTCAGACTTATACTTATTAAAATTAATCAGACGATATTATAATTATTCGATTTATTTTCCATGGGTGTCAATTTATTCTCCCCTTCTGCTAAAGCTTTAATTAACTCTTTCCTTGCTTTCGAACCAATCCAAATCATTAAGGAAGCTCCTAACATCAACTAAAACAAGTTATTAGAATAGAATAGATTTTTAGTTAAAATAACTCACTTGTAATCCTATAAAAATATATGCTCCTGTAGATAAGCTATTATTTTCTAAAACGTCCTGCATCGAACGTAATGTTGTCCCCACATATGATGCTATAATTTGCGCTGGAATCAACCCAAGCAACGATGCAACATGATAAATTTTATTATTTACATTACTTAACTAAAATAGAAAACCAATAAGTAATTACATAACTTATAAATCCCGTTTATAATAATCAGGATAATTAAATTAACTTACAGCGAAAATAGTATTTTGTAAGCCGAATGGAATGGGAGTAAGTCTGGCACAAAGTACTATTTTAAAACACAGTGGTCCAGAAATGACCCTCATGATGGCTTTCGATGTTTCATTATCAGCCATTCGTCTAATTGAAGCATGATGCCCAACTAATTTTAAAATATTATTCGCAATGAATAATCCCAAGTTGGCACTTATTACAGTCAATAGGAAGCCTTTAATAAATCCGAAAAGATAGCCATCAGCAACTACGAGTACAATATAACCGACACTAATCGGTAATGAAACTACTGTAAATAATAATATGATGGTTAATGAGATTATCGAGGAGTCTTGACTTTCCAACCAAAAAAGCACACTGCGGATATAAGTTTTACATAAATATACTGCACACGTAAGAAGTATTAAAAGGCACGTTAGAGTTAAAACGTTGGCTACGGAAAGGTGGCACAATAATGTTTTCAGTCTCATACAAACCGTGCGGTGCTTTACTTCAGATGAATCACCATTATCTACTTGAATTATTATTTGCATTTTTTACAGTTTACATACTTGAACTTAAAATTATGAGATTATACATGTTTTCAAAATTTTGTGACGTTTACACTTTAATTAGTGACAACCAGTATCACCAACAAAATATAATTATAAAACGTGACGTTTTATGGGAGCTCGGAGCACGCTTGGAGTCGGAACGGTTAAGAAAATACGCTCATCTCGTGATTTGTAGTTCTATGATTTATTCAGCTTTTTAACATAACCTCGTTTTATATTAACTGAAAAACTCAAAAACTGTGAAAAACTGAAATACATAGTAGTTATTTAGTATGGATAATAAAACGAAAAAAAGTGAAGGAGGAGCTCCAGTTTGTGTAGCTTGTTTGGAAAATGTTGTTGATTTTTACGATATAAATGATGGCGAACGTAGAATTGTAGAAAAACTTTTGCTTTGCGCACCATTTTTGGTAAGATTTATTATTTTTCAAATATTAATTTATTATTTATTTTCGCAAACAGATTGTTATTACTGTAATAAATGATAGAGCTTAGAAAAACTAAGAATTTTTTTGAAAAATCTACTTAGTTGTATGTGAGATATATTATGAATTTTTTTAATTATTTGCAGGATTTCGATGACTTCGACCATCCAGTGGTGTGTTCCGAATGTTACATATCATTATTATACTGTTACATGTTTATAAGACAGTGCTTGTTTAAGCAAGATAAAATACATGAATACCGTGTAAACTATTGCCCGAAAGATAAAGAAATGAAAGTAATGAATATTTATAACGAGACTACATTTTTGAATGAAAAGGCTTCATTGAAAGCGGATATACAGGCAGAATTTTGCAAAAAGCAGCAAAGAGAGGATGATATTATTGAATTAATCGAGTCCGGTGACGAGTTGGAAGCTGAAGAAATTGTCGAAGAGGTTCATCAAGGAAATCATTTATCATCACCTTTAGAAATGCCAGGAAATAGTTCTAAAGTTTCACCAGTTTCAAGAAAATTGTGTTCTAAACCGTCACCTGCTTCTACCCCCTCCACAAGTTATCAACTGCAAGATAATAGCCCTGATCGTAGACAAATGGTTCATCCTAAACGAAAAATTTTTAAATCCACAAGTAAGAAATCTGAAAATTCTCCAAATAAATCGGATAGATTAAGTGATGAAAGCCCAAAAATTGTCGGCGATGGAATTCCAGCTATCACTCCTGCATCGCATGGTCAGAAAATACCTAATACTAGTATTATAATTAAAGCAAAATCTAGCGAGGAGGAAAAACCCTTTAAATGTGGTACTTGTGGTTTAGATTTTAAACAAATCAAGAATTTAAGGCAACACATTACTGAAAACCATCGGCTTACCCGCAATAATATACAAAATTTAGGGTAATTAGTGAAAATTTCAAAATCTTTTACAATATAGTATAGAAATATGTTTTTTATTTCTGTCAAATATGTATTCATGAATCAGCCAAAGAAAATGTTTTTTTTAAATAATATTGTTTTATTTTTTAATACTGTTTAAACCAAATTTGCAATTCGCTTATCGACCGCATAAATCATTAACATGATATTGAAATAAAATGAAATTTGTTAAACTGGAGAGGAGTCAAATCAAAAAGAGTAAGAACCTAATCGTGTGCGAGAGCTTAGTGCAGTTTTGGGATACAGTGTTTAATTATTTTAGTTTTTTCTTTTTTTTAGAGCACCCTGTATATACTTTCTTAAATAAATAAATTAAGAGCATTACGTGTAAATTTGTTTGCCTGAAAACTAAAGAACAACTTCTAATTTTTTTTTTTTTAATAAAAAATACAAAGTTAAAATAAAAAATATTGAAGTTGACGATGATTTCGAATATTTTTTAATGTGGAGCGAATAATGATGATTCTAATCCCAACTATTACCATACGAAGAAATAAAAGACAGTGATGCTACTAGTTTCTCCTTTATTAGGACATCATCAGGCACTTCAAAATTTGTTTAGACACAAGACATTCGCAATTTATGACAATTTATTTAAAATAAAAACAAAAGCCAACTTAAACATCTAAAAATTAATATAACTTAATTTTCGACCTAAAAAGAAAGTGCGGACATAAAGTAAATCCCCCCTGCCAACTTTTGAACGGTTATGTTTTTGATTCTGAAAATTTGTCTACGGAGGACTCAAATCGCGAACTTTTTAACAAAGGTATTTTTGATTTTGTGGAACTTCCGGTTATACCGGAAGTGGATGGCAACTTTCTTATTTTAAATGGAACACCCAGTATATTTTTGCATTTTCGTGTTCTCCATAAAAATACCATTAAATTGACCTAGTATAGTGCGGTCTACGATTAATCCTTTCGGAATTACGTTCATTCGAAAAATCGCATTTTTATGCAACTTCATTTACACCGGAAGTGGAAAATTAATGAACTTAAAGTTAAACATAATTTTGTTTAAATTTAATGTTATTAACTTAATTGCAAAAGAAAATCATTTAAAATAAGGAAGTTGGAGTAGTTGGCTCCATCTTCCGGTGTAAATGAAGTTGCATAAAAATGTGATTTTCAAATGGGCGTAATTCCGAAAGTATTAATAGTAGAGCACACTACGCTAGGTCAATTTAATGGTATTTTTATGAAGAACACGAAAATACAAAAATATACTGGGTGTTCCATTTAAAATAAGAAAGTTGCCGTTCACTTCTGGTATAACCGGATGTTCCACAAAATCAAAAATACCTTTATTAGAAAGTTCGCAATTAAATACTTAAGTGCACAAATTTTAAGAATCGAAAACATAACCGTTCAAAAGTTAGCAGGGGGCGGGGGGCGATTTCTGTATTTAAAAATTATTAGACAACCAAATTTACACGTGAATTTAGCAAACATAACCTCAATATTACAAAAATCAAAATTATTTAATTTTGCAATTTTTGTAGCTTTTTTAAGTGCAAAAACCAAAAATTATTCAAAAGTCAAAACTAAATTAATACCTAAAATGGAAATAAGGGGATCTCAAATGGAAGATGACGAACATTATTGTAGAATATGTTTCAACAAAACGGACTATTTTTATAACTTGGAATATGGTACTCCTACAATTTTCGAAAAGTTTACCCTATGCCTACCAACAACGGTAAGATTTTAATAACTTTGTCAGGGACCGGGAACATTGGAAATATAAAATGAACAAAAACAAAATTTATCGAGACGCAACTTGATATCCATAATACTTTCCCGACCCCTGATCTGCAGGTATCAAAAAAATCATTGTTACAACATTTCAATTCAATGTATAGCATTAATTTCATGTTAAAATTTAAACTGATATCAGTGGCGTGATTAGAAAAATTGAATTTCTATACTTATGTTGTATCGAATACTTTTAGACTTAATTTTTGTTGCACCACTATTTACGCCACTGACTAATTTTTGACTGTTAACTTAACTTAAATAAATTTCAGTACTTTTATGAAATAGAAAATCCAGTATTTTGTGTGAAGTGCTACACATTATTAACACAATTTTACATGCTAATAAAAGACTACGAGTATAACAACAATAAAATTAAAGAATACTTATCAGAATATTCTCCAAGTAATTGTAAAAATATTATTAAAGAAGTAGCGATTACAAAAAACTCGAATAACGATTCTGACCACATGCAACTAATAATGTCGTTACAAACGGATATTGAAAACACCAAAAAGTTCTCCCATAAATTTCCAAGCTTAATGGTAGTCGAAGATGATTTATCACTAGAAGGCGGTATACCAGTTGAAGAAATTATAGATTCAAGCGCAGATCCTGCTTTAAAATCACCACATCAAGAAACCATTAATTTGATAAGTCCAAATATACCTCAAAATAAATCGCTGAGTTTTGTAGAATCACTTGAAACTAAAACGATATCCGATGAAAGCATGGTATTAACTAAAAAAAATGAAGTAAATAAAATACAAATCACCAACAAGTATTTATTAAAAAAATCAAAAAGAGGCCCAAATGAGTTACCACGATGTAGAATTACTGAGGCTCGAACAGAGGAACTTTTAAAAAATCTAAAATTACGAAATAAATTTATATCAAATACCTTAAAAATTGAAACCGAAACCAATGATACTCCCGGCTGTGATTCCACATTAGACTTATTCTACGATTCATCAGAAACCTGCGATATTGATTTTGAAGCAGACGATTTAGGTGAATTAAACGATTATAAGCACACCTGTAAATACTGTAGCAAAGGTTTTCGAAAAGTATATGCTTTTAAAAGGCATTTAATTAATATTCACTACAAAAATAAGGATTTTAAATGTAAATACTGCCCGAAACAATTTGGTACTAATTACGATTTAAAGCGGCACGAAGAAACGCATACAAACCCAGCAAAATTATACCAATGTAAAACTTGTTTTAAAAGGTTTAGTAATAATAGTTCTTTATGGAGGCATGAGTTGATTCATGCTGATGTAAAAAAATTTAAATGTGATAACTGCGAAAAATCTTTCGCTGATGTAAGTACTTTAAGACAACACGTGAGAAATGTACATAAACGGATAAAAAATCACGTTTGTTCGGATTGTGGAAACGCATTCGCCAAAAAGGATACACTTACAAAACATATGGTTATACATACTAAAATGAAGCAACACTCATGTACATTATGTGATAAGGCTTACCGTGATAAAAGTGCACTGAGTAGTCATATGAAGAGGCGTCATCCTGGAAATGTTGCTAAAGAAACATTGATAATCGAAAATATAAAAATGGAAATGATTGAGAATGAAGCAGAAGTGGTATTGTTTTAATGAAAATTGGAAAAATATCGATAATTAAAAACTTTATTTTTTTGTTAAAATTATGATAAAAACAATTTAAATTAAATAAAAGCATTAAATGGAATATTATCCTATTTTGAATAAATTATTTAAAAACGGAATGATCGTAATCATTTACAAACAAATAAAATCACTTTAGGGAATATAAATATTATATTACCGTACATAAAAAATATTTTGATTTTTCAGCTATCTGTAACTATTGTATTTTGCTAAAAGGTTGCTAATTTCAATATCAACTTTCTTTCCCTAAAATTAATTAAATTAATGGATTTATTTCAATTTTCTTTTTAAAAAAGCTTACCGTATTAGCACCTGCATTGGAAGCATCTTCTAACCATTTTACACCTTCTGAAAAATTACCTAAAGCAATGTAACACTTCGCCAAACATAACTTATTGTCTTTCCAATCTTTTGGACCTACTTTTTCGGCTTTTTCCAATAATTCTATCGCTTCATTATAAGTGCAATTAGGCAAGGGAGCGGAAAGCATTTGCATAGCTTGTTTCTCGTACCTAAAATTATAATTTAAAACAAATTATTATAAAATTTATCGAAATTTACCAAGAAAGTGAAGCAATAGCAAATGAATATTGCCCTAATAAATGATAAACAGTAGCATCATCAGGTTTAAACTTTAACGCTAAATCTAGATGATTTTTAAATAACTGACTGTCTAGTATACGATTCTTAAGACTCTGATAGTGCTCTGTTCGTACCCCAATTAAAATGGCCAGCCATTTATGGGTATCACCACAATCTGGATTTAGTTTCAAACTTTGTTCACAAACATTAATACCTAAAATTATACAGAAGAATTAACTGAATTTTAAAATCACCAAAAAACTCATTTTACCAGTCTTAACTCTCTCTAATTTTTCAGGGACATCCTCAATATCGAGCGAAATTTTGTAATGCGCCTTTCCCACTCTCCACAGCAATTCCGTACACTCAGGGTATTCAAAACATAAATTTTCTAAAAGATTAAACGCTTTGTTGATGTTAGTTATGTCACCCGAGTCTAAGCTCTGATCGATGTCTTTTAAAACCTGATTTTAATTAGAACAATTTACTTTGGAAATGTTTTAATAATTTATTCATAAATTACCGCATCTAATGAGGTTGCTTTTGTGCTCCGTGACATTTCCTCATCGCTTAAATCATAAAATTCCATATCTGAACTATCGATGTCAAGGGGGCTTGCATAGTCTTCAGATGTCACGGATAATACTGTGGAACGTTTAATTCGTTTCTTTGGCTTTTGATGATTCTGAGTGCTAAAAATTTAAAATAAAGTCTTTTAAAAATGTACTCATTAAATTTAACCACTAAATTTTAAAATTTCCTTTTTTAAAGTGTCCGTTTCATGCTACAGTATGAGTATTTGGTTTAACTTACAAAAACAAAATTGGAAGAAATTGATAGCTATAATACTCTTCTGTATACCAAAAAAGGAAATTTTAGAAAAGCTACATTAAAAAATAAATTATGGATTAAACTGTAAAGCGATATTTAAATCAAATTAATTTTTTTATGAATAATTTAGTGGGATAAATTGTCTTACAATTCATTTTGTTTTTGTAAAATATCCAACTGCCCTTGAAGTCCAGAAACTTGTCGGTTAAGACGTGCGAGATCCTGTGCCATGGCATGTCGCCTTTTTTCTTGCCGGTAATGCTCCAAAATGGTTACAACAGCAGCGCTAACAACACCGACAACAGCAGCACCCACGACGAACCATTTATTATTATTTAAATTAGCCATTCTTCTCCTGCGTAAAAATAATTTCAACATATTTAATCGTAAAATTTAAACATGCAATAACAAAATCTAATGAACAACTAATTTATTTGAAATTTTATAGACTAATTATGTAGTCACTACGTCAGTAATGACCACTCGGTGTACTCTAACTTCAAGACTGGTCTTTCGTTTAGTACAAACGAACCTAAACAGTTTTTCAATTCAAATATTTGTAATCTAATCTTTTGGTGTTAAAAATTGTTCAAGGTTCTACCACAAATGGTGCAATGAACAAACCTTAAGTATAAAACTATTTATTAACAGCAAAGTGAACAAAATAAACTAAACAAAAGTAAGGTTAGACTAGATAAGAATATAACCTTTGGGTCTTCAGCTTGCATCTTATTATTAACTATCGAATTACATGTAAATATACGTAAAAACATTAATCATACCACTGAAAACTTTTTTTAAAATAAAATTAACACAAAAATGAAAATGTATGACATGAGCATGAATTGTCAAATTTTATCTTTCAAGGATTTTGATAAAAATAGTAATCATAAATATTGATTGCAAAAAATTGGGTACAAATTAAATAACTATATAAAAATTTAATAGTTAAATCCATTAAATCTACCAAAAATATTACTAAAAATTGATTGCTAATTTAGCGACATCTAGCGGGGAAAACATGAAACGGTTATTTATTAAATTAAAAAATTTGCGAATGGTTTTAAATAATTGAAAAAAAAAACGTGAAAATTTATAATTCTAATTTTTGTTGTCGCCATTAATTAGTTGCAATTCTTGTTTAATTAAAAAAAAATGTAATATGTAAACTTGGTTGCCTGTCCAACAGATTAAAATTAATTATGGTAAAATTATTGTTATAATTTATTAAATGTGTACATACACTTATCTTTTTTAGAATAAGCAATTACTTAAAAGTTGTGTATTTTTATTAAGATTATCATATATCAATGTTTTTGTTTTTATCAATGAAGAGGTTTAAAGTTCGTTAGTTCAAAGATAAGCAATATAAAATAATAAATAAAGTTGAAAAATCATTGTTATAACTACTTCTTATCAGAAAGGTAAGTTATGCATTATGTTTTGTTAATTACCGATAAAAAATAGACAAATTAGTTACTTTTTAAGAAATACTTGAAATACAGACATAAAGTAAATCCCCCCCTGCTAACTTTTGAACGGTTATATTTTTGATTCTGAAAATTTGTCTACTGAGGAATCTAATTGCGAACTTTCTAATAACGGTATTTTTGATTTTGTGGAACTTCCGGTTATACCGAAAGGCAATTTTCTTATTTTAAATGGAACACTCAGTATATGTTCTCCATAAAAATACCATTAAATGAATCTAGCATAGTGTGGTCTACGATTAATATTTTTGGAATTACGCCCATTTGGAAATCGTATTTTTATGCAACTTCATTTACACCAGAAGTTGGAATATTAAGGAACTTACGGTTAAAAATAATTTTGTTTAAATTTAATATTATTAACTTAATTGCAAAATATTTCATTTAAAATAACGAAGTTATTTATTATTTAGTTGAGTGCAACTTCCGGTGTAAATGAAGTTGCATAAAAATACAATTTTCAAATGGGCGTAATTCCGAAAGTATTAATCGTAGACCACACTATGCTAGGTCAATTTAATGGTATTTTTATGGAGAAGACGAAAATGCAAAAATATACTGGGTGTTCCATTTAAAATAAGAACGTTGCCATCCACTTCCGGTATAACCGGAAGTTCCACAAAATCAAAAATACCTTTAGGTTGTGTTTTTGTAAAGAAAAATGTGTGTATATTTTCCAAAAAGTAAATTAAAATAAATATAATTATTTTTATTTCATCATTTTTGTGCAATAAATAGTTTAGGTGATAAAACTGTCTAGCCAAATTATTCATTTAAATTTTCCAGTGGTGGACAATTGTAATGTCTAATATTTCGCGGCATGACCATTCCATGTTGTAGATTTGCACATTTTTTCATGTAATTAACCACAGCTTCTATCAATTCTTCAGGTACAACACCTCCAATTCCAGGAATAGCTTCCACTTCAATTTCTTCGAAAATAAACTAAAATACGTGAAGTTTAAATTTATAAAAGTAACAATTTTTAGATAATAATACTTGAGTTTCAGATATTTGTGAAGGGTGTTCTCCAATGCTTTCTGAAGAATATTCGGGGAATAAACTGCCTTCTTCAACAATAGTTGGTTCACATATGGCTGCTTCGCCTTCACCGAGAACTTCAAGATTTTTTAAATACTCAGTTATGACTTCCGGTTGGATTTGGGCTTCCGGTTGGATTTGGGCTTCATCTTCTCCTCCTTCTTCAGATTTTGTAGTTTCAACATCTTCGGATATTTCGATTCCTTCTTTATCTAGGAAAAGTTTGATGTCGCTATCGGATGCTTTTTCTTCTTCCTGGACTTCTTCCTGGTCTTCTTTCTGATCTTTTTCAACAACTTTAGTTTCTTGAGCTATCTTTTTAGTAGGAGCAGGTTTCGTAGGTGCTTTCTGTTTATGAGTTGCTCGAAATTTGGCGCTTTTAGATTTGTGTTCATTCGTGATGGTATCATCGCTAAAAATTATAAGATTTATCAAGATTTTTTAAATTTTATATTACAAAAACCTTAGAAAATTGCCTATGACGAGTTGGTCAGGCATATCGGTAAGATCTAAACATGATACGATTTCATCGTCAACAGTAGTTTTCACTTCAACAATTACTTCTTTCTTTTCCTCTTCCTCGATTGTTTCAGAAATTATACTGGGTTCTCTAAAAAAGAAGCAATTATGTTATTTATAAAATACACGCGATATAACTTACTTTTCGCTAGGTGGTGCTGTTTCTTCTTTTTCTGGAGTAGCTACTTCAACAGGTTTTTCCTCAACTAAATGAAGTGCTCTATCAGTGAAGTGAACATTTACTATAGTTTGAGGTTTTGACGCATCAATTCGGGCTAGGAATGTGTATAGGTCATTAAAAGTTCCCACTGAAATCATCGCAGAACCACCTTCAGGTTCTTCAGTGAGAATTTCGCAAACCATAATCATTGTATTGGATAAATTCTGGAAAAATTAAATTAGTAAGCCGGTTTATATTTGATTTTATGGTTACTTCGCTGATGAAGCCACAACATAAAGCAATGAATTTAATAAAAGGTATTGATTCAGGGTTATCAAAACCTCCAAGGCACAAAATTTTGATTAAAGTATCGTGGTTTAAACAAGCTCCCATCCATCGATCCCAAAGGGTGCTAAAATCGAGGTCTGGGATGTAATTTAGTTGATGTAATAGAGTTTTTAACCATCCAGGGGTGATTCCATCGTACTCTTTGGAAATTGGGTACTCCAAACGTGGTTTTACTGGAGGTGGTACGTTTAATGAAAGACAACGAAAATACGATGTAGACCATCTAAAGAACAAAAAAATATAAAATTACAATAATTGAATTAATCAGCAATACCTTAATAAATCTGTGGGTTGTGTTCTAATCGCAGCTTTGGCATATTGTCGCAGCAAATATGGAAACATTGGTGGTACAGTAATTTGCTGCGAGCAATACATCTCATCTGGTAATTCAGGCATTTTTTTTCAACTATTTTGCACGAAATTCTGCTAAAAAGTGGAGAAAATTCGAATATTTTAACATAATGCGGACAGGTTTTGTTTGTAAGACAATCGTTTCCATGGAGATGACGCCAAATACAAACGTGAAAGTTGAAATTATAAATAATATGATCGTTGAACTTACAAGAATCTATTATAACATTGAGGTTGCGAAGGTCGATTTTAATTAAATACCTACGTTTTTTTTTGTTAAACTAAAGCCACAACGATGACCTCCAGGAGTTTTTGTCTTAGAGGGTTGCAGGAGTGGATTTCAGCCTTTAAAGGCCTCCAAGTACAATAAAACTGGTCTTATCCCAAAATATTACAACTTATAGTTTTCAAGAAAATTATTAAAATCTAAAAACGATTTACCAATGAATATTTTTTCGGGGGAAAATTCAATTGCGACTTGAATTACAAAATTGTTAATAACTTTTTTATTGTCATAAATATCTTTTCAAAATTTTGTACATTTAGAATCCTAACATTTATGTATGCAATTTTTTTGTCGGAAAATTCCAATGGAAACCTTAAACACCCCACATTTTTTAAGTAGTTTTTTAATACAGCTAAAACTGTTGCGACTTGAATTACAAAATTGTTAATAACTTTTTTATTGTTATAAATATCTTTTCAAAATTTTGTACATTTATTTAGAATCCTAACATATATGTATGGAATTTTTGTTGTTGAAAAATTCCAATGGAAACTTTAAAAAACCCATATTTTTCTAAATAGTTTTTTAATTTAGCCAAAATTGTTAATAACTTTTTTACTGTTATAAATATATTTTCAAAATTTTGTATATTTATTTAGAATACTAACATTTGAAAAATCCATGATTAGTTTCTTTAATTCAGCCTAAACTGATTTGCGATATATACGCAACCAAATATACTGCTATTTAAGTTGCATACAAATACAAAAATTTTAATAATTGTTTTAAATATTATTGTAATGTACTTTATAGCTTTTTTCATCTTATTTCATTTCTAACATTATTATATTTATTTACAAAATTAACTTTATTACAGCAAAAATCTCATTAAAATTATTCTAATGATAAAAATCTATAATATCACTAATAAATAACCATCTTAAAATCCTTTGAATTATTGTCATTTTAAATAATATTTCACAAATGTGTTTAAAATACGTAAATATTGTTAATTATTTAAAAATTAATAAATTAATTAGCGCCATCTATTTATAGGTTTCAAGACTATACTACAAAATTCAAAAATTAATTTAAGCAATAATTAATTTATTAATAAATAAATATAAATTGCATTTTTATAAATAATATTTCTATATATTTTGTAATCAATATTGCAGGTATTTAAAATGCTTCACATAACCTAATATATGCAACCAAATTTACTGCTAATTAAGTTGCAAACGATGAACACGATAGTTTTCGAATTTCTTCTATAGATTTATTCCGAAATTAACATATAAATACATTGTTTTTACGAAAAAAAAACTTTTATACTTAATGTTGCAAGTGTATTCATAATACAACTGTTTAATATCAGTAAAATTTTTGACGGAAAATTCATGATTTTCTAAATTATTTCGTATTTTAATATCATTTTAGTTTTGATACTCGAGTTACAAAATTGTTAATAACTTTCTTACTGTTATAAACATATTTTCAAAATTTTGTATATTTATTTAGAATACTAACATTTATGAATGGTTTTTTTTTTGTCGGAAAATTACAATGGAAACCTTGAAAACCCCATAATTTTTTAATTAGTTTTTTAATTTAGCCAAAATTGTTTTGACCTGAATTACAAAATTGTTAATTACTTTTTTACTGTTATAAATATATTTTCAAAGTTTTGTATATTTATTTAGATTACTAACATTTACGTAGGGAAATTTTATGGCAAGAAAATTCCAATGGAAACCTTGAAAAATTCATGATTATTTAACAGTTTTTTTAATTCAGCCTAAACTGTTTTGCGATATATACGCAACCAAATATACTACTATTTAAGTTGCATACAAATACAAAATTTTTAATAATTGTTTTAAATATTATTGTAATGTACTTTATAGCTTGTTTCATCTTATTTAATTTCTAACATTATTATATTTATTTACAAAATTAACTTTATTACAGCAAAAAACTCATTAAAATTATTCTAATGATAAAAATCTATGATATCACTAATAAATTACCATCTTAAAATCCTTTGAATTATTGTCATTGTAAATAATATTTCACAAATGTGTTTAAAATACGTAAATATTGTTAATTATTTAAAAATTATTAAATAAATTAGCGTCATCTACTTATAGATTTCAAAACTACACTACAAAATTTAAAAATTAATTTAAGCAATAATTAATTTATTAATAAATAAATATAAATTGCATTTTTATAAATAATATTTCTATATATTTTGTAATCAATATTGCAGGTATTTAAAATGCTTCACATAACCTAATATATGCAACCAAATTCACTGCTAATTAAGTTGCATACGATGAACACGATATTTTTCGAATTTCTTCCGAAATTATCATATAAATACATTGTTTTTACGAAAAAAAAAACGTTTATACTAAATGTTGCAAGTGTATTCATGATACAACTGTTTAATAACAGTAAAATTTTTGACGGAAAATTCCAATGGAAACATGGGAAAATTCATGATTTTCTAAATTATTTCGTATTTTAATATCATTTTAGTTTTGATACTCGAGTTACAAAATTGTTAATAACTTTTTTACTGTTATAAACATATTTTCAAAATTTTGTATATTTATTTAGAATACTAACATTTATGAATGGAATTTTTTTTGTCGGAAAATTACAATGGAAACCTTGAAAACCCTATATTTTTTTAATTAGTTTTTTAATTTAGCCAAAATTGTTTTGACCTGAATTACAAAATTGTTAATAACTTTTTTGTTGTTATAAATATATTTTTATAATTTTGTTTATTTAGTCAGTTTACTAACATTTACATTGGGAAATTTTTTCGCAAGAAAATTCCAATGGAAACCTTGAAAAATCCATGATTATTTAACGGTTTCTTTAATTCAGCCTAAACTGTTGCGATTTGAATTACAATATTGTTAATAACTTTTTTACTGTTATAAATATATTTTCAAAATTTTGTATATTTATTCATATTACTAACATTTACGTACGAAAAGTTTTTAGCCAGAAAATTCCAATGGAAACTTTGAAAATCCATGACTATTCGATCGAACCAAAATTTCGTTAAAAACTTGTTTTTTCTGAAAAAATGAATTTCTTGAAAACTACTTGAGGTACCAAAATGTTTAAGGGCATTTGGTACATCAACGCATATTGTTATACCTCGGTGGAAATTTCGCTTAATCCTTTAAATCCTCGGAAAAAAATCATATTGATATCACGTTTTGTTTTTGAGTTATGACCAAAAATATGACGTTCGAACCAAAACTTTTGTTCATTTTTCTGAAAAAAATGAATTTCTTGAAAACTACTTGAGGTACTAAAACGTTTAAGGGCTATAAATTTCTAGAATTACCTACTCTATTAGGTGATTCCAAAATAATTTTTTTAAACTGGATATTAAAGCCTCCAGTCCCGCATTTGTGCCGAAGTTTCCACAAAAAAAAACTTGTGGAAAAACCAATCGTTAGATTTTCACCGAATATATTTTTAATTATACCTAGACACCATATTTATTTATAAAAAAAAATTGAGTGAACCAATCCTTTTATTTTTTTGAAAAACTGAAATTTAAAAAAATGCTTTTTAATAAATTTTTAAATATTTGCAAGATTTTTAAGGCATTTGGTGCATCATCGCATATTATTATACCTCGTTGGAAAGCTAGTATAATCCTTTAAATCCTCTGAAAAAAATCATGTTGATATCACTTTTAATTTTTGAGTTAAGACCAAAAGTATGACGTTCGAACCAAAATTACGTTAAAAACTTTTGTTCATTTTTCTGAAAAAATGAATTTCTTGAAAACTACTTCAGATACCAAAATGTTTATGGGGTCTAAATTTTTAGAATTACCTACTCTATCAGGTGATTCCAAAATATATTTTTTTAAATTGAACATTAAAGCCTCCTGGGCCGAATTTCTGCTGCAGTTTTCTCAAAAAAAAATTTTTTTGTGAAAAAACCAATTGCTAGATTTTCACCGATTTTTTTTAAACATACCATCTCACCATATTTAATTATATAAAAAATGTGTTAACCACTCATTTTAGTTTTTTGAAAAATTGAAATTTTTAAAAGTATATTTTAATAATTTTTTTTAATTTTTGAAAAAAATTCAATATATACCTCATTGGAAAGCCCTTTTAATCCATCAAATCCTCGAAAATAAATCACGAAGAAATCACTTTTAGTTTTTGAGTTATAATAAGAAAATTGACGTTCGAATCAAAATTTGGTTAAAAAATGTTTTCTCTGAAATGAATGAATATCTTGAAAACTACTTGAAGTACCAAAACGATTAAGGGCTCTAAATTTGTAGAAATGCTACTCTATCAGGTGATTCCAAAATATTTTTTCTAAATTGGATAATAAAGCCTCCAGGGTCGGTTTTGTACCGAAATTTCCACAAAAGAAATTTTTGTGTGGAAAAACCAATCGTTAGATTTACACAGATTATTTTTTAAGATATATCTAGACACCATCTTTATTTATAAAAAAGTTTGTGTGTAAATTAAAAAAAGAAATTTTAAAAAAGCTCCACCGGAAATCAAGCGAATTCTAAAAAAATCATTCTTTAAAATGATTTCCATTTTTCAAATTTATTTTGAAAGTACTGAGAGGACCTTGCAAAATCAAACTAAAAACTGATTAAAATGAACGTAATTTTATTATTACTTATATAATAATAAGACATTTATTTTTAAAAACATCAAAACTTATATTTAATAACTTTATATACTTGGCCTAATATAGAAACTTTAAATATAAAAATTGTCCTGCTTATTATTTAATCCTAATAAAAATCGTTTTTTAAAATACATCTTCTCTATTATAAAATATAACTATATAATAAAAACATAAGTACATACAAGCAAAAAATATAAAATAAGTACAGTTTAAAAATCTACATACACATGGCAAAAATCAGCACTTAATTTTGGAATCGCTCACGCGGAGATTCTTGATGGTTTCTGAAAAAATCAAGATTACTGGTGTGAGTATATCTTTTTTTTAATCGTTTCAGCCTTTTTACACTTGAATCACCACCTTTGGTCAATAGCTTTGTTAGAGTCGAACCTGGACTGCTTGCAATTGGAGAATTGGCAACTTCACTCAAACTTGCAGAAGCTGATCCTTTTGAAGCTGGACGCAATTTCACCTGCTTTATCATATCCAAGGAAATCACCGGTTGTGTATTTCTCCGCAAAGTATTTAAACTTCGATTAATTCTTTCCTAAAAAAAGAAATTGGTAATAAAAATGGCTTTTTTGTAAAATTCTCTTACTCCAGGTTTTTTCAATTTAACGCTTTTTAGAGCATCTACTGAAATAACTGGGCGTGAATTTTGCTCCTTCACTAATTCTGGTTTCCTCGTGGTTTTCTTTAAAACGGTGTTTATGGGAATTTGCAGAAGTGGAAGTGGTGGTGGTGGTGGTATATTATTAAATAAAGGTGGAGGAGGTGGTGGTGGTATTACTACCACATCCTCTTTACAATTTGTTTTCATCCCACCAACCTTCATCTTAACATCTTTAACATCCGCACTCAAATTTTCCAAAATTTTATAAATCATCGCTAACTCCTCCTTGAGCTCATTACATTGATTACATTGGTTACTCACCTGGACTCCTTTACTCCTCACCCAACTAATCTCGTAAAGATTAGTAAAACCCTTAAAAAAATTATTATTAAGGTTACCCAAAAGTCATACACTTTTATTACTTCTTTCATAACCAATCCCAACCAACCGCACACTTCAATTAATTTATCCAAACATTTCTTGGAGTATTTTTGATTAAAATTCCTTATATGCGTGAAAACTTTTCCAAATTTTGAATTACTTCGTACATTCATGAAATTTTCATTAGTACGAAGTGACGTTCGTTTGATGGGGGAAAAACTTTTTGGAATTTCCTGATTTCGTGCACCTCTAATCCTTTTTTCAGTTGAAAACTCCACAAAACCACTCTTGTTGATTTTTGGGGACAAACTTTTACAACGTGGTTTATTGACAGAAAAACGTTTATTAATTTGCATACAATTGCGTGCAGCTAAATTTTTAGAAAGCTAAAATTTAATTAACAACATTTAAAAAAATTATTAAATAAAAATTACGAACCTCTTTTTTAACTCTAAAACTACTGTAATTTCTTTGAATTAACCCCCTTTTTTCCGCAAATTTAAGCATGAACCCATCGTTTATATTATTCATGATTGGAGTTGAAGCTGAGGTGGATTTTGGTGAAAATTTCATATCGAACATGTGGTTATTTTTGGGTGTATCAAAAATTTGAGCAAAACTTGGCATACTTTGGTGATTAAAACTGTTAAAAAACGACGTCTTTTCATACTGCGCGGTTTGAGTTGCCACATCAATTTTGACCTTTTCACAATTCTTAATTGTATTTTCAAAAAATTGATTACTTTCCAAAAGGTTGTTATCGATTTTCCTAAATAAATCAAAAATATTAAACATTCCATTAAATTTATATTATTACCGAAAATAATTCGTTTCCTTATTTTCTGGTTGGTTCCATGAATGATTCTCAACTTTAGCAAATAATAAATTAAGATTTTTACTATTTCTGCTTTCCAGTAAATTTAAACGTGTCAAACTGGAGTCTGGTGTATTAATGTTAATATTATTAAGACTTTCGTTGAGGTATTTTTTTTCCAAAGTTATTGGAGCACTTTTGGCCATTCTTAGTAAAGACGTACTTTTTGTAGGAGTTTCATGAATTGATACTTCATTTTCTTCACCTAATATCTCCTCCTGACTTCTTCTTCCTTGTTTTCTTTTCCCCAAAAATCGCCTACGATTACGATTACGCCTTCTCCCCATTCTCAAAAAAACTAAAAATACTCCAAAATATCAATAATTAAATTTACACCACAAAATTACTTACTTATTTATTAATAAAATACCTCGTGGTTTTTAACTTTTTAAATGGTTTTGCAAAGATGCACTGCACTTATTTTTACACTGATAACACAAAAAATGTTCACATCTGTGTTTTAAATTATTCCATGTTGAACTATTGAGTTTGGATTATTTAAGAATTTTATTTTTATACTCAAATTTTGCACAAAAATTTATGAATATTTTTAATGATTTGACAGATTTAAGTGTCAACATATTAAAAAAATGCCAAAAATAATCAGAAAATTTTTTGAAAATAACGTGCTTGTATGCAACTTACGTAGCAGTAAATTTAGTTGCGTATATTTAGTTACGTTATGCAACCCAAATAACAGTAATATTGATTGCATCATTCACTTAATTCTTTAATAACGATTACAAAAACCATAAAAATATAAATTATATATGATTATATAAAAAGGCAATTTATTAATAAATTAATTATTGCTTATATTTAATAATGATTTCGTTGTTTCGTTATTACACTAGTCAATAGATGACGCTAAATTTACAGTGACAAATTATTTAGTTTTTTTAGTTTTATGGCCGATCTCACCGACACGACTTAAAATTTAAGAACTAGTTTAATGTCTAAATTGACAGGAATACAATGCAAAATCTGTCAATTCAAAATTTAAGTACTACCGTTGATCATTGATTTAATGATGCCAACCAATGCCAAGCACAGCCAACCATTTTTTTTGAACCCTACAAATTTTGCGTAGGAAGTGCAGTTTCTGAGTAACATTAAAATTTTCGTCGGCGTCCACATTGAAAAATCGCACCTCCGTCCGGTTTTACAGGGGAGCGACGAAATTTGGCCTCTTTTATTCTCACATCCTGGGGATGAACCCAGGCCATTTTTAAGTCTCCAGGCGCAACCGTGTGGCGCCCCGGCGCCGAGACGCCAAGCATACAAATTTAACGTTCTTTCGGGCGGCAAAAGTGCTCAAACTGTACCCCTTATATTTGAGGATCGGTACGTGTAAAAAAATAGCGGGTTTTCGATTTACAAACTAGATACACGTTATTATGGCGATCCGAGCCCTTTTTTTGATATTTTGATTTTTTATATTAATTTGGGACGTTTAAATTTGCATTTCGTTTTTCTTAGTTTTTCGACGCGGAATTTGAAAATTCGTAACTTTTGATAGGGGTTGGATATTACGGTGCGATATTTTTTATTTTGCTTATTGCATTAATATTTATAAGGTAAAAAATCGACACCTCTAAATATTCTTCCTTTGCTTCAGAAAAAAATCGAACGTAAAATGTTAAAAAAATCGCACAAACGCGGTAAAACGGTTGTACCCCTTGCGCCCACAGTTTTTAAAAAATTTCAAATTTTACTTCATTTCCCTTAAAAATAGTAATAGCTAATAGGCTATTTTTTGTTTTTATACTAGAAGGGGTTGGGAAGATAAAGAAGAATTTTGGAATTTAAGGGTGGACGGCTCCCGTCCGGCCATTTTTTAACGGATTTTCAGTTTTAAAAACTCTGCTGAATTTACTCTTAGAACGAAAACCGCCCACGCATAGGGATTTTTGAATTTTTAAAAAATAACGAAAAAATAATTTTTTTAAAGTTTCATTTAAAAAAGTCGCAATTTTTGACGCTTTACGGTCTAATCAACCCCCCAAATTCTATTTCACCCCCATGTGATATACCTTTTCTGAAAGCTTTAAGGGTCCGCTTTACGACAAAAAAAGAATTACTTCGCTATCTCTGTTTGTTATCGAGTTATGGCCGAAAATGTAGCAAAAATATGCAAAATCTCTGTTTGGAAATTGCGGTTTGAAATTTTTCACTTTTCACAAAATAATTAATATCTTCAAAACTATTAGAACCACCAGGACGATTAATAGCTTAAAATTCGCCCCGTCATGTCCCCCACTAAATTACCTGACAATTGTAATTTTCGGTTAAAAATTGCATCGTCCAGGGCCGTCTTTGTACCAAAATTTTGCCAAAACTTTGCGAATTTTTTCCAAAAAAACTGTTTAGCCGATTTTAACCAAATATTTTTTAAAACGCGTCTATCCACGGTGTTTACCTTTGGTAAAAATTTAAAATCGCTAACTTTTATAGTTTTCGAGAAAAACAATAAAAATCGATTTGCATGAAAAATTTCAAGCCGTAGGCGTAGCCTTAAAAATATCTCAAAAATTTTTTTTTCGAATTTTGTCTTTATCGACCCCGCAAATGAAAGATACTAGAAAATGGATGAAATGTAGAGGGTTAGTTGCCCTCTACACCCTCCCAAAAAAATTTTTCACCCTAAAAACTCAAAAAAATTTAATAAGATAATATCGATAATTTTTACAAACTTATCTGTACAAATTTTTATTTCTAAATTTTAATTATTAAGCGAAATATGAATTTTTCAAAATACATATTTACTCATTTATCAGAATGCCATATTTTATATAAAAATTCATATCTTTTGAACAAAAAGTCGTAGAACCTTGAATTTTTTTTTTATTTTTTTCTTATTTCTTTATACTTCAACCTAAAATTATTAACTTTCAAATTTTAATTTGAAACTGTGCACCCTTGTACCATCTAAGACCATTTCCGATAATCAAGGATTGGTTAAATTTTTACCAAATGAGCGATTTTTATAAAAATGCTTTTTATTACTTTGGCAGTAATTAAAAAAAATATTTTTTTTAAATGAACTTCAGAAGCTTATAACTTCTTAGGGGTGCATTTTTGGATATAGATAAATAGGGTCAAATCGACTTATTTTGACGTATACTATCACCAGTTAGGCGTTGTCGGTGTAGTTACAGGACACCTTGTAATCTTATAATTAAGGTGACGAGATTTTGAAAATGCCAAACCGGGACAAGCTCCTTTTTGGTTTTTATTTTTTACCTAACCTAACGAAGTTTCAGTGAATTATGAACGCTTTTCAGGAATCAGTAGTTTAGTATTAAATTTTAAAATTCTCATAAAAATTTTAAATCTATAAAAAAAAACGATAGACAAAAACAAAAGCACAATAAAAGTTAAAAAACTGCACAAAAATCGCGAATTATAAATAAACGAGAAGTCTATTTCAGAAATTAATCGCAAATAAATTGTAAATCACAAAAAAATAATTTAGAATAGTCAATTGTATTTCAGAAAGCATCAATTGTATTTCAGAAAATCAATTTAATTTCAGAAAGGACCAATTATAAAAAAAATGAGGAAGTCGCGAGTATTTGGCGGTGATTGCGCACGTGAACCACAACAGCACAAACATATTTCATCAAAAATGTGCTTTCGAAATTTAACATTATACCAGTCCTTATTCACCAATGTTGAACCCAATTGAAATAATTTGCAAAAAACCCTTGGCTTCCTCCATATTTTACAAAAGGTATTTTCTAAAATTTGATTAATTTTCCTCAAATACAATTGTTGCTTTTTTAAATACAATCGATCTTTTCTGAATTACAATTGATGATTTCTGAAATTGAATTGACTATTCTGAAATACAATTGATGTTTTCTGAAATAAAGTTGACTATTTTCTGAATTGCAATTGATCATTTCTAAAAATGAATTGATCTTTTCTGAAATACAATTATTGGAAAAGTTGTAGCCTAGCTGGTAGTCTACAGTCTACTCTAGTATTAAATCTGAAACTTCCAATAAAAATTAAATTTTTTTTAAAACCGGGACAAAAGAGGCCACGCTCGGGACGCCGCGCCGGGACAAACGCTTAGGAATCGGTACTGTCCCGGGCAAACCGGGACGTCTGGTCCATGGTCTGGTCACCTTACTTATAATATATTTCAATCAACTGTTACTGTTACTGTTGCTCTTACAATAATTTTATGAAATATGACAACACTGTCGAGCATTTTAAATATATTCTGCTAGGCGGCAGCACGTACCAGAGCGCGAATAGCTGTCATTGCGATTTCAAGGACGAACGAAAAACCACATAGAGTGGGCTATCTATATAATATATCAATCAACGGTACTACTTAGGGGCCTAAGTCGTGTCGGTGAGATCGGCCATTAGTCTTTAAAAAATAAGAAATAAGTCACAAAATCCACGGTTTTTCAGGTTTCTATTGGAATTTTTTGACGAAAATTTTACAACTGATAAATTAGAGTATCGTAAACAAATATACAAAATTTTGTAACGATATTTATAAAAATAAAAAAGTTATTAAAAATTTTGTAACTGTAATTCCAAAAATAATAACTAAATAACGAAATTTTTTTATACAATCATGAATTTTCTCAAGTTACCATTGGAATTTTCTAACAAAAATTTTACCATTATTAAATAGTAGTATTATAAATACACTTGCAGGATTTGGTATAAATATTAACAATAATAAAAAAGTTATTCACAATTTTATAACTAGAATCTTTAAAAAATAAGAAATAAGTCACAAAATCAACCGTTTTTCAAGTTTCTATTGGAATTTTTTGATGAAAATTTTACAACTGATAAATTGGTGTATCGTAAACAAATATACAAAATTTTGTAACAATATTTATTAAAATACAAAAGTTATTAAAAATTTCGTAACTGTAATTCCACAAATAATGACTAAATAACGATATTTTTTTATACAATCATGAATTTTCTCAAGTTACCATTAAAATTTTCCAACAAAAATTTAACCATTATTAAATAGTAGTATTATGAATACACTTACAAGATTTGGTATAAATATTAACAATAATAAAAAAGTTATTCACAATTTTATAACTATCAAAGTCTTTAAAAAATAAGAAATAAGTGACAAAATCAACGATTTTTCAGGTTTCTGTTGGAATTTTTTGACGAAAATTTTACAACTTATAAATTGGAGTATCGTAAACAAATATACAAAATTTTGTAACAATATTCATTAAAATAAAAAAGTTATTAAAAATTTTGTAATTGTAACTCCAAAAATAATGACTAAATAACGAAATTTTTTTATACAATCATGAATTTTCTCAAGTTACCATTAGAATTTTCCAACAAAAATTTAACCAATATCAAATAATGGCATTATGAATACACTTGCAAGATTTGGTATAAATATTAAATTAACAATAATAAAAAAGTTATTCACAATTTTATAACTAGAGTCTTTAAAAAATATGAAATAAGTCACAAAATCAAAGGTTTTTCAGGTTTCTGTTGGAATTTTTTGACGAAAATATTAATACTGATAAATTGGAGTATCGTAAACAAATATACAAAATTTTGTAACAATATTTTTTTAAATAAAAAAGTTATTAAAAATGTTGTAACTGTAATTCCACAAATAATGACTAAATAACGAAATTATTTTATACAATCCTTAATTTTCTCAAGTCACCATCGGAATTTTCCAACAAAAATTTAATCATTATTAAATAGTGGCATCATGAATACACTTGCAAAATTTTGTAAAAATATTAGAAACAATAAAGAAGTTATTAACACTTTAACAGCACAAATCATAAAATTCGTACCTGCGAAATATTGAGTTTGGATTATTTAAGAATTTTATTTTAATACTCAAATTTTGCACAAAAATTTATGAATATTTTAATGTTTGACAGATTTAAGTGTCAACATATTAAAAAAATGCCAAAAATAATTAGAATTTTTTTTGAAAATTACGTGTTTGTATGCAACTTACCTAGCAGTAAATTTAGTTGCGTATATCTCGTTACGTTATGCAACCCAAATAACTGTAATATAGATTGCATCATTCACTTAATGATAACGATTACAAAAACCATGAAAATATAAATTATATAAAAAGCTAATTTATTAATAAATTAATTTTTGCTTGTATTTTATAATGATTTCGTTGTCTAGTTATTATACTAGTCAATAGATGACGCTAAATTTACAGTGACAAATTATTTAGTTTTTTTTTAAACCACCAATAGGGTCTTACAGGCCTTGAAAAAACAGAGAGGGAATGCTCTCACATGCCCATCTCTCTCTGCGTTGCCAACCCCAAAAAAATAAATAAATAATAAGAAAATATTGCTTATTTCTGTATTTTAAACATACTAAAAATAATTAAATAAATTATTAAACAATATCTTATTGTTTTACAAATTTTATTTGCTTTAAATATTATTTTCGCATCACGTAAAATTTCTAGGTTGTGTAAATCAAAACAACAAACACAAACGCATAACTTCTGTGCGCATAACCATGAATCATACTGGAATTAAATAAAATTTGTAAAACAATAATAAATTGTTTAATAATTTATTTAATTATTTTTAGTATGTTTGAAATACAGAAATAAGCAATATTTTCTGTTGTTTATTGTTTTGATTTACATAACCTAGAAATTTTATGTGATGCGAAAATAATATTTAAAGCAAATAAAATTTGTAAAACAATAAGAAATTGTTTAATAATTTATTTAATTATTTTTAGTATGTTTAAAATACAGAAATAAGCAATATTTTCTTATTATTTATTTATTTTTTTGGGGTTGGCAACGCAGAGAGAGATGGGCATGTGAGAGCATTCCCTCTCTGTTTTTTCAAGGCCTGTAAGACCCTATTAAACAGGTTTGAATTTTTTTTATCGAGGAATAAAGAAGTTACAGCACGTTTTTAAGAAAACGTTTTTTTACAATCATGAATTTGGTATAAATATTAACAATAATAAAAAAGTTATTCGCAATTTTATAATTAGAGTCTTTAAAAAAATAAGACATAAGTCACAAAATCAACGGTTTTTCAGGTCTCTGTTGGAATTTCTTGACGAAAATTTTACAACTGATAAATTGGAGTATCGTAAACAAATTTACAAAATTTTGTAATAATATTTATTAAAATAAAAAAGTTATTAAAAATGTTGTAACTGTAATTCCAAAAATAATGACTAGATAACGAAATTTTTTTATACAATCAAGAATTTTCTCAAGTTACCATTAGAATTTTCCAACAAAAATTTAACCATTATTAAAAAGAAGTATCATGAATACACTTGCAAGATTTGGTATAAATATTAACAATAATAAAAAAGTTATTCACAATTTTATAACTAAGTGTCTTTAAAAAATAAGAAATAAGTCACAAAATCAACGGTTTTTCAGGTTTCTGTTGGAATTTTTTGACGAAAATTTTACTACTGATAAATTGGAGTATCGTAAACAAATATACAAAATTTTGTAACAATATTCATTAAAATAAAAAAGTTATTAAAAATTTTGTAATTGTAACTCCAAAAATAATGACTAAATAACGAAATTTTTCTATACAATCATGAATTTTCTCAAGTTACCATTAGAATTTTCCAACAAAAATTTAACCAATATCAAATAATGGCATTATGAATACACTTGCAAGATTTGGTATAAATATTAAATTAACAATAATAAAAAAGGTTATTCACAATTTTATAACTAGAATCTTTAAAAAATATGAAATAAGTCACAAAATCAATGATTTTTCAGGTTTCTGTTGGATTTTTTTGACGAAAATTTTATTACTGATAAATTGGAGTATCGTAAACAAATTTACAAAATTTTGTAACAATATTTATTAAAGTAAAAAAGTTAATAAAAATTTTGTAACTGTAATTCCAAAAATAATGACTAAATAACAAAATTTTTGTACACAAATTTCAAAGATTTCATTAAAATTTTCCAGTAAAACTCTTTCAATTATTTTACTATAGTATGTTAAATCAATTGGACAAAAATTTTGTTAAAATATTTATAACACTAAAAAAGTTATTAACAATTTTGTAACTCGAGTATCAAAACTAAAATGATATTAAAATACGAAATAATTTAGAAAATCATGAATTTTTCCATGTTTCCATTGGAATTTTCCGTCAAAAATTTTACTGTCATTAAACAATAGTATCATAAATGCAAAATTTAGTATAAATATTAACAAGAATAAACGTATTTTTTTCGTAAAAATAATGTTTTCATGTAATAATTTCAAAATAAATCTATAGAAAAAATTCGAAAAATATCCTGTTTGTATGCAACTTAATTAGCAGCAAATTTGGTTGCATATATTAGGTTATGTGAAGCATTTTAAATACGTCCAATATTGATTACAAAATATATAGAAATATTATTTATAAAAATGCAATTTATGTTTATATATTAATAAATTAATTATTGCTTAAATTAATTTTTGAATATTGAAGTGTAGTTTTGAAACCAATAAATAGATGGCGCTAATTCATTTATTAATTTTTAAATAATTAACAAGATTTAGGTATTTTAAACACATTTGTGAAATATTATTTAAAATGACAATAAATCATAGGATTTTAAGATGGTTATTTATTAGTGATATCATAGATTTTTATGATTAGAAAAATTTTAATGAGTTTTTTGCTGTAATAAACTTAATTTTATTAATAAATATAATAATGTTAGAAATAAAATAAGATGAAACAAGCTATAAAGTACATTACAATAATATTTAAAACAATTATTAAAAATTTTGTATTTGTATGCAACTTAAATAGCAGTATATTCGGTTGCGTATATCTCGTTGTGTTATACAACTTGCATTATGTATTTTTTGTTAATAAAATTATGGTAATATTAATAATAAAAACATAAATAATTATTATATATTAATAAATTATTAGTTTTTATTTTGTAATGAAATTTGTTGTGTAGTTCCATAACTTATAAATAGATGGTGCTAGTTTCTTTAATTAATTTTAAATTATAACATTATAAACAATAAATTACTTGCTTATTTTAAGCATATTTATAAAAATATAATTTACAATGATAATAAATCGATTAGTTTTTTAAGATGATCATAAATTTTCTTCATCGCATAAATTTTAATGAGTTTTTTGTTGTAATAAAGCAATTTGTTAATAAATTTAATGATGGTAGAGTAAAAATAAGATGTAAAAAGCTATAAATTACAGAGCAATAATCTGTGCATAAATTACAGTAGTTGATTAGTCAATTAGAGCTTTAATTGAAAAATTCAACGTCGAGACATAATTAACATAAACATTTTACTTTCGCTGTAATTATTATTAATTATTACTGTAAATTCAAGTGTAAATATTAATTATTATTGGGTGCTGTATTTTGACAGAAATTTCTTTGCGTATCATATTTTTTAAAATAATTTAATTAATTAAAAAAAATTTCAATTTTAATATTTTTGTTGTTACAGAATTTTCCAACAATAGCGACATGATATTTAATTATTTAAATCACTTTTGTAAAATATAAAAATAATAATTCTTTCATTTATGCAATATGAGCTGTAATATGCAAAATTATAACGTTAAATTCATTGTAACAATCATAAAGTTTCCTGTTCTACTTTTGTTTAAAATAATTTTTATATCAAAAATTAAATAATTTCGTGTAAAAAATTAAAAATTTGGTTATGAAATTTAAGAAAACTCAAATTAATTGATTTTATAGTAAAAAAAAGTTGATTATAAAAATTCAAAATTGTTGATAAAAAATTGAAATTATATGAAATTTTATTTTTCCAGTGGATTTTCATGATGATGCTTGTTTAAAAAAAATGGACTCATGGCATAGTTCTAGTGTCATTATTTCCGCATTAATTGTAATCACTTTCACCACCACTTTAATCGTTACATAACAGTTCTTGCGTTATTTTGTTGTTCTTGTTGGAGCAACAATCAAGAACGATGGACGATGACAGGTGGTCTAAGCTTAACTAATTTGTTGTAACAAATTATAATGCCAACAATTACCACCGTAAGACATTAATAACAACACTAACAATGAATAATGAGTGTAATAGTATAGTTATTATAACACCTCATGAGATTATTAAATTAAAGAGAAAAAATATGATTAATTTTACAAGCTGTCTTAATTGTATTTTGTTTTGTTAAGAAAATTATTGGGAAAGCGATAATTAACATTTACCATATTTTTATTTTAATAATTTTGAAATATTTTAATGGAAATTGTGCAAACTTCACTAAAATATTAAATAAATCAACAAAAAGTTACCATTAATTTTTTGTTAGTTACTTCCTTGTGTATGCAAATAACTATTATTACTTCATAACAAAAGTGATATGCACTTTATTATTTGTTGCTTAAATATTTATTTAACATAAATTACGGATCATTTACTTTCAATTAATTTCAAAATACTTCTTTGATTTTCAAGAGAGCATTCAAGAAAAAATTTTCTGGATTCACTAATTTTTATCAAAAAAATCAAATTTCATTGCATTAAAATTCTTGTAAATTACTGTATAATGACGTCACTTAGAGGAACCCTTAAATTCAAATTAAGAATGGGGCATCTCATTAAAATACCTGGTGTGCAAATTGTATTACCATTATTACGTAAACAAAAGATGACTGGATAATGGGAATCGAACGGTTTGTCGTACGCAATCAATACTCAGTTTTTCTAAAATCAAAACTAGAATTGCACCCCACTTATCAGTTTAAAAAGGAAAGTTCATTTCCATTTAAAATTTCCCTCATTTACGAGTAGCACTCGTCACAGTGCTATTAATTATTGAGGCAGATCATCGATTATTTCTAAATCATCACATTTCAAGTTCAACTTTTGTGAGAAACAAGACAATTTAAGGTACGTTCCAATTTTATTAGTGACCAAAATTTATCAACAGTAAGCTTCAATTTTTCGAAATTTTCAATATCAAAAAAGATTGTATAGCAATTTTATGTCGTGTCAATTTTTTTTTATTTTTCCACATCCAAATTAAAAGAAAGAAAAAAATGATATTTTCTTTCTTATTCAAGATTCTGAAAATACAAGAGCCAAAACGTGCTTAATTTACTCATTTTTTAAATTGCTAAATTAAATGGTTTAATATTTAGACTGAAATTGTTTTTTTTTTAAATTCAATATTTCAACTTTTGTGAGAAATAAAAACATTTGAGGTAAGTTGAAATTTTTAGAAATTTTTAATATCAAAAGTGTATTACATAATACTGCAATTTTATGGAACAACAATTTTAAGTTTTTTTTTAATTCAGTATTTTTTTTGTAAAAAACTGAAATTTCCACATTCAAATTAAAATGAAGAAAAAATTTAAAAACAAATTTCTTATCCAAAATTCTGAATCATCAATTTTTGGTTTTATTTTATTAAAGTAATAAAATTGGTTTCTTATTGAAAATTAAGGAACAATTGAAAGTGCAAGAAAAATGTTGAGAAAAGATGTGCTTAATTAACTGAAACTTTTATTTGAAATTTAATATTTGGATGAAAATTTTGTGTTTTTTTGAACTGATAACCTAAATTTTATAAGAAAAAAAATTATAGAAAAATTTCAAAAGGGCCTTATTTATTGGATTTCATGAAAATACAACTAATAGAAAAGGTTTCAATTTTTTTTATTGAGAAATAAAAATGTTACAGCACGTTTTGTGTGAATTTAAAGAAAAAAAAACGTATTTTTTGTAATAACTTCAGAATGAATCGATAGAAAAATTTCAAAAGGCACTTGTTTAATAATTTTTTTGAGAAAAGAACTAATAAAAAAGATTTCAATTTTTTTTATTAAGAAATAAAAAAGTTACAGCACGTTTTGTGTGATTTTTAGGAATAAAAAAATGTTTTTTTGTAATAACTTCAGAATGAATTGATAGAAAAATTTCAAAAAGCTCTTATTTAATAGATTTTTTGAGAATAGAACTAATAAAAAAGATATCAAATTTCTTTATTAAGAAATAAAAAAGTTACAGCACGTTTTGTGTGATTTTAAGAAAAAAAAAAACGTTTTTTTAGTTTAAGTGTAATAACTTCGGAATGAATCGATAGAAAAATTTCAAAAGGCACTTGTTTAATAAATTTTTTGAGAATAGAACTAATAAAAAAGATTTCAATTTTTTTTATTAAGAAATAAAAAAGTTACAGCACGTTTTGTGTGATTTTTAGGAATAAAAAAATGTTTTTTTGTAATAACTTCAGAATGAATTGATAGAAAAATTTCAAAAAGCTCTTATTTAATAGATTTTTTGAGAATAGAACTAATAAAAAAGATATCAAATTTCTTTATTAAGAAATAAAAAAGTTACAGCACGTTTTGTGTGATTTTAAGAAAAAAAAAACGTTTTTTTAGTTTAAGTGTAATAACTTCGGAATGAATCGATAGAAAAATTTCAAAAGGCACTTGTTTAATAATTTTTTTGAGAATAGAACTAATAAAAAAGATTTCAATTTTTTTTATTAAGAAATAAAAAAGTTACAGCACGTTTTGTGTGATTTTTAGGAAAAAAAAAAACGTTTTTTGTAATAACTTCAGAATGAATCGATAGAAAAATTTCAAAAAGTTTTTATTTAATAGATTTTTTGAAAATACAACTAATAAAAAGTCTCTCAAATTTTTTTATTAAGATATAAAAAGTTACAGCACGTATTGTGTGATTTTTAATAAAAAAAAAACGTTTTTTTCTTAAAAATATATCGTTTAAGTGTAATAACTTCGGAATGAATCTATAGAAAAATTTCAAAAGGGTCTTATTATTTATTAGATTTGATCAAAATACAAGTGATAAAAAAGGTTTCAAATTCTATTATCAAGAATTAAAAAAGTTACAGCACGCTTTGTGTGATTTTTAAGAAAATAACGTTTTTCTCGTAAAAATAATGTCTAAAATTACAAAAAAAGTTGAAATTGTTGAATCAAATTTGTCTATTAAAGTGGTAAAAATACAAGTTCTGAAATATTGTGTTCTTTTTTTCAATTGACTTTTTCATGAAAATTTTGTGTTTTTTCAAACCGATAATTTTAACTTTTATAAAATAAACTGCAAAAATTAAAGTAGGTTCCAATTACAAACATTTTATTGACTATATTTTGAATTTAAATAATTTTGACTAATTTTGGGTCCTGAGAGCTAAATTAAATTTTGATTTGGCTCTCAGGACCCAAAATTAATCAAAATTATGTAAATTTAAAATATAGTCAATAAAATTAAAATTGAATTATTGCCATTATACATTTTTCCAAACATTTTATTCTTGGGAATTTGGGATTATTTAAGTATTTTTTTTTCAATTTTAAAATCCAGTCATTTATTTTCTTTTAATATTTTTTTAAAAAACCCAATTTTTATATTTTCATTCATTTTGAGCAAAAACGTGCTTAAAATACTCAAAATTTTATTTGAAGACTTAAAATTGTTGACTTTATCCCACAAAGACAAAAATTACAAAAAAAGGTATTCACGTGACCTTTTTGAATTCAAAGAAAGAAATTTAAAATAATCCTAGGTATTAATTTAAAATTTAACTGCTTTTGATGTTTTAAATTTCTTTATTAAAGTTTTAAAAAAGTTAAAAATTTTGTTTTTTTTTGAACTCGTAGTTGAAATTACGATTTAAAAAATGCATAAAGTGGTTAATCCAAAATGTTGCTGATAAAATGTTCAAAAGTTACATTTTTAAGCGTGTTTAAAAAAAATAAAAATTTGATCTAATTAGACTTAAATTTAACAAAAAAATATTCTACGAAAGTTTAAGAATAGATTTTAGATTTTTCAAAAATTTTGATATTCGAGTGATATTTGCAGTTTTGGTCATAATAAATTTGCTAAGCAAGTTTTTCAAAAATTTCTTTTTTTTTTGGTTTATTAAAAAGACACTTAAAGCTATCGTTTTGTTGTAAATTTTGTCTTGTTAGAGTAAAACAAAAATAGTACTTCGAAAAAATTTTTGCGGTTCAGAAATTACCAAAAAAGATAATAACATAAGTTTTTGTGCTACTTTCTAAAAAATACTAAAAATACAAGCTTAACAGAGGCTATTTTGGTTTAATTTTTATAAAAATCAAAATTTGATCTAATCAGACTTAAAATTGACGAAAAAAAATATTTTAGGAAGGTCTAAGAATAGATTTTCGAAAAATTTTGATATTCGAGTGTTATTTGCATTTTTGGTCAAAATGAATTTTCTAAGCAAGTTTTTCAAAAATTTCTTTTTTTTTTGGTTTATTAAAAAGACACTTAAAGCTGTCGTTTTGTTATAAATTTTGTCCTGTTAGAGTTAAACAAAAGAAGTACTTCGAAAAAATTTTTGCGGTTCAGGAATTACAAAAAAAGATAATAACATATGTTTTTGTGCTACTTTCTAAAAAAATACCAAAAATACAAGCTTAACAGAGGCTATTTTGGTTTAATTTTTATAAAAATCAAAATTTGATCTAATCAGACTTAAAATTGACGAAAAAATATATTTTAGGAAGGTCTAAGAACTAAGAATAGATTTTAGATTTTCCAAAAATGTTGATATTCGAGTGATATTTGAATTTTTGATCATAATGAATTTTCCAAGCAAGTTTTTCAAATATTTCTTTTTTTTTGGTATATTAAAAATGTTGTAAATTTTGTCTTGTTAGAGTAAAACCACAAAAAAGGACTTCGAAATTTTTTTTGCTGTTTCAGAAGTTACGAAAAATTATAATAACATATGTTTTTTGAGAAACTTTCTAAAAAATACCAAAAATACAAGCTTAACTTTTGGTTTAATTTTTCATAAAAATCAAAATTTGATCTAATCAGACTTAAAATTGACGAAGAAAAATATTTTAGGAAGGTCTAAGAACTAAGAATAGATTTTAGATTTTCCAAAAATGTTGATATTCGAGTGATATTTGCATTTTTGGTCATAATGAATTTTCCAAGTAAGTTTTTCAAACATTTCTTTTTTTTTGGTGCATTAAAAATGTTGTAAATTTTGTCTTGTTAGAGTAAAACCAAAAAAAAGGACTTCGAATTTTTTTTTGCTGTTTCAGAAATTACGAAAAAAATATAATAACATATGTTTTTTGTGGAACTTTCTAAAAAATACCAAAAATGCCGACTTAACAGAGCCTATTTTGGTTTAAGTGCTTTTATTGTTTATAAGGTTTTAAAAAATAAGAAAAATTAAAAATAATATAGGTACATAAAACAAAAAAATAAGCTGTTATTTTTGATATTTTCTAGAAATTAGTCCACAAAAAATAAGTAGTCACTTTTTATTCTTTTTGTAATTTTGAAAATTGAAACAAATAATAGCTACAAGATTTTTTTAGTTTCTACTGTAAAAAGAAAATTAAGAAAGAATTTGAGTAGAAAAAAACTTATGATGAAAAGTGAAAAGTATTTAATTTTATGTTGAAATTTCCTGTCCAAATTGTTTACTCATAAAATTGATATTAAAATTAATGAAGTAAAAAACAATAGCGAAAACAATAAGCCATAAACAAACAAGAATTATTATCAAATTAAATTTTTATTACCAAAATATTTTCATTAAATTTAACAAGCAAAAATGTAATAGAATCAGCGGTTTTACAACTTTATTTACAACATCATTAAAGAATTACACAAAAACTAAAATTTGTTTATTTTGTACAACTCATTAAACGTGAAATAAACAAGAAAATTTATTACCAAAAAAATGAATGCAAACTACAGTTTTATGGCGCGAATATGAAATCACTCATTTTTGCTTTCATTTTATGCTTTCAAATTAACTAATTTCAAGTCAATACAAAAGTTATAAACAAATGTTTAAAGTGAAACTTCTAATTAATATTATAATAAAAAAAATTAAGGCAATATCGATTACTAACGAAATTTATGTAACAACCGAATATTTTTACTTTCTAAATTATTAAATAAAAAAATTACAAAAATTATAAATGCAAGTGCGCACAGGTCTTTTTGATTGAATGAATTTGAGGTTTAGGAGTTGTCAAAATTAATTTGATTAATTGTTTGTTGCAATTAGTACTTATTTTTTATTTATGTGGTGCCTGGTCTAGTACATGAGTGAATTTCATCATTTTTTAACCGAGATGTTATTACGAAATCTTTTAACGTAACGTTTACGTCCGATGATTTCTTTTTTTTCATCTGGCCGACCTTTGAGAACATTTCTCTTTTTATTCGTTCCACTTTTATTAGTGTTTGTTTTATTTGTCACTTATTTGGGTTTATATTTCTGCCATGAAAAATCAAATCACCACTTTCCATGCCATCTTAGCCACCTATGACAACATCAGATCTCCAGAAACTCCTAGGACTCTTAGTAAAAGTGGATGTTCCGTTCAAATTTATCAAGGGGAAGGTTAAAAAGTCAACTTGAACGACTGGATTTAAACATAAAAAATCACCAAAACTTGGTCGTTCGAGTAAAATTTTGGTGATACTCACTTTTTTTCTAAAAATGATTATTGGGCAAGTTTAAATTATTGGTTGAAATAAAAATTTCGTAACATGATTCCTCGGATGTTCAAAATAACCATTAATTTAAATAAAGTCGCGACTGAATGTGATATTTTCCAACAATACACACTCAATTAGACGAAACGAAAAGGAAGTGCAAGCAATAATTACGAAAGTTGCAATTTTAACTTGAATCGCGTATTTTTCTATTCTGATGATTCTAACGATTCGCGCTTCTGATTCTGACGATTCAACTATTCTCAAATTGTCATTGAAGCGTTTTTTTCCAACCTCAACGACTTGAAAATCCTCCAGCCCGTGGCAAGAGTAAAAGTAATTTTCGGTGGAACCAAAGTAGAAAACCCAGATTCATATTCACGACCAGTTCTTATTCGCACCTAGGCCAAAATACCACACACCTACCAACACGCACGTTTTTTTAACAAACATTTTTTGGATACCAAAAATTTTAAGTGAAGTTTTAGTGCATCAAGTGATTTGTGCAAAGTTAAAACCTCAAAATGGGGCTGTAAGTCTAACAAAATTATAATTACAACGCATTCCTTAAAAATTCTAGATTTTTTGTATTTTCAAAAATTACCCAAAAATTTTTTTTAAATTTATTTTCAAATATTTTGGAATTTAAATATTAAAAATGTACTAATTTTATTTTTTGTTTAAAACTAACATGGAAATAAATTTGAAAAAAATTTACTTGGTTACAATTTTACTTAAAAAATGAACCTAATAAATTAAGCAGTTAAAACAAAAAATGTTTCTTGAGGCTCATATAGGTAATTACATTCAGTTTGAAATAAACAAACAGTTTTATTTTATTAAACAAAAAACTCGTTAATAAATTAATACGTATTAAAACATAATTTAGTACTTGTTTTTATAATGTTATAATGTAGTAGTGTTACATCCGGTAATAGATGAAATAAATCCTGCTTATTCAGCACGAAAAATGTTGTAATTATTACAGAAGGTACATTACAATAAAATTGCTTTTTAATTACAAATTGCGCCTCGAATAAAACACGAAACGAGGTCGTTATTTATCCAAAAATATTTTTTTTAATAATTTAGCTTTAAACATAAGGAAACTAATAACAAGTTAAATGCGAAATTATAAATAAATTAAAGGCAAAAAAAATTCAAACGTTAATTTAAAATTTAAAATTTTTATAAGTGGCGACCTCTAGCATTAATATTGATAAGGATATGGTTTATACAAAAACCTACAGATGGCGCAAATATTTAAAAACTATTATAAATGTAATTATGCAATAAGTAAAGATTACAAAAACGCTTTCTTATTTAAAATTTGATTTATTAAAGCATTTTTTATTAATCTAACGAAATTACAATTTTTATATGTAAATATAGGTGGCGAAAGCTTGACGCGTACATTAAGTTGCCTATATAACACTAATTAATAAAACCTATTAAATAATCTATTATGCAATAAATAACTATTACAAAAACGCTTCTTATTTAAAATAATTAAACTAACATATTTTTTAGTAATAAATCGAAATTATAACTCATTTAGTTAAATATAGGTGGCGCTCGTACAATTAGAAAAATTTTTAAAACGTCTTTCTTCTATTGTAATTACATACATAATATCAATTTAAACAAAATAAATATACAATTATGCAATAAATAAATATAAATTGCTTTTTGTTTAAAGCGTTTATGAAAATATAGTTCATACAATTAAATGAAGATGGCGCAGCGAATAATTAATTTACTACTCAATACAAATTTTTAAAATGTAAATTTTTTTAGTTACAAATCAAAAATGGAAGTTCCAGGAAAGCCTTTGGAGGAGTATGAAGATAGGTCTTCTATATTGATAGATGGGAAAAGTATTTTTATAACAGGAGCGACAGGATTCCTCGGAAAAGTCCTCGTAGAAAAGATCCTGAGATTGACCCCCAACTTTAAAACAATGTATGTACTGATTAGGCCTAAAAAGGGAAAATCTCCGCAAGAACGACTTAATGAAATGTTTAAAAACCCTGTAAGTAAACAAAAAGCACAAAGAATTTAATCAGAATAATACCGTGCGGATATAAATTACCCCCCCCCCCCCCCTGCTAACTTTTGAACGGTTATGTTTTTGATTCTGAAAATTTGTCTACCTAGGAATCTAATTGCGAACTTTCTAATAAAGGTATTTTTGATTTTGTCGAACTTCCGGTTATACCAGAAGTGGATGGCAACTTCCTTATTTTAAATAGAACACCCAGTATATTTTTGCATTTTCGTGTTCTCCATAAAAATACCATTAAATTGACCTAGCATAGTGTGGTCTACGATTAATACTTTCGGAATTACGCCCCTTCGAAAAATCGTATTTTTATGCAACTTCATTTACATCGGAAGTTGCATCCAACTACCCCAACTTCGTTATTTTAAATTAAATATTTTGCAATTGAGTTAATAATATTAAATTTAAACAAAATTATGTTTAATAGTAACTTCGTTAATTTTGCTGATTAACATAACCACTTTCCATGTCTTGACACTAATAAAATCTACAGGAAATCTCCTGAATAAAAATTTTGTTTAAATTTAATGTTATTAACATAATTGCAAAAAAAATCATTTAAAATAAGGAAGTTGGGGCACTTGGGTCCAACTTCTGGTGTAAATGAAGTTGCATAAAAATGCGATTTTCAAATTGGCGTTATTCCGAAATTATTAATCGTAGAACATACTAGGCTAGGTCAATTTAATGGTATTTTTATGGAGAACACAAAAATGCAAAAATATACTGGGTGTTCCGTTTAAAATAACAAAGTTGCCATCCACTTTCAGTATAACCGGAAAATCCACAAAATCAAAAATACCCTATACCTTTATTAGAAATTTCGGAATTAGATTCCTCAGTAGACAAATTTTCAGAATCAAAAACATAACCGTTCAAAAGTTAGCAGGGGGGATTAACGTTATGTCCGCACTGTATTTACACAAAATAATTTTGTTGCGAATATTGTTCTAACTTTATTTTACCAAACTAGTAATTTATTATTGCCTTCTTGAATATTAATTTAATTAAAACAACATACATTTAATTTAAGTAATCATATATGCGGTAGATTTGGTTGCATATACAGTTGTTATTACGCAACCAAATAAACGCAATGACTATTAAAATTTAGAAAATTGAGAACAGTATTTAAATTAAAACTGTAATTTAAGCTGGGAAGATGATTATTACAATATTGAAATTTTGAAATAAAATTCAATTTAATTGTAAATTCCGCCATTTTTGAACCATTTTTTTATTTCAAAGGCTTATTAAAGACCTGAAACTCGTTTGTGTTTTAATTAATTTTGATTTTATTGGTGATTTATTTTAAAACGTGATAAAAATAAAATATGAAGAACTAAATTCAAGAAATTTAATTTTTACAAGATAAATTGCTTCATAAAGTAGGCAACCAAATAAACGTCAACTATGGTTGCATGATTTAGCTTATTTAAATTCAAAAATTTAGCTACTTGTAGGATTGAATATTAATTTTTTTTGTAGGTATTTGATTTAGCGCATAAAGAACAAGGAGAAGAAGTTTTCAATAAAGTAGTAGCAATAGCTGGGGATTGCAGCGAAATTAATTTAGGAATAAGTGAAGAGGATCGTAAAATGCTTATAGAAGATCCTAGCCTTATTTATCTTTATCATTCTGCTGCAACAGTACGTTTTGATGATTCGCTCAAAAAATCTATCCTTCTTAACACAAGAGGAACAAAATACATCATTGAGTTGGCACGACAATTGAAACACCTCCGAGTAAGTAATGGTTTTTTTTGGTAATTTTCGCTCTAAAATTGTTATTTACAGGTGGCAGTTCATGTATCAACAGCATATTGTCACATACGTGAGAAGGTTTTGTATGAGAAATTGTATGATCCACCAGCAGATCCACATAAAGTGATACAAACTATCGAATGGCTTGATGAGGAGATTGTTAATTCAATTTCTGACAAGTAATTGATAAAATTGGTGTTTAATAAAAAAAAACTAAATAATTTATAGAATTTTAGATGATTATCCAAATGGTTATGCTTATTCCAAAGCGCTAGCTGAAGGTTTAATCAATGAAGTAATTAATGAATTACCTTTTATTATTGTTAGGCCTTCTATAAGTAGGTATTAATTAAATTGGTAATTATTACAATTGATGGTTAATTTTTAGTCGTTCCCATGTGGAAAGATCCTCTTCCAGGATGGACAGATAATATTAATGGTCCTGTAGGCCTGATGCTTGCAGTAGGTAAAGGAATTGTAAGGACGATGTACATTAACTCAGAGAATTATGCCGATTTTCTTCCCGTTGATATTGCTGTAAATGGAGTATTATGTGCATCTGCTGATTACATATTATACAAGTAAATTTTATAGTCTTAAAAAATTTTGTAGGATGTAATGAACGCTTGTTTTAGTAAAGTGAGGTATGTTTATAATCTAACCAGCTCATCGGAATATAAAGTAACTTGGGAAGAAATTATTGAAATTGGAAGGGAGGTCCTTAATCACATGCCTTTAAATAATGTAGTTTGGTATCCTGGAGGTTCAATGAAAAGCAATCGATTTATTAATTATATTTGTATAATTTTATTCCATATTATTCCAGCCTACTTTTTGGACGCTTTAATTTTCATTTTTGGATATAAACCAGTGTAAGCAGCTAACTAAAATCAATTGCCATAATTTATTTCGCTTTTTTAGTGTTGTTAAAATTCAGGGTAGAATCACCAAAGGTTTTGAAATGTTCGATTATTACGCTAATAGGCAGTGGATTTTTAAAAATGACGGTTCTTTAGCTGCTAGGGAATTACAAACACCCTTGGAAGCCGCAAAATACCCAGTACATGGACACGGAATTGATTATCTACAATATTTTATTAATTCCACACATTGTGCACGAAAATTCTTGCTCAAAGAACCTGATGAAACTTTACCAGCTGCAAGAAGACATATGCGCATGTAAATATTTTCAAAATAACCATAATTTGATAATATTTTTGGTTTTTTTTCAGAATGTATTTTGTGGATAAATTTTGTAAGACGATGATCATCATTGGATTTTTCTATCTAATTTACAATAAGGTGTTTTTACCGCTATTTTCTTAAAAACATTATTTTAAGGCAATTAATTCAAGTGTACAACTATGTTATTGTTATATTTGAACTAGAATATATTTTTACCAAAATTATGGATATGAAATGTACCTTTAATTTAATATTTTGTTAAAAATTTATATAAATTAAATGTTTTTGGATTTGTATTATGTCTAACTTATTTATTTTTATTCAATTAATTTATACATTACAACCATTGCAAATACAGCGCGGACATAAAGAAAATCCCCCCCCCCTGCTAACTTTTGAACGGTTATGTTTTCGATTCTTAAAATTTGTCCACTAAAGTCTTTAATTGCGAACTTTCTAATAAAGGTATTTTTGATTTGGTGGAACTTCCGGTTATACCGGAAGTGGATGGCAACTTTCTTATTTTAAATGGAACACACAGTATATTTTTGCATTTTCGTGTTCTCCATAAAAATACCATTAAATTGACCAAGCGTAGTATGCTCTACTATTAATACTTTCGGAATTACGCCCATTTGAAAATCACATTTTTATGCAACTTCATTTACTACGGAAGTTGGAGCCAACTGCCCCAATTTCCTTATTTTAAATGATTTTCTTTTGCAATTAAGTTAATAACATTAAATTTAAACAAAATTATGTTTAACCTTAAGTTCGTTAATTTTCCACTTCTGGTGTAAATTAAGTTGCATAAAAATGCGATTTTTCGAATAGGCGTTAATCCGAAAGTATTAATCGTAGAGCACACTACGCTAGGTCAATTTAATGGTATTTTTATGGAGAACACGATGCAAAATGAAAAAATATACTGGGTGTTCCATTTAAAATAAGAAAGTTGCTATCCACTTCCGGTATAACCTGAAGTTCCACAAAATCAAAAATACCTTTACTAGAAAGTTCGAAATTAAATACTTTAGTGGACAAATTTTAAGAATCGAAAACATAACCGTTCAAAAGTTAGCAGGGGGAATTTACTTTATGTCCGCACTGTATATAAATTTTGAATTGAAAATCTTTTTACGTTTATGGAAGTTGGGTTGCATACATACAAAACTTTAATAAAGTAAGTTATTTAGGTTGCATATACTAAAAATCCACTAAATTAATACTTTACTATAATTACATTTATTTATAAAAAGAAAATCAATAATCAAATTAGAATGCATAATTTTAAATTTATAATAAAGAACAATTTTATTATTCAATCAATGAGTAATAATTCTTCGATTTATTTTATTTAAACATATAATTTTGTAAAATGATACAAAAAACAAAATTTAATCATAAATTAATTACATAATTATTGATAAAAAAGTGATTAATTCCACAGGATATGATTTAATAAAACAGTGATGCCAAATCAAGTTATTTGTTTAAAGTTAATTTAGTTGCCTAATAGTACAACAATATTAATAATTTAAAAAAATAGTTTTATCAATTATTTGATAATACTAGATAATTTTCTTGTAAATAATAAATAAAATGTAAATATAAACTAACATAATTATGCACATTAAAACATTTATGGATGTAAAAATAATGAAATAATCAATCAAAATATTTTTATTTACATAATAATGCTTACACAATTACTGCAATTAAATAATTTATTTATTGATCTATTAATCGATATAAATAATTAAATTATAAATAAAATACACATGTAAAATCCGGCAACATCGTAATAATTTTTTAATCAATTTTTATACAGTTTATTTTCTGTCGCGCTCTTGCACGTACAAATTGTGCTTACAAAAAGTGCGATAGAGCTAAAGACGTAGCACTAAAAAATAACGTCATACGCTAGATGTTGGCGTCATTTTGGTGACCGTTCTCAACTTCATTTGTCATTCGCCATTACGTCGTCAACCGCACCGCATTCTCAAGAACAAGGAGTGTTTTAATATTTTGGTTTAAATCAAAATAAACTTCTATTGCTAAAATGGCTCTTCATATTAAAGACAAGGTAAGGGTTTATAATTATAAGATAATAAATTAAGCGTAAAAGTTAAAGCGTGGGGTCTTAAAGGACGCCGCCAAATTGCTTTTAATGTTTTTTATAACAATTAATCATGCACAACTAAAATCAATTTATGCATGCAATAGTTTTTAATACCGTTGAATGATTTACACTACAAGTTTTAAAAAAATTATCAAAATACGACTTTAATTATCTCGAAATGTTTTTCAAGGTAATTTGGTAATAATTGTTTAATCTGAAGTTGGTTTCTTATGTTTAACATTAATAATAATTGCTTTGAACTTGCATTTCAATTTCACAATTAGCTGGTATTGTTCATTTTATATACGAATAGTATAAAAAATTTATTGCATATTTCTAGTTAGTCGTAAATAACTTCAAAAAATGTTTAAAATGCATTTAATAATTAGTTAAATCGATATTTCATATTTGTATAATTTCAACCACAATCAAGTACTTCTAAGTCTAGGCGATGAAATATTTTAAATAAAAATATAAATCACATTTTGAGTGACACTTAAATGAACAAATTAGTGTAGTTTTAAGCCGAAATGTTGCCCTAATCCACTAAAAATTAAAACAAACTGAACGAATAAATCATTAATTTATCAGTGTACAACTTTTAATTACTTAGCTGATTTTTTTAAATTCATTGCATGTAATTTTATTATCTTTATGCATGCCACCATAAATCATTCATTTTCAATCGAATAACACACGTTTTTTTAATCAAAGTAATAGCGAATTATGTTAATATTAGTCACACGTTATTCCCAGATGTATTCCTTATGTTGATTAATGTCAGAAATAAATAATGAGAGGAAATAGGAAATTCTTTGCTTTTACTAATAGAATGCTAATAGCCTTGAAATATGTTCGAATAAAACTAATAACATGTTATCACCTTTTGTTTGCTTTTAATATAGCTGTATTTATTAAAAAGAGATAAATTACTTTGTTATTTACCCCAATAATAATTATATTTACCTTTGTATTCAAGCGTTCAAATATTTACTAAGGAAATTGAAAGTTATCTTATTTATTTAAGTACAAAAGGTTTCACCTTTTTTTTGGAAAAATTAGGTAAGTTTACTAAGATAATGTATTCTTTTTTTAACAGGAAGAATTTGATATGAAATTGACCGATGCTGGTGAAACATTGGTGGTTGTTGATTTCCATGCTTCCTGGTGTGGTCCTTGTAAAATGATTGGGCCTAACTTGGAGGCTCTGGCGAAGCAAATGCCTAATATTTTAGTGCTTAAGGTGGACGTTGATGAATGTGAAGATTTGGCTGCTGAGTACAACATTTCGTCAATGCCAACTTTTATTTTTATTAAGAACAAGAAGGTGATTACCAACTTCAGCGGAGCTAATTTCGAAAAACTTAAGCAAACTATTACCGACAATGTCTAAAGCTCTGGGCGCAACTTTTACTTACTTAGGAAGTCATAAATGTGCACTACCTTTAAATTTTGTATATTTTTATCAATGCCTACCAGATTAATTAATATTATTACATGTTGTTATAGTAGCCGTTTCAATTTTTATGTGAATAATGAATATTAAAGTGTTTCGGTTTTGTTTATACATACTTCTTTAAATATTTTAAAGTGTTATAAAATAAAATGGCCTTAAAGTAAATAAATTGCTTAAAAATTTATCGAGTTTTTTTATACCTACAAAATCAAACACCGAATATTTTTACATCTTATTTATTTGAATGTTTTGTATTTTACTTAATACAGCGATACACTTTTAAACTATGCTTCATATTAGTTATAAATCCTTTTAAAATAAAAAAAGTATATTACAGCTTTCGTTTACTATTAAATATAGGAGTAAGTTCTTTTTAACTTAAATCAATTCTAATATTCCTAATCCGTTTTGGGCATTTTGCATAGGTTTTGCAAAGGTGCCAACTGAATTTCGCCTTTAACTTTAACCACACCTTCATGTGAATCTATCGAAAGCAGTTCACCTGTAGCTTCACGTGCCTCACCAATTATGACCTAAAAATAAACAAATTTGTTGTAAAAATATTCATTCTACTTGAAAATGTTCAACAAGAGTAGCTCAGATTTTTTGAACTTCAGGCAGTTTTGGTCATAATTTGTTTTCCAGTTGAGCTTTTTTAAAATTTATTTTTTTGTTCAAGTCAAACCAAATAGTCATACGGCAGAAGTAAACCAGGCTCTTTACAAAAATTGTTTGCTTAGTACCAAAAAAAGGAATTTTAAAAAAGCTCCACTGGAAAAAAAAAGTTTCAAATCATGCACTCAAATTACCCTCCTCTTAAAACAATTTTGTGTAAAGTAACGAAAATTAAATTTACCTTGAAATAATCACCACGCTGAGGTCTCACAGGTTCTAAATGGTCACACATGATATTAACAACCCGATCTTCTTCAGGTAAAAAGACTGAACACATAGCTCCATTAACCGTCCGAATAATACCTTTCTGCCCTGCAAGTCCTGAATCATCAATGTTATCTCGCACTCGTACCTAAAAATTAAAGTAAAGTTAATTAAAAACGATCATATGTAAAATATGAATTTACTTACCTCGATATCAACTGTGTGCCATTCGGTCATTGGGAACATATCCAATCCAGCACCTGGTGTTTGTGGATTATTGGGCATGCTAGGGCTGTACCCAGAGCTAGGTGTACTGTAAGGATGATTACTTGAAGGGGATTGTCCATAACCAGTAGCCGGGCTGGGAGTAGAAATAACACTTTGATAACCTGGACTCGGTTGATAAGGACTGAAAGTTGACTCGTACATCGTTCCAGGTGTTTGGGGAGTAAAACTTGAATTCATTTGATAACCCGGTGTACCTAATTATTACAAATTAATTAGTTAATTGTACTAGCGTTTATTAATTTAATTTATATACCTGGATTATATTCTGGTGATGCATAATTATTTGAAACAGTTGGATCCCACTCGGAACTAGCGTTAGGAGTTCGAGAGCCATCATAATTAGGTGTCATGGAACCATAATGCAAAGGTGTGCGTGATCCTGAATCACACATAGGCGTTTTATTACCAGTCTCGCGATAAAGAGGCGTCTGTGAGCCAGCATATGATGGAGTGCGAGCGTATGTTGATGCAGAATTATCACGAATTTGAGAATCTTAAAAAAAAACAAATTAATAATAAGAACTAAATGATGTTAATTATTAACTCACCAACATCAGCTATATGTTTTCTGTCAACGGAAATAGTTTGACATGAAGTGTGTAATTCGATACGAGCAGTTCCTGTATTAACATCTTTTACGATACCAATATTACCTTTATAATGACCTTTGATGATTTTAATCGTAGTTCCTATTAAATCACGATCACGCATTGGACGACCACGACCTCCCCCACCACCACCACCACCTCCCCCTCCACTAGTAAACCCACCAGCAAATCCACCTAAAAAAAATTAATATAAAATATTTTAAATATAAAACTACAATCGACTTACCTCCACCACCACCTCCTCCTCCTCCGCCTCCACCACTCGATGGATGGAAAGGTGATTGTCTTCTAGGCGACATAAATTCAGTTCCAAACGACACATCGTTATTAGAATTATTTTTATTTCCCCCCGACAATTGCAAATGCTTCGTTTTGCACACAAAAATTCCACCATTTTGTAAAAATTCCAATGAGTACAAAAACGCAAAATTCCTGTATAAATGCTTAATCTCTCCAGAGAACCCTGAATGGGGACCATCAATTACTTTAACAATATCCTTTCGGTGTAAATTATTTCGATAAGCATCTGATGATACAGTAAAGCGATTAATACGCCGCTTTTGTAGAGAACTTGGACGACATTCGACTACTTTACCATGCATGTTTAATACATGGAAATTCTCCCTTTCCATTCGTACAATAACACCAACTGTTTCTGAATCTAAAACGACTAAATCTCCCCACTCGAATTTTCCTAGTGAATCAACTCCACTTGCCATATCTGTACATAATTGCAAGTCTTTTGGTAAAATTTCCATTTCGTGCATAGTAAGATCTGATATCAAAACAACCCGGTTGTTTTCTACACGTACTACTAAACCGGTGTCTCCTTCATATCGCCCTGCCAATACTTTAACGTGATCACCCATTTTAAAATACTTCTTTAATTCCGATGGTTGGAATTGCAATGCTTCTGTTAAATCCTCGTGCTTGGGCATTATCGTTATTAAAGGACCGTCAATGGAGATGATTTTACCCTAAAAATAATTTATAAGTTTTTTAATTTAATTTACGCAGTTTTTTTTTAATTACCTGTAAATTCATCAATTCTCCTTCGAATACTTCAACGTTATCTCCTGCACTGAACGAATGTGTTACTACTTTATCATCTTTATCTTGGGGCAATTCTAAATCGATGCCTTCAGGTTGTTCTTCAAATTTCTGCAATTCTGCTAGAGTTGGTTTAACCCCATCAGTAATTACAGCGCTTAATGTGAAATTTTTATACAAAAAGCCTTTACGGGAGTAACGGTTGCCTTCAAAAATAAGGAAATCTCCATCAGATGTTACTTCACCACCAATAGCCCTAAATTAAATTAAAAGCAAACGTTTTACAATTACAAAAAAATTATTTAAATAATTAATTTACCTAATTGCTTCAGGATCAAATGGTTTACTTGGTGGTCTGGGTTTTTTCTTACGTTTTTCTGCTTCAGAATCCTAAAATAATTTTATATAATTTATTGCAATTTAATAGGTTTGAATACTTACAGATTGTGTAGGCCTTAAAGCTCCTCTTAGTCGAGTATAATCAATGCGAGGTAATAATTTTAAATGAACTTGATTTTGAGCCATATCGAAGTAATCCACCTGAGCAATGTCATCTTTATAAATACCTCTTCGTAAACGCACCCATTGCTTCGATTTAAGACCTAAAATAATCACAAATACGTTATTTTGATGTAAAAGTTGAAATTACTTTTTAAACACATGTAAATTGAAATTATTGAAAAAAAAGTGGCTCTGGAGATTGGGTGATCGTTTAAGGAAAAAATAATAATACCTGTTTGTTCTTTAACAACTCGCAAGACGTCAGTCATTTCCTTTATTGGAACCATTTGTTGCTTCCATGTTCCCAAGCGTAAGTTTCCGACTTTATCAATAGCTGCTTTGACATGAGGCTGCTTATAGGCTTCGATATAAATGTAACCTTTAACACCTTCAGGAGCAACAACCGATTTTATTTGCAGAGGCTCTTCAGAGTTTTGGAAAGCGAGGAATTTACGCATTAAAAGCAATAGTGTTGATTTTTCTTCACCAATACGACATTTTACCATCCATAAATTGGGATCCCTAAAATAAAAATGTTAAATTAGGATCATAATAATTTTTTTGAGTTAAAACTTACTTAACACCTGGTAGAAGTGTTTGTTGGGTAATTTCATCAGACATTTCTTGTCCACCATCGCCAAAATGTCGAGCGGCGACACTGTTATCAGCATATTTCTTCCGTAAATACTCTTCAATTTCATGCTCTTTTTGGGTGCTAAAAATTAATTATAGTTAGTTACATGTTTTTAAGATAAATTCCTAATACATACTCCCATAAATTGGTGCCACGTCTACGTCCTTCAATTTCTCTAGCCGTTGGACCAAGCTCATCCACTTCATTTGCGACAATTCCAATTTCCTGAGCTCCATCTTCCCATTCATCCTCGTCTTCAACTTCATCATCGACCTATAAATAATTATATTAAGTAAATTCGAGTATAATTGATAAGATAATTTGGGGTAAACACAAACCTCAGCTTCGTCAATAATAAAACCACCAAAACGATCCTTCTTCTTACGTTTACGCCCACGGCCAGTGTCACTATCATCTTCCTCACTGTCATATTCTTCAGAACCATTTAAAGAATCCCCCTCGGGTTCTTCTTCATCCGCAACTTCTTCAGGCTCTGAACCCTCCTTCGCTTCAGATCTAACGAATATAATTTAATTAGTCCCATTATATAATTTAAAAAATATTATTAACTCATTTTCTGCATTAATTGAACACTTACCCTGATCGACTTCTTGATCGCGATCTTGATCTGGAACGACTTCTGGACCTCGATCTGGACACTGAACGACTCCTAGCACTTCCAGCAGAAGCTCGTGACCTGCCTGAACGATTAGATACATGTGAACCTGATCCAGAGGCGTCAGAAAAGTTTTCTTCAGAATCAGACATCTGAAACCATAATTATAAATAAAAAAAATACCACAATCTGTGTTATGCTACAACAAGTACCAAATAAACTACATATTTAAATTAGGTTAATAAATATTAAATTATCAATAATTACTTTTGATGAGAGTCCTAGTTTTTAGATAAAAAAAATTAAAACAAATGTACTTTTATTATTATTAATTTATCAACAGATTTTTCTACACGGCAACACTCGCCGCCATCTTGTGACACATCACAGAATAATAATTTGATAGACTTTTCATTTGTGACAGCGCTGAAGTTAGAAGCAAAAAAAGTTGCGTATGTCGGTTATACAGGGTGATAATAAAGTTTGCGACAAAATTTGTATTTTGCATTTTTTAAAACAAAAACAGACCTGTCCGCATAGATAAAAGATACGAGTGGCAAATAAAACATACCTTATGTTCCTCCAAGTTATATCACTAAAACGTCACAAAACTGTTGCACTACGTCGGTGAAAAAATCCACGTGGAACTTGGTAAGAGTATAACGCACTTAGGGTAAATCCGTCGAGGTTTATTTGAACTTTTGTTTCAGCGCTTAGGGTTGGTACCGGCTTGACCTGAAACTCGAGAGCTAATGTCGTTATGAAGGGATTGTCTGTTTAAGAAGCCACGCCTTGTCAACTGTGATTGGCACAAGGGGAGTGGGGGTATTTTACCAGCTTCTGATTGGTTAAGTCGAATTGACAGGATCCTAAGTCCGTTTGCTTAGGGGTTAAGCGTTCTAGTTCAGCGATGCCCGTTTATTTTAGAAATTAATCATTTTTGAGAAAAATGTTTCAAATAAACGTTGTACGATTCTTAATGACACCCTATTTAGTAATATTGCCATGACCTTGAACAGCAAGTTGAAGATCAGACGATAGTGCGGATATAAAGAATATCCCTCCCTGCTAACTTTTGAACAGTTATGTTTTCGATTCTTAAAATTTGTCCACTAAAGTATTTAATTGCGAACTTTCTAATAAAGGTATTTATGATTTTGTGGAACTTCCGGTTATACCGGAAGTGGGTGGCAAGTTTCTTATTTTAAATGGAACACCCAGTATATTTTTGCATTTTCGTGTTCTCCATAAAAATACCATTAAATTGACCTACTGTAGTGTGCTCTACTATTAACACTTTCGGAATTACGCCCATTTGAAAATCACACTTTTATGCAACTTCATTTACACCGGAAGTTGGAGCCAACTGCCCCAACTTCCTTATTTTAAATGATTTTCTTTTGCAATTAAGTTAATAACATTAAATTTAAACAAAATTATTTTTAACCTTAAGTTCGTTAATTTTCCACTTCCGGTGTAAATGAAGTTGCATAAAAATGCGATTTTTCGAATGGGCGTAATTCCGAAAGTATTATTCGTAGACCACACTATGCCAGGTCAATTTAATGGTATTTTTGTGGAGTATACGAAAATGCAAAAATATACTGGGTGTTCCATTTAAAATAAGAAAGTTGCCATCCACTTCCGGTATAACCGGAAGTTCCACAAAATCAAAAATACCTTTAGTAGAAAGTTTGAAATTGGATTCCTTCGTAGACAAATTTTCAGAATCAAAAACATAACCGTTCAAAAGTTATCAGGGGGGGAGGTAGGAATTACTTTATGTCCGCACTGTACATATATTATTTTTTTTTTCGTGGAAAATTAAATTATATAAATTCTTTTATTAAAACAATTAAAATAATAACAAATACCAACTTTAAACATCTTAGAATTATACCCAGATTCTGGTCAAATCATTTAAGTTTAAAGGCCTCTAAATTTAAATTTGTTATATGGGTTATAATGGACAATTTCCATGGTTACATTATTTGTTTCTAATTAAAGGCCTTTAATTTTGACCAGAATCTGCCTATTATTATTAACTTAATATAAATAATATATTTAAAAATAAATTTAAAAAATGAGAAGTTGTACTTTAATTTTTCGGCAACCAAATTTACACGAGAATGCTCCTAATTTTCTTTTTATTAATTTATTAAAAAATTTACATTTTTTTACTGTATAATTAAATGAATTTTAAATAAATATTTTAATAATACCGCTAAAATAATTGTTTACATGAAAATCCATCACTTTTTTCCTCCTGAAAAATAATTATTAAATAAGAATCGTAAAGTTTTTAATATTAATTACCTTTTTTACCACCGCCTTTAGCACCATCAGTTTTACCTCCAGCTTTTTGATCACCTGCTTTTGTAGCTGGAGGTGCTTTTTTCTAAGAAAGATGAGTAAATAAAAATGTTATTTTTTAAAAATAGGTGTTGTAAATAGCTTACGTCATCTGCTTTTCCTCCTCCACCACCACCTTTTCCTTTCCCCATTTTTTACTTTATTAATTTTCTGTTGATTAAAAGAGCGAACAATAATTCTGAATGATCTTACTTAAATAAAGTGTTTTTGGCTTGAACATCAACAGTTATTTTTGGCGTGTATTATTTATATCATGCAAATATTTGCACTACTACGTTTTAGTGGTATACTAGAATAGTTATTTAAAGATTTAATGTCGTTTATTTTAATAAATTGGCTTAAAATTTTAAAAAATCAATGGTGGTAATATTTTCGTGATGTTTGCAACCAAATTAGCATTAGTGTAGTGGTTTGTTAATAGATGGCGTGTAGTTGTTGATTTTAAAGTTCTGTAATTAAATGCGTGAAGAGCCGAGCTCATCCGATTAAGAATCGATGAAATAAGAAGGAGTGTTTATTGAATAACAAAATTCCCCACATTAACGCATTCTGAGGAAATAAAAACTAAAAATCATCAAATGATAAATACGAGATATGAGCAGAACGTGCGCAAGGTCGGCGGGGAGTGACAGGTAAATACGGTGCGGGCAACCCCAAGGCACTGTCTGTTCTTCCTGTGCTAATTTTATAAGACAAGGGGGCCCCTGTGACCTCTGCAGAGATGTCCCTCCCCAGCAGTGGACAAGGGCTATCCAAGCTCAAGAAAAAACACTTCAGGGTGAAACACCAGAAAGTCAAGCTGTTCCGGGCCAACGAGCCCTTCTTATCGGTCTTGATGTGGGGCATTAATCACACTGTAAGTTTCGCTTACACCAAACTCACAACACAATCGATTTATTTATGTATACTCTTTTTAGATTAATGAATTGATGCATGTTACGATACCAGTTATGTTACTACCCGATGACTTCAGGGCCTATTCGAAAATTAAAATCGATAACCACCTGTTTAATAAGTAAGTTAAATTTTAGAAACGTTAATTAATCTCATTTTTTAATCCTCGAGAATTAAATTTTTAAGCTTTTATTGTTTTATTGTGATGAAGATCCTTTTGTAAATCTGACTTAATTAATGCTTGTTTTATACATTCCTTGCTTTTAGTTCATTACTGCAATTTAATCCTTAGTTAGGTTTGATAATGAGTGCTGTTACAAATGTTGAAATTAATTAAACCATGACTTTCACATTAAGAATTATAATTAAATAAACAAGAAAGAGTTGTTTTATTGTTTAACGTTTTACAAAATAATTTTTATTATTGTGTTTAATCAAATGGGACTTTTATGATATTGATCTTTTTTTTGCAGGGAAAATATGCCATCTCATTTTAAAGTTAAGGAGTACTGTCCCATGGTTTTCAGGAATATTAGGGAACGATTTGGAATTGATGATTTGGACTACAAAGAGTCACTTACCAGGTTATTTTTATTATAATTTTATATATTGTGCACAAATCCAGCCCTGGAGAATTTATTTGTAGATTTTCAGACATTTTATTAGAATAATCTGAAAATACAATACATTCCTTAAATTTTGTGCCCTTAAACTTTTTTGTACCCCCTATAGTTTTCGAGCAATCAACTGTTTTCTGAAAAATCTAAAATTCCTGGACTTAATTTGACTTAAAAATGGGATTTTACACTTTTTTGTCCAGAACTTAAAAACGAAAAGTGATAACAAAATGATTTTTTTTTTGGCTGAAAACTCTTTTAAAGTCCTTTTTAAAAAAATATAAAACTTCAATTTAATTAGTAAATATAAAGTTGTTTTTTAAGATTTTATTAGTTAAATATTTTCTAAATTTTAGATTTTAATAATTTTCTTGAAAACTACAAATGTTATCACCACCAAAATTTTAAACCAAAAACATGTAGCACCTAGATGTATTTTAAAAAATATTTGGTGTAAATCGGTCTATTACTTTTTCCATAATAAAATCGCAAAATATTTGCTAAAATTTGGGCACAAATCCGGCCCTGGAGAGTTTATTTAAAGACTTTCAAATATTTTATTAGACTGATCTGAAAATACAATTCATTCCTTAAATTTTGAGCCCTTAAACTTTTTTGTACCCCGTATAGTTTTCGAGCAATCAACTGTTTTCTGAAAAATCTAAAATTTCTGGACTTAATTTGACTTAAAAATGCGATTTTACACATTTTTGTCCCGAACTCAAAAACGAAAAGTGATAACAAAATGATTCTTTTTTTGGCCGAAAACTCTTTTAAAGCTCTTTTTAAAAACATAAAATTTTAATTTAATTAGTAAATTTAAAGTTGTTTTTTAAGATTTTATTAGTTAAATATTTTCTAAATTTTAGATTTTAATAATTTTCTTGAAAACTACAAATGTTATCACCACCAAAATTTTATACCAAAAACATGTAGCACCTAGATGTATTTTAAAAAATATTTGGTGTAAATCGGTCGATTAGTTTTTCCATAATAAAATCGTAAAATATTTGCTAAAACTTGGGCACAAATTCGGTCCTGGAGAGTTTATTTGAAGACTTTCAGACATTTTATTGGAATCATCGGAAAACACAATTCATTCCTTAAATTTTGAGCCCTTAAACGTTTTTGTACCCTGTATAGTTTTCGAGCAATCAACTTTTTTCTGAAAAATCTAAATTTGGCTCGAAAGTGAGATTTTACACATTTTTGTGCAGAACTCAAAACCCAAAAGTGATAACAAAATGATTCTTTTTTTGGCTGAAAACTCATTTAAGGCCTTTTCAAAAAAATATAAAAATCCGATTTATTTAGTAAATTAAATGTTTTTTTTTTAAGATTTCATTATTTAAATATGTTCCACTGCTGGTAATTCCAGAAGGCTTTAGTAAGTGAAGAAAAGTTTCAGAAAATTTAATAATCCAAAAACTTAATGAGTTTTATCTTGGAAAAAACTTTCAAAAACTAAAAAAAAAATTATTTATTTGTGGGATTTTTTTAAACATTTTATTTTTAAAAAAATTTAAAAATTGGCAAAAAACAAAATTTTTGAAGGTTGAAACCACCTTAACATAAATGCACCAAATTCTCATTTGAGATTTGTTGTGGTATTTCTGTATGAATTTCATGATTATAAGCATATTCACTCTAAACCTTCCTTCCTTTTATTGAAAATTGAAATTCATTTAAAATCAGTTTTTCAAGTATTTAAACAACCAAATTCTCTTCGAACGTTGTTATTTTGTTTTCCATTTAATTTTATGTTGTCTAATTTGCATAGTTATTAAATTTTATATTTGGAATTTTCCTATGATAAAACTATTTTACTTACAGTGAATCATTTTGTTTAGATAGATAGTAGATTGTTCTATTTTCAGGTATTAACAAGTTAATCCCATTTTGACATGATTCATCATTTTAGTTTATCTTTTGTTGGCAATATTAATTTTTATTGTACTGAATATCGATTTTATGAAGAAAATTTGAATAAAATAATTATTTGAATATTACTACACACGAGTATGACCTCATTTGATTACTCAAATGTCGAATGCAATTAATTTGGAGCGAATTTCTTCCCACATAAATTTTTAATTTATGTATAATTATAACATTCTTACTGAATTAAATTTTTTTATTAGATCACAACCCCTACCCGATGATTCATCAGGAAAAAGTGGTGCTAAATTTTACCTCTCTTCAGATAGATTATTTATAATCAAAACTTTAACATCTGAAGAAGTCGAACGAATGCATTCATTCTTAAAACAATACCATCCCGTAAGTTTTGTTATAAATATTTTCTAACACAATAATAACACACAATTATTAGTTTATAGTCGAAAGGCATGGGAGGACACTCTTACCACAGTATTTAGGCATGTACCGATTAACTGTTGATAATGTTGAACATTATATAGTTATTATGCGTAATGTATTTTCTAATCACCTAAGTACGCACAGAAAATTTGACTTGAAAGGCTCCACCGTTGACAGGGAAGCATCAGAAAAGGAATTGGAGAAGGAGCTTCCTACTTACAAAGATAACGACTTCGTTAATCAACAAATGAAGGTAATAAATTGCTTATTAAAATTCATAACCAACATAATAAACAATATTTTGCAATTTCAGGTTTATATTGGTGAAGATGCAAAACAAAAGTTGATGGAGACTCTTACTGCAGACGTGGAGTTCTTAACGAAACTGCACCTCATGGATTATAGTTTATTGTTAGGTATACACGAAACTGAGCGCGGAGAGCAGGAAATGCAGCGAGATCGTGAAAAGCGTGAATCTGAGGGACAAGGTTTGGAATCGGATGATAGTGAAGCGGGTTCAGGTTTAGACAATAATAGACAGTTTGGTTTCAATACACCACCTGATTCTCCTAATGCTATAGCTCAATTTATTCGGGACTGCAGTCTGCAATATGAAGGTTAATAAAATAATTATTTAACGTGAAATAAATTATTGCAATTTAATTTTAGGAGGTATAATTCCTGAATTGGATATTTATGCGATTCCAAGTTGTGATACAGCTCCAGTTCATGAGATTTACTTTGTTGCCATAATAGATGTGTTGACGCATTACGGGGTTAGAAAGCAAGCAGCCAAGGCGGCTAAAACGGTTAAGTATGGAGGAAACGTGGATGGAATTAGCACTTGTGATCCTGAACAGTATGCTAAGCGGTTCATTGAGTTTATATCCAAAGCAATTGAATAACTACAGTAAACCTCTCCCAAATACCTAATTATTTTTAATGAATTTAAATTTATTTTTATCCAAGTATTTATAAATACATATAAAAGGGAGTCTTTAACGAAAAGGTACTAATATTTCATGTGATTGATTTATGTGTGTTATATACTGAAGACGGTATTAAAATTAAGTAAGTGGGCGTTTATTTTAGGAATATGAATCAAGTATTAGGACAAATTAATTCAAGTGGTTAGTCGCCGATAACAGTTTTTATTTAAAAAGCTCAAGTCTTAATTAAGTACTGATAGCATTTTATCTTATTTTCGTCGTTATAATTTCATTCAATTTTTGTACTAAATAAATGCACCATTGTTTTTTAAAATATAATCATATCATCCATACAAGTACATAGTATAAAAGCTGCTAATTAATGATTCATATAAAAATTATGTTTTAATTAAATATAATACGCCGAATAAATGCTTAAGCAAGTCATTTGTGGCTTAAGGTTAATAATTGATTCCAGGGTCTATTAAAGCAAGTAAATTTCTAATTTTATCAAGCATTTACTGTATTTACGACGAAGATTGAAATATTTTTACTAAAATTTTCCAATCTCAGTAAAATTAGTAAAAATTGCATTTTTTCTACAGTCACCTCGTAATTTGCAATTGTAAACCTAAGGTTAGTAATGCAAACTCGACAAAAAATGTAAAGCTTTAAGAACAAAACAACTTAGTTTTGCACATGAAACGCTGCTTTGCAGAAAAATTTCCCATCTTAGTGCGCCTAATATTAAATTAACAACAAAAGTGGGAATACACTTATTAATACTTGCAACCTTTGTTCTATACTTTGTAGTTTTAGAAAGGAAGAATATGTATATACCAATTTATATATGTAATAATTAAGTTTTTTGTTATTTTTCTAGTCTTCTTTTTATATGGTAAAATGTAAGTTTTTTACACTTTGTTTACTAAGCAAAAATTCAATATCATTGTTCGATGTTTAAATATTTCGTGGGATAATATACCCAATGTGTTTTAAAACCAATCAACATCATCCGCTGAGTATCAAGGACTGTTTTAGTCAATATTCTATAACTTTTTCTAATCTGTAATTTCTTTTTTCGCTGAAAATTTTAAATATCAAATAAAAATGATATAATCATATTTTTATTTTACTTTTCCACCTTTCACTAGCTTACAGGAATTATACTTACTCGAACTGACTACAATTTTCGAATTATTGGCTACTCAAATTAATTTTTCCCACCAAAAATGACGTCAGAAGTAGGTCAGTGTACTTGGAAGCGCAAATATTTCAAATTCAATAACCAGGTGGGAGTAACTATCGGCCCGGCATGTCGAAGATGAAACTGTAGAGCATGTTCTGTGCGACTGCCATCATCAATCAGATTCTTGGGGAACTCTGGCCAAGCATGACTTATTTCAGGGAAACCCCATCTGGAGAACTGCTCAGGTTTGCCGAGACAGCTGGAAAGAGGTGAGTTGATAAAATGGGACTGATTGCTCGTATTTTTACACACCCTCGACCAATATCCAGACCTAGAGATCAGTGCAAGGCGCGGAGCAATTTCAAGGATAAATAATTTTTTTTTACTCTCCTATACCTCCATTTTGTTACAAAATTTAAGTCCAAATAGAGCCATCTATACTTCGAAATTCCCAATAATAGATTTTGGTCTGCGATAACGGTGAAACAAGAATTTAAGCTCAAAGCTTACAGCCTGAAAGCTACAACCATTTTTTTGTAATTTACTTGAAAACTTAAAATACTATCAGAGTGATAAGGCTTATTTCCAAACAATAGATAGATAATTCAGATTTATTAATTTTCTTGAATACAAAAAATACTAATATATATATTTCTACAATTTACATAAATCTTATGTACATCAATAATTAAGTTTCACAAATACAAGTCATAATATGTCTAAAATTAAGAAATCACAACATAAATAAATAGAACACTCTTTGGTGAAATAAAAAAACTGAAGAACTTAAAAACTTTATAAGTAAATATACTTTAATCAATAGTAGAGGGTGTTTCTAAAATGGTGGTCCCGACTTCGTGTGCTTATACCAGAAGTAAAAATAATACAAAAAGTCTATAAAACTCAACTGTTACCGAGATACAGCGTGGGGAAATTCTTTTTAGTTTTACTTTTATTTATTTTCTCTGGATCAGCAAAATGAAAATTAATAAAATTTTAAGGGTGACTTACGCCAATGCAAAATTTTACGTTTTTGTTCGGTTTTTTAAAATCTCCATTTAATTTACCACAAAAAAGTACACTTGTTAAATTTTAATAGGATTAGTGGTATTTCTAATATTTTCAAAATTTAAATTAAACAAGCAACTATTTAATTATTAACTCTTAGTAAGGCTATTAGTTGGTGTTTTAAATAAATGAATAAGCCAGAAACGCTATTTTAAATTTTATAGAAAATGTATAAATTTGAGCATTTTTCTAAAATTTAAAATTGGGTGTTTCGGACATGTTTTTTTTTTATTTAAAACAACGAAAAAATGTTATTCTAAGAATTTTTAATTTTAATTTTCCTTATTTGAAGTTAAATTGTTTCAAATTTTGAAAATTAGTTTGATGTCAACAAAGGTACTGGTTTATAAAACGCAAGATTACTGAAATACTACTAATCCTATCAAAATTTAATAAATGTACTTTTTTGTAGAAAATTGGATGAAAATTTTAAAAATTCAAAGAAAACTGTAAAATTTTGCAGTTTGACCCGTTTCTAAGCCACTGGATTGTTAAATTTTAATAAAAATAATAGCCAAAGGTGGCTAGCCATGCGAAGTACTCACCCCTGACATTTTACTTATTTTCAATTAGCCGATACAGAGAAAATAAATGATAAAATTAAAAATACATTTCAACACCCAGTAACAGTTGAGTTTTGGAAAAATGTTAATATGGACTTTTTGTCTTATTTTTACTTCTAGTATGAGCACACGAAACTGTGAGCACCATTTTAGAAACACCCTGTATACGGTTGTAATTGCATGAAAACTTGAAAAGTACAATGTAAATTCCATTGCACTGAATATTTAAAATTATGAAGCCTCCAAAAACATTTTTAATCCAACTAATTAAAACTTCATTCAGCCCACATTGCACTAAATTTTGCTCTTAAAACTTCCTAGTCACAAATTAAAATAATTAAAATACATCATTTATTTACAACTTGACGAGTCGACGATCGACAAGTTTAACATCTTGAACCTGTAAATCATTATCACTTTTAGCTGCGAATTTAATAACTGCCTGTGTGGAAACCTGTGTGGAATGTCTTAAATCCAACCTAACCAAATTAACGCATTTAGTAAGATGATCGAGACTAAGCTCGGTGATTAATTTTGAATGACTGAGATCAAGGCTGATTAAATTAGTAACGGTATTAGCTGGTTTAGTGCTAAGTTGTGCAATACCCGCATCTGAAATTCGTGCACAAGAACTTAAACTTAATTCTTTTAAGTTAGGTAAGTATTGCGTAACATAACGCATTGCAATATCAGTTATATCTGTGCCTGCTAAGCTCAAAGTATGTAAATTCCTTAATCGAATTTTATCATCGGTGAATACTTGTCTTGAGTCGTTGTTAGGGCCAAGAATTTCTCTCAAGGCGGAATCATTAAAGCTGGCAATGAAGCTTAAGTCTAATTTTTGTAGTTGCGAGCAATAGCAGGAGCGTAATGCAATTGCGGATGTTACATTAACACTCACCAAACTCAACTCTCTAAGACAAGGTGTTCTTTGTATCAACCAAGGTAATTGATATTTGTTTATGTGGCACCAGTCGAGTATTAAGGCTTCCGGTTGCCTTCGAACAATCCCTTTTAAATGTTCTGATGAAATATGCTTTTGTGAAAAACTCATTCGTTTCCATAACGTGGGGTCTATACTAAACGTGGCCCAAGTCTTACAAACTAAACTACAGGTGTATAAATGTTTCGGTGCTAAATACTTAAATATTGGGAGAATCACGCGTTTATCTAGTGCTAGGTTTGTGTTTCCTATTTGATTCATGTGCATTATTGGAGCTGGACGAACTACATACATTGGTTTTTTTAAAACACGAGTGGAGTTATTGGTGATTTGCTGTGCTAAATGTATTCGCATTGCTTGTTTTGTTCCACTCGAAGGTGAAGGTTTGGGTTCTTCAGTCGATTCACTCGAGCGCCTCTTTTTAATCGGAACTGTTTCTTTAGGATACTCCTTCTTTTCTTTCTCATTATCACTATCGTCACTATACGTCCCTTTATCATGTTTTATTTCTAAAGCACTTGAGGCGTCCGAGCTGATCGACATGCGACGCATATCGGAGGATTTTTGGCGCGCTCGGAAGTGCCGTGGCCTATAATCGGTGTTTTTACCTAGCTTGCAGCATAAGGGGCATTCCCAGGAGTTCGGCATATCTTCGTTGATGTATCCAGTGAATTGTGGACAGAGTCGTTGCACGCAAGCGGGGTGAGCGATTTCGTAACACACCTAATAATAATAATTATTTTATATTAATTTTTTGGTGTATTAAGATACTTACGGAACATTCCATGAGACTGCTCGCACTTTCACAACGTTGAGGTCCTTTTTGTAGCGGTACTACAGGAGTTTGTCCCCAACCATCTAAACCACAGTGCGAGCAAGCTGCTGTGACAGGTAGCATAGGTTGAAGACATTGTCGCATATTGCAGGTTTGTTTCGCTCTTCCTGGTCCTCCAAATTTTACCATATCTTAAAATATAACAACATAAGTCAATTGGAAGATGGTTATATTAGATACTTACCAAGACAAAAACTGCATTCCCCACAATCGCTTCTTTGACAAGCCTCGCATTTTTTACAACGTGTTCTTCTTCTCCTAGGCCCACCTTTCTCAGCACTGCCAGGTGATGCAGTCTTGGGTTTTGGTGTTACTGGTTTAGTTGGACCTTTAAAAGGGGGTGGTGTAGTTTTGTTGTTCACAGGTTTCGGATACTTATTTTTGACATCATCCTCAGGCACTAAAAGTACAATAAATCAACAAAATATAAGTATTGTCACATTTTGATTCATTACGTGATAAAATTGGTCTTCCTGTAATTGCTGTTTCTCGATTGTCTTGCTTATGTAAGCCGATGAGTGTTCTAACGTCATGAATTAAAGCAACTGGATTTTTAATTAACTCGGGTACATTTTTCTTATTATTAGGTAGCATGTGGAGATATAAAACTATTTCCTAAAAAATGAAATGATTATTCATATTCCATTCTCGTTTTTTGGTATTACTTTTAATCCATGTAATTCCGCTAAAGTTAAATGTATGTGTGGTCTTTCTGGTGGATATATCACATCAGTACCACTTGAAAGATGGGAACGACCTAATAAGCAATGCACGTAACGTTCCAAAACATACCAAAGCATTTCTGTAAAAAATGGGTAACGGAATTTTTGAGGCACCTTAGTTGAATCTTCAACTTGTGCAATTTTAAGTTGCTTATCAATTCCGAAAGAATGCAAGAAATTTCCTCCAAAAACCAACGAATCAACTGGAGTATAAACTGCATGTATCCAACCAGTAGGTATAAAAAACGTATTACCCTCCCTCAACTCAATTCGAGCACATTTATCAACAGTATCACCAAAAAATATATCAGATTGTTTTCCCGATAAGACCCAACGCTCATAAGATTCTAAATTAGCATCAGTTGGTGGGATTAACCAGAAAACTTTACCACCTTTAAGAATATGGTACCAAACAGATGTTCCACCGAAATCAACATGAAAATCCGTGTAACACCCTTTCACAGACATAAGACAATATTTTTGAACTTTAGGGTATTTCATGTCTTCTATTAAATTCGTAGCTTCTGTTTGACTTTCTTTTAAATGTCGAGGCCAAACGCAATCAACCCAGTCGATTTGCCTAAAAATAAATAATTTTAATAATCTTATATTGAAATTTTAAGTAGTAATTTACCTAACGACTGTAGGGGTTTGAATATAATTCTCAAGTTTCGTATGTGAAAATTCTAACGAAATAACATTAAGCAATTTATCTTTTTGAGGCTCTTCATAATACTTTTGCCATTCTTTCATGGTCATCTCACTATTTTTTTGTGTATTTACATCCATGACATCCAATAATCTTCGAGATCCAACACACATTCTCACATCGCTTATTGTAAAGTTATTGGTAGGCACTCGTAAACCTAATCCAGTCTTTTCTTTGAATAGTAGAGGAGTATTAAAACCATTTCTTTGAAAATAGGCCACGGTAAGCTCGTGCCCATGCATTTCCCTCACTATGTTATGCGAGGAAAATTCGGGATCTTCAAGCTTTTCTTGTAGAGAAAACGAACGACGCCCTTCGATGTCTTCATCCCCCAAAGCCCAGTCTTCGGAATATAATTTTTTATGCTTTCTTTCTCTCTGTAAATTAAAACGAAAGAATTTAAATACAAAAATTTGAAATAAAATTTTTGTTACACCCTGTATAATAAAATTTTACTTCCAGCATTTACGCATAGATGGCGCTTTACGTTATGTTTATTGTGTTGGTTTGGTTGCATAAGTTGTACTGCATTTTTGAAATTGGGTCAGGAAAATTAAAACGCGGACATGCGTGAAAGTGTTAAAACGAGCTTCGCTTTAAATTTGCAAATTACGCTTAAAGGTGCTTCCGCTTGTAGAATATAATCGCCGCTAACGATTGCAGGTCAAATCCTCGAGAAAAGTTTGGAACCACCACGCTTCCAATTAAACAAAAACCGCAAATAATGCCGATTGCATTCGTAAATTCACTCGTAGGGGAATAACCACTTTATTTATTATCTATTCGGAATTAAATTAAATTAAAAAGTTTTAATCATTATTTAAGTTGTTAGCACTGATTTTCAAAGCACAAAATGAGGTGATAAATTTTAATTACTTATGATATACACTTACATAAATCACTATAAATTAATCTTCATTTTTTGTGAATTTGCAGAGGTTAGTTTTAAGTTAAGAATATAAAAATTAAATCCAAATAAATATTTTGACAAGTTGTCAATTTAAGTTGGTATGATTGGTTTTTTTAATGGAACAAAAAAGGTGCTTTCGTTTGTTGAAAATTTGTTTTATGACGTTTATATAAATTAATTTTATTATTATTAAATTAATTGAATTTTTAATTTTGCAGAGATTGATTTTAAGAACGTACAAATTAAATTAACAATTATGCCGAAATTTGTAAGTAATTATTTAAGTTGGCAGCATTGATTTTTTAATCGTACAAAATAGGTGCTTTCGTTTGATGTAATTTTATTATGACGTTTATAAAAAATCCTTTTATTATTACTGAATTTATTGAATTAATTAATCGAATTCGTAATTTTGATTGATTTTCTTAAGAAAGTGCGAATTAAATTATGCAATTATGGTAAATATTTGTAAGTAATTATTTAAGTTGGTAGCATTGATTTTTTCAATGAACCAAAAGAGGTGCGTTCGTTTGTGTTAATTTTTAGTTTTATTGCTGTCATAGCGTGCATTTGCATTTTCTTATTAATCGATTATTGAATTTTAGTGATTTAATAAAGATTGATTTTGTTAAGAATGTTGTAAAAGTTATTAGTTGAGTGAATTCTTTGTGGCAATAAATCATGTTGATAACTCATGATTGAAAAGAACGAAGTGAAAGAGGAGCTGAAGAAAGGTGGGCGCCTGCGTTGGCAGGGCTTAGAGAAAACAATTTCCGTTTTCGCTCTAAACTCATCAAAATTCTCCAGTTGCTAAACCACCACCAATGGGGGAGGATTAATCTTAAAATTTCGCGAATCTATCGCAACATGGCGTCTGGTACCTAAAAAAATTACTCTATGATCGATTAATTGCAAACTTCACGCTAATTCTTTAGTCAACCGAAATTTTTAATTGGGTTTACATAATTTTAAGCCTATTTGTTTCGTCTGATCCAAAATTATTGAAATAAGCTTTGATTTAAGCATTTAACCCCTGTCAAGCAAACAGGTGTTCCCAAAATTGAGAGGACGGATTTACTTAATTTATTGTGTTTACACTCGCCATGTTTGATGCTACTCATTAAATTACATAATTTATTCATAACATAATTTAATTTATTAAAATTTAGGCCCCTCCGAGATTTACGATTTTCATAATTTTGTCTACATCAATATTTTATACTTCACTTTTTAAGTTTATACAAACTGATGTCCGTGTTTTAAAAAAACGGACATAGAAAAATTTAATTCGAAACTTGTCCGTTTTTTTTATACGTATAACTTCTAAAAATGTGAAGATAATTCGTGTCCGAAGTGGCGCATCCGGAGCCCCCCCCTCCAAAAGAATGTATTTTATTAAGAAATTTTTAATAAAATTAATAAAAATCAAATTTTTTATTATTTTTTGAGAAAATGAAGTAAGGTGACAACCCCCCCCCCAAAAAAAATAAATAAATCCAGGGTGCGCCACTGCGTGTCTGATTTTGAAAATACTGGACATTGAAAATCAAGTTTTTTGTGTTTAATGAATTAATAATTTTTGCGGTAAAAACTGAAATCAACAAGTTGAACTTTTTCGAGTCAATTTTTAGGAAAACACGGACATAAGGTCTGTCCGTTTTGCAAACTGGATAAAAAACTCTCGCTTGCAAGTGCAAGTATAAGCTTTACTTTCATAAGTATGAACAGGACCAACACCTGCACTGTGTAAGAACGCAATAGAAAACAATTACTATACAGGGTGTCCCATTTGACGACGTTGGAGTGTATGGGTATCTTTGTTATTATTGGAGATAGAAAGTCGGTTAAATGGACAAAGTAGCAGAGATTTTTTCGAATATTAATAATTCATTTACAAAAAATTTGAATATCGCATCGTTCCAACGCTATCTTGAAAAAACAAGAAAATGTGATTTTTAAAATATGGCTATAACTTCTTTATTTTCTGTGGTACCGAAAAAGTTTTTTGACATAATACAGACAATTTTTTGTGCACAATGCAGTAAAACAAATGAATATTTTTTTTCGCTAACGAAGTGACCGGAAATGAACCAAACTTATTTTTTTCTTATAGCAGCCATATTGCATTTATACATATTCGGAATCAGTATTTTTTTCTGAGTAATTTGGTATAACATATGTCATATTTAAAAAAAATAAAATTCATCTATTCAAGGCCATTTTTGGTTAGTAAAATAAAATTATTTCTATTTTTATTAAAATATTACATATGATATATCAAATTACTCAGAAAAATACACTAATTCCGAATATGTGTAAATCCAATATGGCTGCCATAGGAAAAAAATAAGTTTGGTTCATTTCCGGTCAATCCGTTGGCGAAAAAAAATATTCATTTATTTTACTGCATTGTACACAAAAAAATGTCTGTATTAAGTCAAAAAATTTTTTTGGTACCACCGAAAATAACGAAGTTATAGCCATATTTTGAAAATCGCATTTTCTTGTTTTTTTCAAGATAGCGT